>OZ014473.1:38161947-38615757 GCA_963965965.1 Trididemnum nubilum | reverse complement strand
GTTGGCAATCGCGTTTCTTAATTTTTGCAAAATTATGCCTTTTGTAATGTCACAAAACTGCAAAATGCTGGGTTACCAATGGTGCGGAGTCAAACGGATTAAATTGTGTTTTTGTGAATAAAGGAAATTGAGAAAAAATGGTTTGGGGCGCCTATTTATTAGCTCAAGAAGTTCTCAATTCTTCTATAAAACCGATTTCGAGCAATATCTATTTAACATTGGCTCGATTTTAATTAAATCAAAAAGTTATATATTCATGAATCATTATTGATAAACCCATGCACAGTACTGTCTTTATATACTTTTGGTAGTTCTGGCTTATCTACATCTGTTTTAGGATATTTCGACAAGGTTGTAGCAATGGCTTTCTTGATTTTATCACTAATTACATTTGAAGATAGTGCAAGTGGTATGTGATTTGATGATTGATGACTTTTACTAACACAACAAACCTTTTTAAAACATATCTGATTTTTTTTTGCTTTTAATTAGTCTAGAAACTTTTGAAATTTGCTGAAGTTTAGTAACTCTGCTTTGTTCTAATATATAGTCTGCAAATATTGATTTGAATTGTATTCTTTGTTAATCAAAGGAGCTTTTCAACTTTATTAAAATTGCTGGAGCGGTCATTGTAAATTAAGCCAAATTAATGCTGCAAACAGTATGTTGCTTTTGCATTTTTGCATTAATTGTTAGCTTTGTCACATGATCTTGGTCGATATTTAAAAACAAACTATAAGAAATCGCGCAGTGTTATATTTCAATCAAATTTTGCAGTGGCGTTAACTTAAGTGGCGTATATAACTGTAATCAATACGCAACTTTGAAATAAATAGCAAATTACGCCCTCTAGTGGCACTGCTGCAAAATGTCAACTTCAAAATTGAAGTCTCTTTCACTAAGTAGACACAAATTTATAAAAAAATTATCAAAAAACAAAAAAAATTACATTTTGGCCATTAGAGGAAGTTTTGCAAATAATATCACTAAAATGATCATAACTACTGAACCAAAAGTCCAATTCGCTTAGTTTTTTTTTTAAAGATGTGAAATGCAGAGGGGCATTTAGTTAAATAACTGTTTCAAGCATATTTTACAAACAGCGCCATCTAGTGTAAAAAACTCATTTTTTTCAAAAATGTTGATTTTGATACAAAAATGGTGATACATTGCTGTCTGGGTCGGAAATCATCGCGTAACATGGAAACCGTTCAATCAATCAAGAATTTTTTTTTAGTTTTGGAACCAGTATGAAAATCTGCTTCAAAAGCACTGCAAAGCCATTACAAAATTTAAAAAAGTTAAAACATGAACAGGTCTACTGTACAGTGTCAGATGCAAGAACTGTTGGACGATTTGCGCTCTTAGTTGCGATAAGCACTTTGCGATCGGTCAAATCCGCATCTGCTTAGGAGTCTCCAATGATCCAATGTTCGTGCCAGTTTCTTCGTATTCTTGTCCATTGAATTTGCTGCTTGTTTAAAGTCATCAAACAGAAAATAATTACCGTAAAGCATTTTATCCAAGGCTGCAACTCAACGAATGTGACCAGGGTGCGGGTTAAACCCAAATCATATGATCAAGGTGGTAACAAAAATGACGTCTTTATCCCTTTCGAAAGCTTTACTATTTACTGAGGATTGACGAAAAAAGTAGGTTACTCTACTATAAGCAATCTGTCCTGTTAGCATTTTTTTTATGTCAGGTTTGTTTTTACACGTCATAATGTGTTAGAAATCATCAACTTGCAACTGTAAAGACGTGATGTAAGCAAAAGAACGGTTAAGGAAAAAAAAAATTTATTGTATTACATCATGCAGACTGGTGATACATTTTCTATTGAAATGGAAACATAACAAGAATTTCCATCAAAGGAAATTCAAACAGCAATTTGCTACAGGTCTGACCCTAAAACGTTAAGAGTTTGAGAAAGAGAGCATGGAATAATTTTTGAAATTATCGTACAATTATGCGCTCTTTAGAGGCAAACTTTGGTAGTTCAAT
The DNA here is from genome assembly GCA_963965965.1 of Trididemnum nubilum. Taxonomy (NCBI): domain Eukaryota; kingdom Metazoa; phylum Chordata; class Ascidiacea; order Aplousobranchia; family Didemnidae; genus Trididemnum; species Trididemnum nubilum. The sequence goes on along the minus strand of OZ014473.1, from coordinate 38,613,753 downwards.
GTCTTATTTGTGTCACGCAGCGATGTTAATTGTTTCCTATGCTATCTTCCTATGTGATCATTTTAATGCGATGTTAATTGTTTTTTCTGTGCTTTTTTGCACCTTTTCAGACTTCTATAAACATAACCACAACAGAAATATCAAATCGCTGAATTTGTAAATTAATCTTGGTTTTGAATTTGATATTCCATTTACCCTAAAAGCTAATTGATGTTTGCTAGTTTTCTTCTAATTTTTTTTTTTTTTTTTTTATCGACTGCAACGATTGGGATCTCCTATTTTGATAAATCACAAGATGAAAAAACTATTGCAAAACAAGCAAAAAATAACAAAATTTATAATTTAATAATTATATACTAAATGGAAAATTGCTTTTAATGCTAATAATGATTTTTTTTCTTTTGAAGTATAATCTTCAAATGATGTTTTCGTCAAAGCCAAATTTTCTTGAAGCAATTGTATGATGGTATTATATAGTGGGTCACCGGCTAGTAAGTCGAGCCGTACTGCGTTCGTCTATGGAGAGGTAGGTCTAAGTTTCAAATCTCAGGCTGACCAAATCGGACACAGTGTTGTCAAAGGCTCGCCACCGCTACAACATTTCTTTAAAAGAAACTGTGTCGCTCGAGCGCAATGACGCTGAGATGGACCCCGCCAACTCGTTACACGCTTAGGCTTAATACAGCGAGTCTAATCAAAGATTTGAGTTGATTTAGATGCTAAAAGGTGTGTTTAATAACTCATAGAACAGCTCATTTACAGGGTGACCCAAAAACTTAAAGTTCTTGACCGATCTAATAAAGTCTAAAGTGATGAAATAAAATTATCTGAAATTTACAGTAAATGAAACTTTGTAGCATGACATTCAAAAAGCAAAGATGAAATTCTCGATTAAAAAAATACTTCAGCTAGATGACGTCTTCATGTAATTTTTTTTTTTTTTTTTTTGAGTCATTCTGTATTAATTGAATATTTGTTTTCGATCCAGTATGGCTTTGAGTCTAATTTATTCACAAATAATTTTTAAAAGTTTGAAGTAAATTGGATAAGGGAAGTTTTCCTAGTTTGCCTATTGTCAAAACCACTTTACAAAAATTGGGCGTTTTTTTGGTTCAAACTTAAACAATATCATAAAGCGTCATTGTACGTCATCACTTTAATTTAGGAATTTCATGATTTTTATCAATCGAGTATTTAAAAGAGAATAACGTCATTTTTTCAGAATTGGTCATGACATCACCACCATATCGTTATTAACTTAAAACCAACTTTTTTGAAAACATTTCTGCAAATATCAACCTGCATTTTAAATTCAGCGGTTCTACGACTTCTGGTTTAGAAATTAAACAGCGTGCCACAGTGTAGCCGGCCCTCCCCCCAAAAAAAGTAAATTCATACGTGTATTCAAACAGAAAGACTCTTACCTACCAATCGTAATTTTTTAAAAAGTAGAATACCATCATTATTTATGTATTAGAATGTTTTCAGGTTTTATAGGCTGCGATTGAAATATTTAATTTCGTTACTTTGGTTTTATTGGATAGTAAAATGTTCCTGTTTTTTTTGGGGGGTCACACTGTAATTTTGAACTTTGCTTAAGAATATAAATCAGACATTGAAAGAATTACGTATAAAAATTAATAAATAAGCACCATAAAGCTTTCACAATTAAACGTTTTCCTTTGTATTTCTTCAATATTTCTTTATTTGTTCAAATCTAATTTCTTTAATGACTTTTACTTGTACCGTATAGTAGGATTTTCTCTGCACACTATAGACGGTGCTGGTGAAATAGTTGGCGGCCCACTTTCATCAGTAAATGAAGGAGTTAAGGTAGGAGAAATTACAGTCGTCTTCTTTGTAACCATAGTTGTTGATGCTTCATCTTGGATGGAATCAGAAACTAAAATAAGGATTAAAATTTTACCTGCATGAAAACTAGGATCAAATAGATACAATTATTTGGGGCCTCTTTTTCAAGTCGGATTATTGTTGAAACACCCGTAGTTCTACATCATTGTGTGCTTTCAACAATCGAGTAATTTCAAAGGTACAAAAACATTATGCATAAGAACGATTAAATTCAAGAGTGTTGCGATATTTTAACCTTTCTGGTTCGAGTATGTTTTATTAAATTCAAATATCTTAGTTCAGAGGTGCTCAAAATTTTTCAATCAAGAACCACATTAGACCAAGAAAGGCTGCGTGCAGGCTAATCTAGTCCACGAAAACCGAAATGAGGAAAGAAAAACAGCAATAAATTTGCCAAACATTAGAATTTTGCAGGTGCAAAGAAAGGTGAAAGCAAAAAAAGTCTTCAACTGTTCTTAGCAGGGATATGAAGGCGGCAATTTTTGAATCGCTTCCGCTTCTGCCCTTAGCGCTTCCGCTTCCAAGAAAATTTGCCGCTTTCACTGTTCCGCTTGTAGCTTCAGGTTCCACATCTTTGGTTTTTTGATTCGAAAATAAGTGAAGAACAAAACAAAAAGGTTGTCATATGCTCCTGCTATTGTTGAAAAAACGTTGAAAGCAGCACATCTGTATTGGAAGAGCTTACTTCCAAAACGCCTTACGCCCGCTTTTGATGTTTTTAAGAAAACCGCAAAAAAACGATATTGAAGATCTTTCTGCAGATATTTGATTAATTTCACTTTCTGGGGATTGGAGACGTATATCTTTCCAAACCGAAAAGTTGAAAAAAATGAGCAATATTTAGTTTAAGTTTTATTTTGGTTTATTTAAATTAAAAAAAGTAGATACAAGGCGTTTGCAAACTAAACTTAATAAAATTCTGGAAAATGTTGTTCCATCTAGAATTAATCTGAATCTAAACCTAATGGTTTGTTGAAGCATTTGTTCTACTGCCTATAAAACCTATTTGGTGGCTGCTTTTAATCAAAATTGTACAAAAAATTGCTTGGGTGATGTTACGGATGATTGCTGTCGCCTCAAAGCTTAACGCTGCGTACAAACATAAGGTACTAGAAAAATAATCAAAGAGTTTTGACAGACTCTTTTAAAATTAAGAGTTTATTTTCTAATATCCCTCTAGCGGAGACTATTCAAATCTGTACTGACACCCTCTTTAATTCGGAACACCCTCCTGCACCTTTTCCAAGGCATATCTTTGTTGAACGAATGGAGATGGCTACTTCTTCTGTCTAGTTTAGCTTCGATGACATCATGCATCACCAGATCGGCGGAGCTGCCATGGAATCCAGGCGCGTCGCCAGCGGAGGTGCATAGAGGGCGTTGCCCACCCCGATTTTTGTTTTTGCCTCCCCCCCCCCCCCCCGATTTATTGCTTGCCCTCACACTGATTTTTTTTTTAAGTGAGCATCGCCCTCACAGTTAAACTGTGGTAATTTTAACTGTTCCATCCCCTATCCTGACATCGATTCTATTTGATTGATTGTATTTGAATAAGCTGAAGATGACCACTGGCCGAAATCAATTTTAGTGTAAGTTTTTGTTCATATACGTTGTTAAATATATTTTTTGGCTAAGTCTTTGTTTCCTTCATGCAACTAAGTATCCTGACATCTATATTACAATCTAAGGTACGGTACGCAGCACAATCTCGTGTCTTGGGTCAGGTTCAACAACAACAACAACAACAAATCAATTTAGTACGGTGTAATAATAATACAGCTACCAGCAGTTTGTGTGCACTGCGTAGTAGGCGTGGCATCGTAGATTATGATGTCATTTACAGTAGCACTTATAGGCGAGGCCTTATTACAAGTCAGGTGTTGTGCCTGTTGAAGGTTATATTTTGTGAGTTGGTGTAGGCTGTAAGTTGGTGATCAGTGGTATACGCATAGTACAAACCATCCGCAATGTACGTGCAATCAATAGTTATAGAAAGAAAAATAGATTATTGCCAAATGCCTCTGGAAAAAAGATAAGAATTCGATCATCATCATTATCATCATCATCATTATTATTTATTTACCAAGTGACGTCATATCACAAGAAAAAACTGCAACTTCCTCTAGGTCTATCACCAAAGCATCGAAATATGCAATTCCTTTAAAACCATCACACAAAAACTTGCAGGTCAAAGCGATATTTAGTCACTTGGTGAGGAGACAGCGAAGGACCGAAAGGTCATCTAAGCCTACTGCCACCTCACCAAGTTAAGGTTAAAAAAGCAGCTTCTAGATTTTCTCAGTCTGGTACTTTCTATGATAAAAAATTTTATGCAAAATTAAAACAAAGTGTTGCAAAGATGTGTACACTTTGTACAGTGTATACAGAAAACTCACAGTCAACATGTAAAGAAAATGCAAGGCAACATTAGAATCGTTCTAACTCTAAGCATACTAAAAAAAAAATACTGTAACTACAGATTGGATAGAAAATAAATTAATAAAGTTCATAATGCTTATTTATGTTTTATAGAATTTAAAGTGGGCAATTGGAGTGAAAAAAAAACAACCTTGCTTTGTTTTGTATTGTTTGTCAATATGTCATTAGTACTGGTACAATTTCCAATACCAGTATATATCAACCTCAGTCAGTTACTGCAAAATTACTTATAATTCAAGGGCACATCAAAATGAGAGATGACGTATTGTATAAATGTGTCATAGATGAATGCACCATCTCATGCCATTCAAGCAATAGAATAGGTTATTGTTGAACTCAAGCATAAATTTGCAACTATGTTTCCTGTAGTTACTACTGCATTGCTGATAAAAAGCTGTTATTCTAGCTTTTATCAGTTTCATAGGTTGATCAAAAATGAGCTTTTACAGCTTTTTCAAATCTGTAGAATGAAACTTCTTTTAAACTGCTTGGAATTTCATTCCAAATTTTAATTTCTGCGAATGATAGAGACTTTTGCCCTAATCTTGTTCTAGTTCTTGGAAGAAAGAAGTTGTTTTTGTGGCTCAATCTTGTCTTATGTGTATAACAGTTTTTTATTAGGTTAAACTTATCTGAATTTGCAAAAGATAATACATTATTGCGAATTTTGTACATTAGCTTTGCAGTTTCCAGAGAGTTTAAGCATTTAGCTCGATAGAACAAAGGATTAGTATGCTCACGATATCCACTTCCAGTTTACAATCTGATGCTTCTTTTTTGTAGAATGAAGAGAGGTGCTAATGTTGATTTTGAAGCAGTCCCCCAACTACTTATGCAGTATTGTAGATGAGAGTATATGAGGCAGTGGTAAACAGATCTTAAGGTTTGCTCATCTACAAAGCGTTTTAATTGATTAAGGGCCCAAGATCCCCTTGCTACCTTTGAACATTGTTCCTTGATTTGTTATTTCCAGTTTAGATAGTCGTCTATGAGAACACCTTGATACTTTATGTGATGCGACTGCTTGATTGGATTATCATCTATTGATACTTTGAGTTCAGGTTTATTATGTTTTGTTGTCACTACCATAAACTCAGTTTTATCAAAGTTAATTGATAATTTATTCACCTTGAACCAATTGCTTACATTGACTAATTCATTATTAATATTTTGTTGCAGTGTTGAAACATTAGAATGGTAGAGAGTAAGGTTTGTATCATCTGCAAAAAGTTGAATTGTGGAATTTGAGGCAAGTGGAAGATCATTGATATATATGCATTAAATAACAACAGACCTACAGTTGAGCCCTGAGGAATACCGCAAATAACATCTCTTGACTTGGATTTATATTGATTTACAATTGTATACTGTTGACGGTTAGTCAGGTAACTTGCTAGTAACTGCAATGCTAATCCTCTAATTCCATACTTTTCTAGTTTTTTGATCAGTTTTGTGTGATTGATGGTATTATATGCTTTCCTTAAATCTAAGAAAATAGAACATGCAATGAGCTTTTTATCCATATTGTCAAGTAGCTTATTATAAATATCTAAAACGGCTTCATTTGTTGAGCAATTTTTCTTAAAACCATACTGATTTGGACTAATCAAATTACTGCTCACAAAATAATTGTTTAGTTGATCAAGCAGACAGTTTTCAAATAGTTTGGCAAAAGGATTTAAAATAGAAATAGGGCGATAATTACTGCATAACTCTCTTTCGCCTTTTTTGAAAATTGGAACAACTTCAGCGGTTTTTAACACTTTTGGAAAATATCCTGTTGATATGCATGCATTAAAAATGTTAGTTAGAACTGGAGCTATAACAGAAGCTGACATTCTTATATACTTTGCAGGAATTCCATTTCTTCCTGTACTTTTTGATGGATTCATAGCTCTGATGTAATTTACTACTTCTTCTTCAACTATTGGTTCTAGAAAAAACGAATTGCAACTACTCTGAATCAAAGACGTGGCATTAAATTAGCCATCAATTGTAGTTGGTGTTTCGATTGTTGATGCAAGGTTAAATCCTATTTCTGTGAAATATTTATTGAACAAGTTACTGATGGCCTGTGGACCTTGTGCACTTTCACTTTTGGAAGCATACATTTTATTAGGAATGTTATTTTTCTTCACATTTTTCAAGTGAACAATTTGATTTATAATTTTCCAAAGCGACGAGGTGTCATGCTTATTATCATTCACTAAATTTTTTATGTAAAGTCGTTTTGCATATTCCTTAATATGAGTCAGTTTATTTCTATAGACTTTGTATTGTGCCCATGTATTACTATCATTTAATTTAAGGGCTCTTTTGTACAATAAATTTTTTTGCTGGATTGATATAAGGATTCCTTTGGATAACCATGGTTTGTTTTTTAGTTTTGTTTCCTTTCTGCTTTGTTTTCGTAATGGTGTATGTATGTTTAATGTCTTATAAAAAATGTCAATAAACTTTTTAGTGTAGTTGTCAATGCATTCCTCCTTGATATCACCTAATAGCTCCATTTCTTCAGTTAATTTGTCTAGAAATTTTTCTACTTTAAAATTTTTTGTATCACGAATTAGGGTGACAGTTGATTTTCACTCTTGGGCAGGCGTAAATTAGAACACACCATTACTGGCAGGTGATCACTTACATCTTCCACCAGAATAAAACTTTTGTTCTCACCCACTACATTGTTTGTATAAACATGATCTAAAAGAGTTGAGCTTGTAGTGGTTATTCTTGTTGAGTGTGTAATTAAGGAAATGCAGCCTAAGCTATATGTTAAATTCATGAAATCTTTAATATTGATATCAGCGTTACTTTTCAACAAATCTGCGTTGAAGTCTCCTCCGATATAATACATCAATTTTCTACTATTCAATTTTTCAATGGTTGATTCAAAACTCTTGCAAAACTCTGATAGTTTCTGTTTAGGGTGTCTGTAAATTACTCCCACTATACATTTTTTGTTATTCCCTAAATCTAGTTGAATCCACATATCTTCACAGTTAGGAATGTTTAAATCAAACTCTTTGCAAACTGAAATTGATAAGGACTCCTTAATAAACAATCCTACTCCTCCCCAACTTGTAGTTGTGCCTTTGTGGTAAAAATGGTGCCCACTTAACTTTGCATTGTATACCTGTGACAATTTAAGTTTGGTTTCACTCATAGCAATGATATCAGGTAAGATATCATAATTTGTTAAAAGTTCATTCAATTTATCAAAATTTGCATTTAAGCTTCTTATGTTCATGCAAAGCAAAGAAAATTTACACTTTTTGTTAATAATATTGGCTTCGGCCTGTAAGCAGTATTTTGAGTCATCCAAACCAGTATTTAAATTATTTAAGCTTAGTAAGCTTTTTATCTTGTTGTCTGCCTGTAAGCATTTAGCTGGGAAACACGAATTATTTGTGTGATTAATATCGAAGTTTAGTTTGTCATCATTTCTCATTTCATTTAACAATTGCTTATCATCTAGGGTTTGAAAAGGAAACAATTCACTGTAACAATTTTGGCAGAGGTATGGTTCAGTAGAAGAACAAAGAGTGTGAAATTTGAGGGGACTAATGACTGTACATTTGAGGTGAATCCATCCATCACACATATCACACTGATTAGCACACTGGTTCCTTTTACAAGGTCTTAAACATATTTCACATGAACATTTAACTGGCATTATCAAGCAGTCAAACCAATGAAAGATTCTACACTAGTTAGACAGAATTGCAAATTTAGAATCAGCCACAAAATATGCAGAAAAATTTGTTTTGAGTGCGGAAAAAAAAATCAGATCCTACTATGTACACAAAAATACAAAAACTACAAATGTCAGATCCTGCTATGTAGGCATAAAACACAAAAAGAGTGCTGAGTGTCAGATTGAAGTAGCCTTCTTGTTCATACACCCAAGAGCTGTTAGCACAGCAATAATTGTTAAGTTCACCTTCTTTAAACCATAAAGCTATTTCTTTCTTTGCTGTTTCCACAGAGTCAGATCCATGACATATGTTTCTCCCAATGTCAATACAATAATCTCCACGAATTGCTCCAGGAAGAGAATCAGCAGGGTTAGTCTCTCCAAGCATTTTACGACCAGTTTTAACAGTTCCTTTTCCTTCCCAAACCATTGCCACAACTGGCCATCGATTTACCATTGCAGCAACTGGCAACTGGATCGGTCAGTTGCACTTTTAATCCATGTAACAAACGTAGGCTACGGGTAAACAAACTTAGCAAAAGTGAGCTGAGTTTACAAGCCCATGTCTGGAAGTGGAAGGCCTTAGCTTAGCAACTCAAACCATACTGTATTTTAATTGGGATCTTGTTCAGCAGTATGAGCAGGATCTGCAGAAACTCTTAGCTAACAGAGTAGCAGACTGCATTCCTCCCCCAAATCGGAATCCATTGACCAAATCTTTGATAGCTAGACTACGTGAGTTTTTTGACTTTCAGATTTGCAAGAAGTGTCCATTACCGTTCAGTTTATTTAACTATCGATTAGTACCGATAGCGAAACAAACTAAGCAGTGTTTTTGGTGCTGGTAGCGCCACTGATACCTGAGATGTTGAGTAAACTTTAGTAGTCTATATTACCGTTTTGGCTGTTTGGTACTGCTAGTTGTGATGATTTTTTGGAGCAGTAATACAGTCCTAGTACATTACCGATACAGTAATCAGTGGTGTCGATCCATATTGACCATTGGGGGATGATTTAAGAAATTTGTCTATTTTTTGATATTTTTGAACATTGGGAGGAGGGATGATGCCCAAACTGGAGATTTTCCGAGCAAAGTTCAACGCTCATTTTCGCCAATACCAGCAAGGAAGTCCGCAGAAACGTTTACTAAGGCTTGGAAGGAGTGCTGGTGGCAATTAGGAATTTTCAAACAGAAAAGCTATGATGTGACGGTATTAAAGCCAGGCAGGGGGTTTGGGGTGGCGCTGTGAGCTCCCCAGCGGAGTCCAAAATCTTTAGCTTTTTCGAAGTTTTTTCAAGGATAAAATGCATCGATTAGTAACGTTGCAAGTTGTAATACCAAAGTTACTCACCGTACCGATGCGAACCATTGGGAAGGATCAGAGGTGGGCGGTGCGCAAAATAGTTCGCAAGTTTCGCAAGTTGCGCAATTGCGCAATTTGCGTTGCGCACTATGCCTTTTTTTTCCGCTCTTGCGCAATTTGCATTGCGCTCTATGCCTGTTTTTTCAGCGCTTGCGCAATTTGCGTTGCGCTCTATGCCTGTTTTTTCAGCGCTTGCGCAATTTGCGTTGCGCTCTATGCCTGTTTTTTCAGCGCTTGCGCAATTTGCGTTTGCGAATCGGTAAATCTAATATTTGTTGCGCTTTAATTGTGAATTTTCTTCGAAGATGTGCAATCACAAAATAATTTTTAAATGTTGATCTGCATGTCCCTGTCAAAAAATAAATAAATTTTGATTTTACAGATTTAAAGCATGATCACGAGATAGTTAATACAAGCTGATTGCTGATAGAAAGATTTTTTTTTCTTGTTTTATTTTCTTCTGCGTTATCTACTTTTTTTCTTGTTTTGTTTTCTTCTGCGCTATCAGCTTTAAACCGCTAAACGTGCTGTTTTTGAAGTTTGAGCCATTGAATATATCAAGGAGGACTTGTGTATGACAGAAATCAGGGGTGCCAGTTGGGACAGAGTTGTAAGTTGAGCCGGGCATTTCGGGTCGGGTTCGGGCCTAAACTTGACAAAATTTTCGGACTTATTTCGGGCCTAAAACGTACTTTTTGTCTTAAGTGCACAAAAATATAATCAAAATAACCTTGCAAAATTGCTGTATTTTTCAGACCTAACCTAACTTTCGGGCTTTTTCGGGCATGATTTGGGCTTCAAAATAGCTTTCGGGTTCGGGCCGGGTTCGGCCTGAACTAATCGGCCTGTTTACAACTCTGAGTTGGGAGATCTCCCTCAACCGGGTTTTCCAAAATTTCGAACTTTAAAACCGTTAGGGCTAGATGAATCAGATTTTTTAAATGGGTAAAAATCAAAAATAAACTAAACGTTACAAAAATTGGGGGTGCCACAATAAGGGTTTGCCCCAAACGGGCCCTCCAAAATTCAAACTTTTTAACCACTCACGCTGGACTCATGAAATTTTCAGGGTGGGCAAATATAAAAAAACGTTTTCCCAAACGGGGCTCTCCAAAAATCAAACTTTTTAACCTTTTAAAATGGATAGGCCTATATGAAATGGTGGTCCACAAATTTTCAACTTTCCTATTTGAAGCAACCTTTGCATTTCTGCACCATCAGCTTCTTTCGAAAGATGCTTCTCCAGTGCAGACTTGACTGTGAGCGAATTAAGAATGCAACTAAGTGGTGAACATTTAAAAGCACTCAATGTCATGCTCTGCAATAAAGCGCTGCTTTAATTAACCAGTCGTTTAACAAATTTTTCTGAATATCGGTGGTGGTTGACTGGTAGTTCACTTTTTCAGCAAATCAAGTTAATTTAAGCCAGATTGGGATTCGGTTTTAGCTATTTGGATTAATTCTGAAATAGCCAAGTATTCTGAAATGTTCATCCCTAGTGGTACTACGTGTGCTTTAGATAAGGTATATTCCAAGGCTGCCCAACTCGTAGCCCGCGGGCCACATTTGGCCCGCGAAGCTATTTTGTGTGGCCCGCGAGGTCTTTTTGCGCGCTTGATTTTCTCCTGGAAAGGCTTACCATTTTCTGGCAAATAAAAAGGTCTAACGTTGGTCTTAGCCATCAATGCGGCTAACAAAAGGCCTGAATTTCTTGGTAAAAACTCTTGGTAAAAATGCATGAGGCCCGCAATAACTTTTCTCCCGCAATTGTGGCCCGTACCAGTAAAAAGGTTGGGCAGGCCTGCTATATGCTGTATACGGCTGAAAGACAAAGAGTAATGTATTAAAATTATATCAGGGATCAAAATTAACTTTTTTGACAACTTGGCCGTTGGGCAAATGTTATCAAATGTCTATTTACCCAAGAAAATTTCAACTTACCCGAAAAAAAAAACTACTCCAAGTTTTGAGGTTAGCTGGGAAAAAAGCACTGAATTTGCAAAATACGCGTAGTTTCGAGAATCAAGTTTTTGTGTGCGATCGTTAAGATAATGTGATGCAAACAGTAACTTTTCCAATCATGCATCAGCAAAAATTGATTTTTTGATTGTACATATCTCATTTAATATTTAACGATCATAATTATTAATTACCGTTGTGGTTTGTTGCAAACGTATTTTTACTAGCGAATATTTTGGAAACTACACCAGCTAGAAAGCTTAAAGATCATCAAAATAATCATATCAAAAAAATTGCAAAATTCTTGACGTTATTTTCATGCAGCGCAGGGTAACACTTGTGGTATCTGAAACAGCTGTAAGCGTGGCAAGCGCCGGAAAACTTTTCTAGAAAAAAAAAAACGGACGCTAAAGGGTAAAACTATACACTAACATTCGTTATTTTTACAAACAACCATTTTCGAATTATGATCATTAAAAATTTAACGAAATGCAATATCTTAAACACTTCTGCGCTAAAAAATAATAGAAAATTTGCGACCATCAGTTTTAGAAAAATCATATCCTTGGTCTAGGCGTCGACAATACTTGTTTTTGGCCTCGAGAGGATCTGTCCCCAAATAGTCAGTCCTTGACATTGGCCTTGAGGTCGGATTTTTTGAGTCCTTGGCCTTGGCTTTGAACGTTAGGTTCTCGACTCCAACTCTGCAATCAGTAACCTGTTATATCAGAATTTCAAACTTAATGGTTAGCACTACCACATCTCCATGCTGCGAGCTACAGTGTGAAATATAAAGTAATTACATATCAGCGAAAAGCTAATTAGCTATGTAAATGTGTGCACTAAAATTGATATTGCTTTACAACGATAATTATCAAAATTTGAAACTCTTCAATTACAGCAAAATTGTGTAATTAATTGTTTTTTCAAAAACTTTTCTAGAAAAAAAATGCCAAACAGTTGCTAAACGCGTCCAAGAATCGAAAAATCTGCGTGCGATTAAAACGTGTTAATTGCGATAAATATAATGTGCGTACTATTAGACAATGCATTAATTGTGATCGTTACAAAGTGATTACTAAAATAAAGCAAGGAACAGCTTTCTCTACGTACAAATTTTACTTTATTGCAACAAAACCGAGTAAATTGCGTCTTTAACTAATCTTGTTTGAAGTTGTCTAATACGCTGTATTTTGTTAAGTTGCCACCTGGGAAGTTAAGCTGAAAACTAACTTGCCCGCAGCGATTTCAGCTTGCCTCGGGCAAGCGGGCAGGCGTTAATTTTGAACCCTGTATTTAGTTTAAGCTACCTCACTTAATAAGTACGAAATACTTTTTGTACTGTAATTAGTAGCCGAAAATTTGGCCTCTACAATAGGAAAAAGACTAGATAAAAGGGTCGGAAGAGCAAACGACAAAATCACCAAAAAATTGCTTTCCTGCCTACAAGAAAGATGCGTGGTTGCAAAAATTCAAAAGATTCAACACTGCTATTCCTAGTTCGGCCACCGTCGAGAGATTATTTGTTATTGGTTCTGATATTTTGCGATCGAAACAATCGTCTTTGACGAATAAAAATTTTGAAAAGTTTGTTTTGTTGCATGAGAATGAAAAGTGTTTAAAAAAGTCAACGCATTATTTCTGAATGTGAGTGAGTGGAGCTTTTTTGCTTTGGTGTTTATTTATTTTTATTGCTGTTTATTTTTATTATTTTTTTGCTTTAGAGTTTAATTGTTTTTTTTCAACAATAAAAATAATTCTTTCTTCGGTCTCAGATAGGTGCCTTTAGTTATAAAAGTTAAACGCAATGCAGTTGGTTTATTCCAAGGCAGCTTAGCTGAAGAGGATACGAAGTTTGTACTTTCATATTTTCATACTTAACACCATCGTCTGCAGCGCGCTTTTGAAACTTCGATTATGCAAAAACTTGCACTCAAAAACTTTTTTAAATACCGAAATTTGTGTGCGCTCCTCAAGCAATCAAATCGTAGTTGCGCTGTACTATTTTCAATTTTTGGTTGCGGAATTTGTGTTTGCGCTTTAAAACGTTTAGAATTTTCATTACGGAATTTGCAATTGCGCTTTAAGCTTTCAAGATTTTGGTTACGAAATTCGCATTTGCGCTTTAAGCTTAAAAATTTTGGTTGCGAAATTTGCGCTTGCGCTTTAAGCTAAAATAATTTTGGTTGCGGAATTTGCGCTTGCGCTTTACCCTTAAAAAATTTTGGTTGCGGAATTTGCGCTTGCGCTTCGACCTTAAAAATTTTTGGTTGCGGAATTTGCGCTTGCGCTTTACAGTAGAAAAATTTTGGTTGCGGAATTTGCGCTTGCGCTTTACGGTGTGTTTTTTAAACGCCCAGCTCTGGGAAGGATGCAGCAGAAATTCTTCTGGGGGATGCACCCCCTGGATCGGCACTTACCTGTCTTAATGAAGTTATAGGCAATACAGAAACAGAATAGGCATTTAAGTATAAATGCTAAACGGTTCATTTTTCTACTTTGGCTTGTAATGCACAATTGTATATTATCAGCTACAGTATTCACCATAGAGGTACCAATATTAAATTTTGCTCATATTTTTCCTGGAGTCTCCTGTCGTCAGTCGTTTCTAGCCGTTACGCTAGCTGTAATCATGTTTAAGTGAATGAGAAGATTTACATTATTTTTTCAGCAATTGTTGAGTTAGCGACTTTGTCAATATTTCAATATGTCAGAGACAGTCTGCTTTCTGCATTTATTCAAAAATCATTCAAGTTGTTTTTCATGCGCAGTTGTTAACTTTCTTATTATTTAGATTAATTCTATATGTTTACCAACGCGATAGCCATAGAATAGGACTAAAATTTTTTTTGAAAGTTTGTGTCTTGCTGAAAACAATGTGGTATAATACTCGATATGATCCCATGCTGTTCTTATGTACTGTAAAAGACAAAGACAATTATACACGTCAGATAGGCATTAAATAAATATACAATTTTGTAATCGTTTCATTGCAACCTAAGTAATTAGTTTGTAAAATAAAGCTAAAAATGGTTCTATAAACTTAATCAACGCCAAATTGCTGTATTGTTCAAAGGCGAAACGAAATTTACAACCCCGCCACACAAACAATCTACTTAACTCTAAAAATAGTGCAATAATTTACCGTCAAAACTTTGCCCCCCCCCCCCCGGTTTTCAGCTTTGCACCCCTGATCTCGCTGAGCTGGTGACACCCCTGATGGGATCACCTCTTGAAACAGCCCTTGCCAATATTTTTGTTAGCTACCATGCATCTAAACTTTTCCAGACCACTATCCAGTCGGAGATGTATTACTGCTATATGGATGACACTTTTGCAGTATTTAGCAATGAAAATGAGTGCGATATTTTCTTGCACAACTGCCTCGACTCGGTTCACCCTTCTCTTCGCTTCACTTTTGAAAAAGAGACTTACCTGGCTCTCCCTTTTCTGGACGTGTTGGTTGAAGAGTCCCTTTTTAAGTTCATTACCTCCATCTACCGGAAGCTCACATTCACCGGTCAATATCTACGCTGGAAATCCTTCCGTCCACGGAAACGCAAAACTAACTCAATTATGACCTGAACTCACTGGGCTCTTGCCATTTGTTTTCCTGAAAGATAGCCATTGGAACTAGACAAACTCAAATTCATTTTACAGACTAATGGATACCCGAAGCACGTTTGCAAGTCGTTTATGGCTAAGAAGATGAAGCAATGTCACGCTCTACTTAAATTTGGACCGGAAAAATACCCCGTCAATCTACGTCTCCCATGGCTCGGTTTTGTTTCTACCGGTTTGCAAAGCAAGTAAAATCTGCTGTCAAACAGTGTTTTTCCTCTGTGGAAACAAATATTGTTTAGTCTATCAACGAGCTTCTCTCCTCTACAAACAAGAATGACCTGCCTGCTTTACAGAAAAGCAATGTGATGTATCAATTCGCGTGCCACTGCGACAGTTAGTATGTCGGCCGTCTTTCCCAAAGGCAACAGGACAGAATTAAACAACACATTTCCAAATTTATCCGCTTTTGCTCTTCTTCCCAGAAACGGTTACTTCCTGCCCGTCGATGCAAATCTTGCCCCCTTACTAATACCCAGTCTCTTACTTCTGATTCAGCAATTGGACTTCATCTGTTACAAAATCGTGTATGTGCTCCACATAATGATGACAGTAGATTCTTTATTCTTGCCCAAGGCCGCTACTCTTTCCATCTATCTGCTCTTGAAGCCACTTTGATCAAAACTTCCAACCCCGCTCTTTGCCGACAAAAAGAATTCGTGTTCAGATTAAAAATTTTGCACTAACGACGCTCTCTCATTGGTCTTTTTCTAGCCAATCACGGCTCGGCTTTTCCCTACAAATAGCCGCTCTTTTTCCTGCGCTCTCTATTCTGACAATTCTTCTTTACAAGAGTCAGACAAAAAACTTCGAAGTCATGAACATTTTAATCACAGTATTTTATCTAAAAAAAATCGAATTACTGTATTAGCCGCCCAAAAACTTGTCATATGCTTAAACTGAAATAAATCATTTTTGTATCGTTGACCATGCATAATCAATAATGTGACACTTGGACAAGTAGCAAACTCTCGCGTGTCTTAAATAGACTTTTTTAGTTCTTTGTTATAGCTTATAAACAACTCGATGAGCAAAAGCAAAAAAAAAATAATTGGATAGAAGGCGCTTTGGAATGAAACTGACAGTGGATACAAGGCGTTTTGGAAATAAACGCAATATTCAGAAACGCTTTTGACAGGCATTAGAAAGTGATTTGGAACTAACATTTTTATATAAAAATATCCGCATGGTCAATCTCTACATCTTTCAATAAAAAAGTCCTTTTTGAAAAATATGGTCTCTAAGGCGTTTTGGAAATAAACTCTTTATTTTTGTTCACGATTGCTGGCGATGACTTTGACTGCGGACCAAAAATGCGTTCTAGAAGCGAGCCAGATTAAACATTTTTTGCCGGCCGCAAACCACGGGCCGCATTTTAAGTATCCTTACCCTAATTCAATCAAATCTTTCAGATCTACTTGTGCTTTAATCAGCAATGTGGAAGCGGTGCAAGCGCTAAATTTTCGTGGAAGCGGTAAAGGAAGCGCTTTGGCCGTTCTTATCGTAAGTTCAAAACTTAAATGTGGTGCAATTTTTTGTAAAATATCTGACGAAAAGTTATCGTTCAATAAACCAACCTTTAAAAAATTTTTTAAAAGTTTCTGGTTCACAAGCAGGGCCAGCCATCCGCTCCTATCAATTCAAAAATGAACCATGTAGTGTACTCACTCATTTTTTAATAATCTAAAGGTGTAGAAAAATTCGATGTTTTAGTTCTAAAATTTTCTCAAAAATTGGGGGCTTTACCCAATTTAAAAAAAAATTGTAGAGACGTTTTTGATTTCAGTTTATTTTATTTTATATGCACCAACATACAATTTTAATCAAATGAGCAATAATTAAGTCAGAATTAACATTATAATTGCAGCCAATTCAATAGGATAACAATATTTTGGCACAAATAAGAGAAGCAGCAAAACGAATAACGTTATATTATGCATCATGTCAAGGTAGTATATGACCGGAGTTATGAATATTATGGATGGCTGCTACACCTCAATATTTTGGTATAACTCAGTATTCACAAACAAAAACAAAATTTCCACTTTCAACAGTTATTTTTCTCACTGTGACATTCAATTACCGGTGATCTTAAAAAAACTTAACAGGCAGAACATCATATCGTAGCTTCTCTCAAACAAACCATATTATTGTACAATTTTTTAACATGATGCTACTGAATAATGCATGTTTTATAATTACAGAGTAGGCTTATCGTTGCTCTATTAATAATAATAAGCATTATTTTAATACGGTATTTATAACCACAATGTTTTTGTAGTGTTTGTTGTTATGCAGTCTTAAAAATGCACGATGCTACGCAGAATTTTGGAGCAATCCACCCTTATAAACGAATTGACGGTATTTAAAAAAAACTCTGCGATTGCTTGGGTTTCGCCCCAGGTACATAATTATACCCAAGTGAAGGTTTACACTTTCCAGCAGATGCGATTAAAACATTATGCTATCCCGAGCATGGAAAATCCGATTTTATAAACCCAAATAAGTAATTGCTTCTTATTTTAAATTTTGGGCTAAACGGTAAGTAAATTTGTATTAGATGAAACATACTGTATGATCAAATTGATCGTGCGTTTGTACGTTTCGGTTTTGAGCCGCTCCCAATCCAAATTTTTGGCTATGCTTAATCTCAGATCCTGGCACGGACAAATCAGTGACATATTTTGGTTCCATGTTATGTTTTAGAAATGATGATAAATTAAACCATTTAATTTTAACATAACTGAAAAAAAATTTTTTGCCAAATAAAATGTAAGAAAAAAATTTTTAAGCAAAATTTACGTAATCAAGACAGTGGTGGAAGCAGAAGCGATAAAGTTGAAAGCTGAAGCGGAAGCGATTCACAAACTAGTGTTTCCACATCCCTGGTTTTAATTTCACTTGACGTCTTGATCACAGATATGAAAATTCTTATTATTCTTAATGTTATTGATATTATTTTGTTTTAACCGACTTCATTGTGAAATAAGATTTGGTTAGTTGAAAACTTCGGTTACTTCGCGACAGTGATATCTGTGTAAGTTGCCAACTATGTTTTTGAATACTAAAGCAAATTTTTATGTTTTGTTTGTGCAATGTTCTTTTGAGCGACAGCAATAAGTTATCATTTTTACTTGTACAATGGCAAAGATCTTAACTCGTGTCTCGACCAATTTGATAGCAAGTCTACTCTTTCAATCATAAGTCTCTAGTACAGTATAATAAATATTGGCTGACCCAAATGCAAAGCAATTGATTTTCATATTTTCTCAATGGCTGGTGATGTCATCCATACTACTGAAAAGCCTCAAACAGGATGAAATAAAAAGAAATGCGTGAATACTGGAGTTGCTCTACTTAAAACTGACGTGAGTTTGTGTATACCTTATGAGGTGATTTGCTTACTGATGCATATTATTAGAAAAAAACTGCGGTGATTTGGCTCTAAACAAATTGCATCGCTTAAAAGTATTTGAATTGTTGTAGGTACAGTATGTTACAAACAGTCGTCCACTGTAGCTGTACACTTCGATCTTGCTAGATTCGAAGCAATTTAAATTTTGAACCAGTTGACATATACATTCATGCCGCATCTTTTAACCTATATTTTCTACGTTTGATAACGGCATGCTGAACTAAGAAGCATTTTTCTCAAAATTATTTGTAATACTTTTGAAAGATTGTCTCAAACTACACCAAAAAGGTGATGATACCGATTAAAAGTTTAGTGATTATCAACAGTGGAATACAGAGAAACGAACCCAGACGACGAGGACGATATTGCAGAAACGATTCATAGAATGTGGGATAATCAGCACTTTTACAAAATCAGTCAAAAACTTTAAAATCAATATTTTAAAAATTAGGTTTGAAATCAACATTTTTTTTGGGGGGGGGGGGGGGGGGGGTTGGAAGGGAGTTGCTCACAAGGAGAGCTGATAACAGTTGTGCCAATTGGCTACATTGGACATTAAAAGGTTAAAAGTTTTTATCATATAGTTTTTTTGTGAAAGTGATGATTTTGTGAATGTGATGATTACTTTAAAAATTAGTTTTAAATTCAACATTTTTGGGGGGCGGGGAGTTGGTCACAAGAAGAGCTGATCAAAGGTGTGCCAATTGGTTGCATTGGACATTAAAGGGTTAAAAGTTTTTGTTATATGAATTAAATTAGTTTTTAACATATTGACTTTAAAGTATTTGACTGATTTTGTGAAAGCGATGATTGTTACACCGAATAAAACTTACTCGTTGTTTGAAGCTTTTGGCACATGATCAAATACAACAATAAGCTTTCTGAAATAAAAACATTCCTATTAATAATTTATCCACTAAAGAGGGCAGAATTTGGCGGCAAATTTTTCGTCTGTATTTTGTCAACAAGATTATTCGGCACATCCAATGCAATTTCGTACAGCATTAACCTAATCAAAATTAAATTATCTCAGGTTGTTGAAGGTGTTGATGGTACCTAAACAATTTTAATTGTACCGAAACAATTCCAAATCTTTAAACTTGCACATTTTTCAAACACAAGTTAAATTAAGTCGTCACCATCAACATCTCCCACCGTACCTAAATAGTAGGTTGGTCCTTAAATACATAGCAAAAATTATACAATAAAAATTATCATGGAAACCGAAGTAATTGTGTTCCTTTTAGGCCAAAACCATCGTCTGTAAAAAATCTCCGAGATAGAAAAACATTTTGAGGTTGCACAAAGGCGGGAAAGTTTTTCATAAATACCCAATTTTGCAAAGTAAGAGCTTCGCTGTTTGCAGAGTGTAGGCTGTTCAACAGCAGTAATATTATGGGTGTAACCCACCTTATTGTATGTTGCCAAGTAAGACGTGTACTGTCTTTGTTCTCACTTAGCAAAAACCATGCCTATGGTATGCGTTGAGGCGAAATGCATGTGGAAATGAAGCTGATCTTCATCACATTTTTCAATTAACCAGACGTATTCCTATATAAGTGCCTCTGCCTTTCTGCAGTTGCATGCGGGACTTGGATTCTTTGAACCAACATTCTGTCTGCCATCAATAAGCCTGAAAATTCACTCCAAGAATCAAAGTCAATTGATAAAAATTTTTGATCAATTTTCATTTTTTGGAAAAATCCAATTAATTGTGTTTAATCAGCAAACCACTTCATCCAATTGTTGTTTCATTCTTAATGGCATGCTTAGTAAAGTTTTTATTTTCGTAAAGAGCTGCAAACATTCGTCACTTCATGTCATCATGCACCTCTGGTTCAAAAAAAACCTAAGCCACTAGTTTCTTAAACGTGTACTAAAGCCAACCAGGGAATCTTTTCATTACGGTTGCCCCAATTCTCTTGTCAGTGCGATTTTGCCACGTTTTTTGCTAGTCCAAGATTTTTTCTACATTTTGGCAAGTTTACTGCTGATACAAGGAATGATGCTTTGGTCTATGCTTTTCTTAATCAGTTTACCATGCAGTTCTGGCGTATGGTTAATTGATTATGGCCAGCATAAGTTAGGGGTAGAGATGGAGTCCTTGAGGACACAATTTGAAGTCTTTGGCCTTGGCCTCGAAGTCTGCAAGTCCTCGAAAATGCCCTGTCCTCGGCTCGAAGACAGCACTATTTTTTGATTTTGGAGCAAAGACCTTTTTTTTTGGAGATCACTTCCGCGTTGTATCCTTGGTTCTTGGCCTTGGCCTCGAGCATTTCTGTCCTTGGCCCCGAGAGGGTCTGTCCTCGGAAGGGCTGTTCTTGACCTTGGCCTAGGATTTTTTTCGTGTCCTTGGCCTTCGCCTCGAGCTTTGTGTCCCCGACTCTACCTCTGGTTAAGGGACGCCATAATCAGTTTTGGCACCCCTAGCGAATTTCTGATTTTGTTCAAGTTTTGCTTTAATGGAGACCCAAGCACCAAATTCTTACTTCTAGTGTTTGAGACATTTATGTCAAAAAACATATTACCCTGCAGCCAAAACTTTTTTAGCCTATTCCCATTCTTTTAATGCTCAAACAATGCCATTTGCTTGAGACTAACTGGTCCCATTAGAAATTGGAGCAATCTTGAGCGGATGTTATATGCAGATGCCAAAGGTGATGAGAAGCAGGTGGTAGACTTTTGAAAATAAATTTGAATAAGAATGAAATTGGTTCAAGTTATTAATCGAAACTTAAAAAAAAGGAATATGTTCAGAATATTAAGAGCTACTATTTTTTTTTAATTTGTGAGGATAATCTTTCAAATTCTTTGCTCAGTTTATTATTTTGGACTTGCCAGTTGCCACTCTTATACCCCCTGTTTCCATTAATTTTATTCTCCAACTTTCTCTTTTGAGCCAAAAGAAAATTTTGGTACCTTTGTCATGAGGGTCTATGGATCAGGGCATTTGTACTGTCCACATCAAAGAAGTCTTTCAGGTCAGCTTTTTTGTTACTTGTGGTAGCCTTAAAGATTCGCTACGTATTTTAACAAGTTTAAGTAGTGAATGAGGTTTGAAATTCATCCAGAAATTAATACTTATCAACTTAAATGATTTCAGTCAAACTTATTGAGGCAAACAACTTCCGAATACAGGAGAAGACATACAGAAAATATATGATGTATAATTGACTTGTACTCTGTCTACCCAGTTTTTACAGAGCTCAATGGACATGGGCCCCCAGTTAGCGTACCAGAAGTTCAGATATAAATTTGAAATTAAAAAACCTACTGCAGGCTGTTTTTCCCTGATGGGTTTGTCACGTGGAGTGGAAACTAAACAAAAACAGTAAAAGACCTCAGTACACCACCCACGTCTCCCCTCCTCCTACCGGAAGCCCTGTGGCGGGCGCGAGCCCAAGCTATCCCACTAGGGTTAACTGTGGTACGCATCTGCCAGGGGCCGCAACGATGGTCGATGGTGCGGAGCCGCGGCTGGTACAAGACACTGTAAGCATTAACCGTGGAGGCTGAGCATCGTAATCAAACAACGCTGATGCGCTGCTGCGTGTCTGTTAAACGTTGTGAAAACACTGTTAAAATTTTAAACACTGTCCTAGATACAAAGCAGCATTTTACGTCACAGTGATTAACCGATTTGTGTGAAATGTGGTTTTATTAGGTTGATAATTTCTCGGTTTACTTAGCTTTGCGTCGACATTTTGGTACAATTTTGGTTCTTTTGGTTTTAACCCGATTCCCGTATAGTTTTCCAAAATTTAAATCAGGACCACCCCAGTACTTAAATTGCAAAGTTTTGCATGGGGGGACGCTTTTGCAGCCTTGACCAAACTTTAGCGGAAATTATGCAATTCCGTCCCCGCAATTGAATGAAGACCAACAAAAACACAAAAAGGTCTTTGCCGAAAATTGAAGTATTTTTCCCCGAAATCAGGTAAAGACCAAAAAAAAAGGTCTTCACCGCAATTTGGGACTATATTCGGCCGGAATTTGAAGCATTTATTCGCACTGGCTGGCCATTTTCCGTTTCATCATCCACCGCTCAAATCTCGATGGATTGACGTCTAAATCTCGGTGGTGGAACGCTAAATGTCGATGGGGGGACGCGTCCCCCCGTGTCCCCTCTACAATTTAAGTACTGGACCACCCTACTGTATAGTCTAGTTCTTCCTCATTCAACGTTTACTCCCTCTGAAGCAAATACGTAAACGATCTTCATGGTTATCAAATACTTCCGATTGACTTACGCTGTGTTTAGTTTTTACTGATTATGATTACGTTTATGTGTAGGCCTACTACAGGGTGTCCATAAAGTCCGTGTGCACTTTAAAAAATTTATAACTTTATTTTTGTGTACAATAGAAATAATCTGTAAAAAGGGTTTGAAAGAACTAAATCAATATTTTGTAATGTTTTGTTGAAATTTTATTTTAGTTTCCACATGTCCTCCATCATTAGAAATACAAAGAGTAATACGATTTTGCCATTCACGAAAAACCGTGGTAATTCACGAAAAACCAGACCGTGGTTTATCATGAACAGAGCCTGTCTCTTTAAATTTTTTCATCCATTTAGCAATGGTGTTCCTATGAGGCGGTTCTTTATTGTATTCAATTCTAAACTTTCTTTGTACAGCAACAGTAGATTTCAGTTCAGCCAACCAAAGGACGCAGTTTACTTTTTCCTCAATTGAAGCCATGGGATTCAAATTAATTGTGAAAAACAAAAGAAAATAGTTTTACTTATAAATTTTACTTATACAAAAATTGTTATAAATTCTGTAATGAAGAATTATTCAATAGTTATACTAAAACTAGATACATGACACTTTCAAATCTTGTTTACAGATCCTTTCTATCACAAGCACAAATAAAGTTATAAATTTTCTAAAGTGCACACGGACTTTATGGACACCCTGTATTATTCTGATATTAATGTCACTTACAGTAATAATAAAATTTATAGGTGTAACTTTACTAATTAAGAGACACGCTAGATTAATAATTTAAGTGGTCGAGTGTATAGAGCATCTGCTTTTGAAGCGGTGAACTCGAGTTCGATTCCAGGTCGGGTCAAACCAAAACCAATAAAAGTTGGTATTCACAAAAGAAACGTCGCGGGTACGTTTTTCTGCACCGTGCGCACATCGCACTGCCAAAGTCCTGTCTGCACACTGCATAGCACCGCAAAATATTCACAAACATTGCACTGCACCCGCGTTGCACTGCATAACAGCAAAATGCCTAAAATTTGACAACAAAAACTTTGCGTGAATTCGATGATTTGCTAGTAGAAGTTCTATTGTCTTAAGCTGATAAAGCAGAGTATATTTGTACACTGGTGTGCAAATTACTCAGTTCTTATTTGGATAGAAGTCTCAGCTACATATTTTTGTGAGGGTAAGAAGAAAAGGTATGCTAAAAACATTTTACTCTATATAAAGCAGTCTTGCTTTAACCCTCTTTCAGCAAAAATTAAACTTGTTGCAGCTGTTACAAGTTACTATTCCCAATGTGTTTGCCAAATTTAATTAAAATGAGTTGAACAGCACAAATTTGGTGGCCCATTCATGCCTAGCCAATTGATCTTTCACCTCTAATTTTCAAAACACACAATTTCAACTGAAAACCTATTGCCACCCCGAATTTCAAGTTTCTAGATGCAGTGGATTTGGAGTTAAAGCAAACACAAAAAATCTCACAATAAAAATAAAAAAGAAAAAAGTATAAAAATTAGAATTTAAGCATTTTGAAGGTAGAAAGTTATCTCCAGGCGGCTCAAAATCCAAAATTTTTCTTCTCTTCTGCAGTTACTTTCGGTGCTACAGTTTTTTGGTGCTACAATAGTACATCTCAGATCAGCTTTTTAGATTTGGGGATTGGAAACCCGTACTACATAACAGATTGCCCCAAAATTTGTC
This sequence comes from Trididemnum nubilum, assembly GCA_963965965.1. Taxonomy (NCBI): domain Eukaryota; kingdom Metazoa; phylum Chordata; class Ascidiacea; order Aplousobranchia; family Didemnidae; genus Trididemnum; species Trididemnum nubilum. Next base: position 38,589,466 of record OZ014473.1, on the reverse strand, counting down.
AAAGTATTTTTTTATTTGCCCTCTATTCAATTTTTGAACTTCAAGTTTCTACCTTCAACCATTCCAAACTTATGGCATTTTAACTTTCTAAAAGCAGAAAAATGGCTACCGGCCGTTGTTTTGTCATAATAACAAAAAAACAAAAATATTTTAGAAGCGATGCGTCGCAGAAGACACAAAAACTCTGCTACCTCGGCTATTTGTTAGCTAAGATGTTATATACCCACATTAGCCTAGTCCTGATTTACTAATTAGTTAATTTTCTCGTTACAACAGTATTTTCAGAGAACGAATTAACCTGCCCGCTCTGCGTGGTAAAATTGGTCAAAACTTTGCGAGATTGACGCCTCTAATTCACTGCTTCCATCCTTCGCGTTCAGCAATAAAAAGGGAGAAGTTCTCCACCGTAGGTGGTAAATAGGTGGTGAGGTGACAGCTTGACTTGAAGATCGAAAGATTCCTTCACTGTGTCTTGGTCAATTTAACTTTGTGAATAGGCATGTAATTACAATTAAGCAAGCTCTACATTTTTATGATCAAATAAAACTTGCTGCTTCACAGAGTCGTGAATAATGATTAATCTTTCATGATCTAATCCAGTTTAGCACAAAACTTGTTGATTTTAGTACGAAAATAAACATAAAATACTGTAGCATGCTGCAGTATTTTATGATATGTTATTGCAATAACAACACTTACCTAATTTCTGAACCAAATGTTTGGATACCATTTTATTTAGAATGAAAACTTGATGATATCGCTAAAGTGTTGATAATGAAACTGCAGTGTATGAGCAACTAATTTTTCGCAGAATAAGGCGGCTTTAACTGATCAAGCGTATTTACCAGCAGAAATACGCGCAATATCTTTTTTATTGCAAATTTAAAAAAAATAATACGCGTGATCGGTAGGTAAAACTTGCCTAAAGTAATTGAAAATAACAAGTATTACACAAAAAGCTGAATCAGATCAGCAAGCGCGCAAACATAATTTTTAAAAATGTTTGAACCATAAGGTAAAAGAATTTTTGCTAATAAAAGTAAAATTAATGGGCGTTACTCAAGCGCATCATAAACCTCCGAGGCTAGGCCACAGGGATCTGGGGCCTCCCGCTGGGGAATTTTTTTGAAATTTCGAAAAAAAAGCTATTTTAACGCCATTCGGATCAAATTTTACACCTTTTCACTTGAGCCATTTAAAAGAACTAAATTGCTAGAATTAGGAAGCCATCAGAGGTGGAGTCGAGGACACAAGGCTCGAGGCCAAGGCCAAGGACACTAAAAAATTCGAGGCCAAGGTCAAGGACATACCCTCTCGAAGCCAAGGCCAAGGACCAAGGATACAGGCGCAAGCGTTCTCCAAAAAAAAAAGAAAAAAGGTCTTAAAAAATTTTTTTCAGGCGTAAAAGCTCTTCAAAAAGTTTTTTTCAGGCATCTCCACTTGAGGAAAACAAAAAAGTTCTTCGCAAATTTTCCGCAAGATTTCTGGCGTTTTCCAACAAAATTTTAACGGTTCAAAAAATAGTGCTGTCCTCGAGCCGAGGACAGGACAATTTTTGAGGACTTCAGGCTTCGAGGCCAAGGACTTCAAAAAGTGTTCTCGAGGACTCCACTTCTGGAAGACAGTTGAAGAATTAAATTGCTCAGTCCATTTTCAAGACTTCCCTCTATCTCACAGGTTAAGTCCAAACGACAAGTTGAAACGCTTGAATTTTGGGGTTACATTTTTTGTGTGATAAGGCAAAAGAAGAGGAGCTGAATTAAGTTCCCTATTACACCCCCAGGTTACGCCACTGTGTGTCTGGCTGTCAGAAAAGAACTATAACGCTGGTGGCAGGCCGCTGAGAGAAATTCCAGGCTCTGGGAGCCTACAGAAGGAAGACGAAAGTAATCGATTACTTCTCAGTCGAATGGCTATTTTTCATTTCAGGTTTAGACTAAAGACCACAAACGGTCTTGGCTTATTGTGTTTCTGCTTTTCTGCTGAACTAAAAATAAAAATTAGAAGATGTAGAGATTCCCACTTCTAATCAACTTCGGGTTTATCGGGGCATCGATCCTTATGATTTCTATAGGTTCTTGCCTCAGATAAACTTTCAAACCGTTTGGCACCTTAAATAGAGCAAGCGCTCCCCGAATTTTCGGGCATTGGTACTCCATACCCTGGGATATCTACAACTACGGGATCGCTAACTCGATCGAATTGAACAGTTCGATGGACAGCAGTAGGGTCATCGCGGCGATGGTGCAAACAAAGAAAAAAACCATGTTTGCCTTTTGCCACGTGCGTGGTCAATCGGTCGTAACAGTTTTGTTTAGCTTAGACAGCAGAGAGATTGCAGTTACGTAGAAGCAAAGCTAGAAAACAAACAGAAATGATGTTACAATGATGATTCATTTGCAGGCTGACTCAGCGACGAATGAATCTCCAGCAAAATTAACGGTTGGCAACTGCAGAAGTTTATTGACTTTACGTACCGGTAAAGGCGGTAATTTTCGTAGTAGGCTATAAATTTCAGAATTTAATTCACTGCTTTTAGCAGTTTAGTCACACGTATAGATACAGATGGGCTTAGCTGAGTACCGGTACCGCTCTGTATAATCAGATATTTTACTAACAGCAAACCATACCAGCACTAAGCAGGGCACCGGTCTGGCATTTCTGAAAGCAGTTAAAAGTTGGCTGTAGCTTAGTTACAAGATGTATGGCTATTATTAGCTTATCTTTGGTAGGCTATGGTCTGATGGTAGGATATTAGTCTGCCAGTACAGGTCTCATGCGATGCAACTAAATTCAGCACGGGTCTCTTTCAGTTTAAACTCCTCTCATCTGTTGTTACGAAACGGCTTACGCCCACCTTTGGCAATTATTGCACACCAGACATTCAATGGTAAAGAATGGTGGGGCTAAGAGAATATGGTAATATCAAAACTTTTGGTCTTTATCATAGGTGGGCACTAGTCCGTTAATCGTTAATCCGTTAATCACGAAGCTAACTTTTTCATTAACTCGTTAATCCGTTAAAAAGTTTTTTCATGTTAACGGAATAAATTAACTTCCGTGAAGTGCTGTTAACGGACTAAAGTAACTTATGTTAAGTTATGTTAACTTCCGTTAAGGTTTTTATCGTTAATATCTTGCAGCTTCGTTAGTAGTGCATTTGAACTTGTTTTTATCTTGAAATTAAAATAAACTGTAAAATGTAACTTTCAAAACACAAAAAGACCACCATAGCAATAAATATTTTTTTACAATGAGCTCAACAGCGTCAATACGTGTTATAGAAGCGAGTGAATAAAACGAAATGTAAATTACTCGCAAAATGTTAACGGATTAACGGACTTTATTAACTTCCGTTAATTAAAGCTGAAAATAACGGATTAACGTTCACGGAGGTGTGAAGTTTGTTAACGGACTAGTGGTTAACGAAGCTAACGTTTTGCATTAACTTCCCAACCTATGGTCTTTATTCCTAATGATCAATACGGTCAAAACTTGCTATTTAAGTGGGCAAATTAAGAGATGAGTCTTAAACTGAAAGGCCCCTCAGACCTGCTGATTGGTGGTCTAGCAGCGTAGTGGAGTAGCCTATCGTAGCAGTTATTCAACTCTGACCATCTGGTCAGTGGTAGTGGTACCGTAGTAGATGCCAGTAGCAATATAATTCTAGCTGACGAGTAATTACTGGGTAACAATATCATAATTCATTTTTGTCTATAGGTATTATCACTATCAATTTACATATATAGATATAATTTCAAATGTTCAATATCTGACTGCACTGCTGCAGCATCTCGTTGCTGGTACTTCAGACTTAAGACTAAAATACTAGCTTCGATTGCCATGGTGTACACCTGTTGTGTACCTGGGTTCAATACTGGTGATAAATCTTGCAAAACTTCTGAAAAAATCTCTTTGTTTAAATTTCCATCTGATATTGATATAAAAGAAAAATGGATAAAATTCATTCCAAGACAGAACTGGACTTTGTCGTCTACAGTGTGCAAGCTTCACTTTAATGATAGTGATTTTGTGCAAGAGTCATGCGACAAGAAAGATCGACGCCGTAACGCTCGAGCCACAGAGAAATTGCAAAGGTTGCGTTTGAAAAGCTCAGCTGTTCCCCATATCTTTCCGAATCTTCCTCAGTACTTAAGCAAAGAAAACCCAGCACCTCGATCTACAGCTGCAACTTCTTCTGCAAGGCTTGCTAAGCAAAATAATGAAACTGAAGAGTCCGCTAAAAGATTATTGCAGCTGGAAAGTTTTGACAGTTTTGTTCTCTTTAAGAAGAAAATTGAAAAAGAACCTTTACTAAATGGCTACGTCACTGTTTTTGAAGAGAAGCAGGCATGGTTCCATTTCATAAGTGTGATCAAAAAGCAAGCTCCTGTGTTACTCGCTTCTGTCTTAGTAACCGAAACTTTGGAGATTCAAGTACACGTACGGTCTGCATTTGTACCACACGCAGCTTATGAGCATCTTATGCCATCAAAGCAATTAAAGTCCACCACTCAATTTGCAAATATACTTTCATTATGCAAATCCTTGTGTGATGGCTACTGTAGTAACAGCCGTAGCTTTTATCTATTAAAGCTGGCTTTACTGATACTAGAGAAAACCATTTCAATGGAATCAACTTCTGAGCAGTCTGATGACAGTCTTGTAAACTTGCTAAAATTTGTGATCGAGCAAATAAAACTTATCTAGGTTCCAAAGCAAGGCCGGCGGTATTCCACTGATTTACTAACAGTTTCCTTTCTGTGGCAAATAACAAGTACGTCACTGCACAAAAAATTGCGTCAGTTGCTTGTTTTGCCATCTTTAAGCTTACTACGCAAACTGTCTTCTGGTATGACAGTAGGAAGTGGCAAGTTGGATCTGGAATTCCTAAAGTTACGCCAAGCTGAATTAACTCAGCAAGAAAAAATTGTCGTTTTGATGATAGACGAAGCATATACAGCTCAGCGAGTGAAGTACAGCAATGGGTCATTTATTGGAGTCACTGAAGATGGTACACCAACAAAAACTGTTCTTGCTTTCATGATTCAGTCTTTAATGCGAAATTACAAGGATGTTGTGTGCCTTATCCCAGTCAAGAAATTAGATACGTATTTGTTTCGAAATTGGTTTGATCATATCATGAATGCTCTAACTGATTTTTGCTTTGTGGTTGCTGTTTCAACGGACAATCATGTTTGCAACAGTTAACATTTCTTTATATTACTGCTATTATCAGTACTACATAGATTGAATATTGAAGTGCTGCCGTGGGCTTGCAAGGGCAACCTAGCTCAGTACGATAAGGATATTATGACAACTGACAAGAACAGATAACACTTTTCTATCGAAATAAATATTAAAGCTTATCATTTCTGACTTCTTTTATTTGATACTCCAGTCATCTGATGCACAACTTAAAAATATGATAATACTCAATTATTTTCCATTCTAGCTAAGTTTCCTTCTTTTACTTTTATCGGCTAATGCAAAATCTATTCTAGCCATTGGCATTGGTCGATCTTGCTTCAGGGATTTATCATTTTATAATTGATCTTTTTTAACAGGAAACTTTTCGTTGATCTTTGTGATGGACATCTATCGAACAGCATTCAACATCCTCTCCGAAAGCAAGAAAGGCTATTTTTGCTCTTTGATTTCACACACAACATGAAGAACATATACAACAATTTTGTAAACAGAAAAATCATGCATCCTCTTGCCAGTGGGCATGAGCATGTACTTGGAGAGTCTTGCACTGCAAAATTCGCCCACATTGCTCACTTGTATGCTTTGGAAGAGGAAAAAAGCTTAAAGATAGCATGTAACTTGAAGAAGATTTCTCTAAATCTAAGCAGTATTGCTCGAACTTCTACACAACATGCTTTGGGTGAGTATGTTTGCATTAAAATGACAAATTATATCACAGCATTAGCAATCACAGGTACACATTGGCTTGTTAATTCAGCTACAACTGAGCACATTATATATACAGTATTAGACATAATCAACTTTTACCCAAAATCATTTTGATAATTCTAATTCTGGATATAGAGTTGTTGATAACTGGACCAACCATTAATTAACTTGTGACAATTAAGAATTGCTGCTAGGTGAGCATCTTTGAAGTGTACTGGTACTTGGTGTTCTAGAAATTCCTTGTCATGCAGCTAATTGTGTTAATCAAGTTGCGTTTTTATGCTTTCAGTCGTGTTCAGTGAATCTACTGCTAGAGGAGTGGAGTATTACAGCAAAGATTATTCAGCATTTATGGAAACAGCTCGATACGTGAAATTCATTTGTAATATTCGGAAGATAATGTCTGTGAAATCATCACTCAAAGGTACAGTATTTACAATTTTTTAAAAAATCTGTTGCTATTAAAGAAAGCATGAGTGCGTGGTAGTTTTCTAGCATTGCATCATTTCAGGCTACTGTCACTCTCAAAGAACGATTGTGTGTATAATTTTCGGATTCCATAAGAGTACAAACAAGAAAAATATTTATAAAGTAAAACAGGCTACTACTGTATATTCTCAAAATTGTGCACCCCCAAGGAAGTATTATAGCTTTATTTTTTGTACGAGTTGTACCAGCTAATCTGTGATATCTACTAGTAGTAGTTTTCCACGCAGCTGACTTATTAGTTCACTAGAAGGGGTACCGGTAGTAACCAGCCACTTTAAATGAAATGCAAATACAAAAAAATGCACTGCTCAGTTTCTTCTGCAATTTGTGGATGGTTTGATAAACCGAATTTCTTTTCTTTATTAGGTGAAAGAAAAAGGGATCCAATGTACAGCACTATGAAAGATGCGGAGGAAAGTGTCTCGGGAACCTACCTGCTCGAACCTAGACAAATTTTTGATAAGTGGCGCCAAACTGGGAATGCTGGACTGACCTACAAGACTTTCAAAGCGTGTATTCAGACAATGGGAGCTGTGCCAGAGCTAGCTGAATATTTGTTAGACTACCATGGTTTTAAATATTTGCTATCTGGAAAGCTCATGTCCGACCCGATAGAAGGTCGCTTCGGTTGGTACCGTCAGCTAAATGGTGGTAACTTTTTCATGTCGGTAAAGCAAGAACTTGAAGCTGAGAAAAAAATACGCTGTCTAAGTTTGCTTCAAGAGCAAATTTTGTTTACTGCTGCTGGCGTCTCCAAACAAGATGATGCACCAGTTGATGATCAAGACGATCAAGCAAAAGAAGACGAGCTTTCGTGGCTTATCGACTTGCTAGCTACTGCTTCAATAGACGATATACCCGACTCATATGATGCTGTGTGCTACTATGTAAGTGGGTATATCGCTCGAAGCATTTCCAGGCGTCGCAGATGCTGTTGCTGCAAAGATTTGCTGATTGAGGGCAGTGACATTCAGACTGCTTTAGACATTCCCGAAAAACACAAAGAGCTGTTTGAAATGGCCAGCCGAGGTGGTTTATCTGAACCAACTGAACTTTCTTTTGCAATTACGGCCATTGCAATGCAGTGCTACACCACTGTCGCCTCAGATGTGTCAGCATTAAATAAACTTTTCCAATGCACAAACCAAAGACAACATTTGTGAATGCTATGCGAAAAATGGCGCTGTCGAGACCAGCCATATCAAACTTGTTGAATGTTAAGTGTTCAAGGGAACATGCTGCATTTAATGCAATCGTCTGCAGTATTTTTAACTGCTGTGCTAAGAATGAAATGAAAAGGTTAAATAGCAAGCCCATTCTTCAAGAACCACCTGCTAAAACTTTGCGAAAAGTGCGCTAGTTGACTTCAAAATCATGACGAAACAACAACTAACTGGTCGTACTTTGTCACGCAACTTGCTCGTAATTTAATTCATGTTTGTTATTTAATGTCAGTGCATACTGCATATCAGTGTAATTCATTTTTTTGAGTTATTTAGGCATACGGTAACTTTTTTTTTTGTTACCGCTACCGTAATTTCAAGTGCAATAGGTATTACTAGGTTTATTATCACTATAAAAAAGGTACTCTGAATTGTTAATAAACCATTTGTATTATTGCAAAATTTTGCAAATTTGCTGAACTAGGAAGTATACCCAGGTCTATCGAGCTGAAATTGGCCAACATTAAATAATATAATTTTAAAACATCATCATAATTTGTAAACGAACATTGGTGCTTTCTTGCCAGATAGTACCTTTATTGAAGACGAATTTTTGTTGATGACCCTACTGTTGCCCACCTTCTAATGGAGTTAGCAATCCCGTAGTTGTAGATATCCCTGTCCATACCCCCTTGACCCCTCTTGATGGCCTTGATGGATGGCAACAAAAAATCAAGATTTTACATGAAGTATTTCTAAAGTGAAAAGAGCAGAACGAAGTTCATTGTTCACAGAAACATCACGTAATACAATACTACTTTATTTGACAACATGATAATGCTGTTTCCACGTCTAAATAGGTTTTTATTTCAACCCCTAGTGATGCAGGTGAGGTGGAAACTCCCTCGCGGGAGCATTCCCGGGTTTCGAAGTCAACTGACTTCATCATCAGTGTGAAGAGGAGTCGACACAATGCGAGGAATTTTGATCCCTGATTTAGGCTAACTCAACGGGTAAATTTAAATAAGCAAGCTATCGGTATACTAGGCTATCTCAATTATCTCTTCGGGCGTGTAGCCAGAGATTCGCAATGGGGGGCTATTTTGGGGGTGTGGGGGCAAAGCCCCCAGCCGCCGGAAGCACGGGGGTGTGGGGGCGGAGCCCCCAGCGCTCGAAAATTTTGCATGTTTTTGCAAAAACAACTTAATTTTAGGGCTATTTTAGTAAAAAATAATGCTTTTAAAACGTGGCATAAAAATTGGCAGCGCAACATAATTCAACTGGTTGCATTAATTGGATATGTCGGAGGTGGCTAATGATAACATTGTAGATCTCTTGTTTACGTGCTGGTAAATCATAAAATCTTACTATTAAGTAACACTCACACGGAGTAGTATATTTTGTCTATATTTTATCAAAAAAAATTTGGGGGGGGCTAATGGAAAAATATTTGAGAGAAGTGATTGGTAACTAACCAACACTAAATAGCCCCCCCCCTTCTTCCTGAGTTTATAATATATTTGTTGATAAAACCTATATTTGGCAATTTTACGCTAACGTTCAAATTTCATTGTTTATTTTTGGGCATTTTTCAAAGTTTTTATTGATTTGTGACTTTAATTTTTGACAAATTAACCCCCTTTCTGTATTATGTTTCAATAGTTGCTTTGAATCACTTTTTAGTCCATTTCAGCGCAAAGAAACAGTCTCAGTAGAACTAAAAATGTGGTATTTTTCTTATTCTGCGTTTTGGTTGACATGCCAATGGGGGGAGCTATAGCCCCCCCCCCGTCCCCCCCCGGCTACGCTACTGCATTTCGTAACTTCAACTACTAAAAAGGCAGACCTAAATTTTTCCCACATACTGCTCTGGACTCGAGTTTCATTGAGTTTACGTGAAGTTTTGCAAAAGTGTTAATGAAAAATTTCAACACCATTTTCGTAGTTATATGTAATGACTATTTGATTACAAAAGTTTCTATGCAAACATTATTTTCATGTAAAGGAAGTCTTGATTACAGTCGTGAAATCTTCTTTTATGGCAAAATGGTGTTGATTTTTGTTATGAACACTACTGCAAAACTTCATGTAAAAAGGCGTTAGCTCCAGTGCTCACAATGCGCTTGTTGTTTGTGATGTTTATAACGCACTTTTCCGTAACCTGTTCTCTCACAAGTTACCGTTTAATATCGCGGCAATAAAGCAGGTGCATTATATAGAAAAATGAATCATCCATTCTTCGATGTAATCTGCAATGTACAGAGCTACTGTACACTTTGTGCAGAGTACGCTGACAAAAACAATAGATCGATTTTATACCGTTCTGATTTATTGAATCGTTTCTTTTATTTTACTCTCTGTATCATGCCCAGAGTTGTAAGTCGGGCCGGGCTTTTCGAGTCGGGTTCGGGCCGATAGTTAACAAAGATTTTAGACTTAATTCGGGCCTGAGACGTACTTTTTGTCTTAGATGCACAAAAATATAATCAAAATAACTTGGCAGCATTGCTGAATGAAGGCTTCGTTTAAGGATCACTACGATAAATTGGTGTACAATGATTACCATTATTGAATCGCAATTTCTCATCAATAACCAGTATTGTTTTGTTCAATAAATGCAACTTCAGTACATTGTGATATCACAGTCCATTGTGATGCTAGACATTCATTGTCATTTTTCACGTGTCGATAGTCTAATCATAAGCGGCTATGGTCTAAATGGTTTAATACTGTGGTGAGGAATAGACGTTGTTGATTTGCAAGATTATGAAAGGACCTTTTTAGACCTAACTTAAATTCGGACCTAATTTGAGCTTTAAATTAGTTTTTGGGGTCGAGCCAGGTGTGGGCTTATATTTCGGACTCCGTTCTGGTTTGGGGCCGAGCTAGTCCGCTCGTTTACAACTCTGATTACGCCGAAGCGTGTAGCGAGTTTGTCTATTTCTGCGTATTTGCGCCCGGCCAATACAGCAACGGAAATTTCGAAGAAATGTCGCAGCGGTGACGAGCCGTTGGCTACACTGTGCCCGGTTTCGCTGGAGTGCTGGACATAGATTTGAACCTTAAACTTCCCGCTCCAGAGACAAACGCGTTACTGCTCGAACAACTGGCAAACCCGATCTGATCTGCGGTAGCTGAAGCGTACTACAACACTGTCCTGAATAACAACAATATGTTTCGTTATTGAGCAAGCGGTATGGCTGTATCAACTTTTTACGAAGCCAAATCTTAAATAAAAAAACGATTTGATTATTAAAGTGAACTTTTAACCCAAGTCCAACATGAAAAAAAGCTAAATTTGAAAATATAAAGTTTAATTTAATCATGATTTTATCTTGACTTAAAACTTTCGAAGGAAAGTTTATAGTTCCTTATCGCACCTTGCACAGATGTAGTTGTTTTAAGCTTTTTGTCACGAAAAAACAAGTTTGATTGTTATTCGTGCAAAATTGATTATTAGACCAACTTTTTGTAGCACTAAAAAATAAAAAAGTTGTGGGTTATTTTTAACAAAAGTTGCATATAAAGCCTATAACGATTTAGTGAAAGCAATTTTCAAAGTTTGTGTCCATTATTCACTTGATTTATTTCCACAAACAGCTAAGTATTTCCAAAGATTGTCTTCAGCAAAGCGATGATTTTTAGCAACAACTTGACCAGCATGTTAAAGCTTCTCTTCGCACTGCATGGCGTTGCTTGGCATTGCAATAGCTTAGCATTAAGTGCTGGGCTGACACTAACTTTGACATTTTTGGCAATAACTTTCAAATCATTATTTGGCGTAGTTCAGTACTTAAACTGTAAAATTTTGCATGGAGGGACGCTTTTGCAGCTCGGAATGCGAAAGTACTTTAGTTGAAATTATGATTCAAGTTTAAAGGATTTCGTTCCCGAAATCAAGTGAAGACCACTAAAAAAAGGTCTTCACCGCAATTTGGGACTACATTCGGCCGGAATTTGTGGGATTTATTCATGCTAAAAGGCCCTTTTTTGTCTGATCATCTAGCACTCAAATCTCGATGGGGGGACGCTAATTCTCATTGGGGGGATGCTAAATCTCGATGGGGGGACGCGTTTCCCCTACAATTTAAGTATTGCTGTAGTTCAAGCAGTTTTGACAATATTTGGTAAAATTGCACTTAAGAGCCGAAAAAGTAGCAGAAAAAGGTTTAGTTAAACAGCTCCTTATGCTAATGAGAAGTTTCTTAAAACTTACGAAGTTGCTCGAAGACGTAAATTAAAGTTGCAAAGATTGCAGAAAGTTGCCCCAGTCATTATTTAGGACCACAGCTTCTATTAATTATGTCTTTAAATCTAGGAATAAGAACAATAAAATCAATTTCTTGCTTTTTTTAAATTTTTTAATGCAATTAAAGTGGATTGTATGAATAGGGGTTTTGATGGATTTTTACATCATTTTTTCGAATTTGAAACAAAATTTTACCGAAGCGAATTTGGATGTGTTAGTTGTTTTGGGGTATTTTGAAAGTCTTTATAAAATTTCACTTACATCATCATGTTTTTGAGTCAGCAGCTCTCCGCTAACACCGTGGTCAGCACCTTTTACGGTGAGGGGATTTTTGCTGTGATTTTTAAAACTGCGCTACTCCAGCTCAGCAGTTATGGATGAAGAGTAATATCTCCCTTGTCTTCAAGGGCGAAATAAGTGGAGAACTTTACGTAAAAATCTTGTGGTGAGACAGTTGGTCCACGAAGGCAATCTGAGGATTTGTCCAAACGGGGCGTACCGGTTGGGCTGGATTCACAATCTACATACTTAGTTGCGTGACAGTATGGGGTGCCGGTTGAAAAGAAATTGTTAAATTTGCAACACCAGTATTTTTGGCTTCTTTAGAGAGCATTCTGTTCAATACAATATATTGTAAATTTGCTAATTACATATTGGAAATGTAGAACTTGTAATATGAGACAAAATAAGTACGTAAAATAAATCGTAAATTTATGATTTATGTATTGGAAATTTAGAACGTATTAACCCTATAATGCCTGGGTTCTAAAAGTTGTTGTAGGCCTGGGGGGGTGGAAGGGTTGAAACGCCAGGCCGTTTTTGAACACTGATATTGCTTAGCTTCTGTTCAAGCTAGAATCGTGGTTAAAATTGTTGTTGGTGCGAAATTTCAACAACTGTTATTTTGTTACTTTTGTAATCAAATTTTGGTTTTTAATTTCTCAGTTTATGCCTTAAACAAAGCTCATCAAAATATTCTTTTATTGCCTTACTCTTTGATGCGCGCAGAAAGCCGACTAATCCAATTAACTTCTTGCTGTATTTGGCGACTCAATTTAATCTCTTGTGTATACCAACTTCGTCAACTTGCGTTGTGTAAACGATGGGCTGAAGGCAGCAGTTTTTGGAATTTGTTTATTTTGACGCGAAGTTTTTGTCCTGCGTTCAAACATTGCTTAGATGAGATGTTGTGTTTTTTGTAGTAGTGTAATTTTTTCCCCATTCACAAATCTAGATAAAACAAAACATTTTAGTGTGTGTTGTGTTGTGTGTGGTAGTTGATACGTGGTTGTTGATACACTCGCATTAAATTAAATTACTTCTGGTAATGTATAAACAGGTCTATGGCAAAATTTGATAGTTCAGAGGAATTCAATCAGCCAATCCCAAGCTGGCAAACGCTATTTCAAATTAAAAGGCTTTTTCCAATTAACTAATAAATTTTCCTATTTTGATTTTCTTTATAATAATGATACTGTTTCGTAATAATCATGTCGCTATAAGTTTGGCACTATTTGGATTATTTTTTAGTTGAATTGAAATCCTGTAGAAAACTTCTATCGTTACTAGAAGCACATAAAACTATAAATTATAAAAAAAACTGTAAGCGAATCGGCATTGTTAATGTTTATTTCTGATGTCAAGAAACAGTGATAAATTCGTTGACTTAGAATAATAGTAGCAAACTGACATCTGCTGCAGCGCCTTGATCTGTGTAGCTATGAATACTCCTTTACTGTACAATCAATCCAAGTTCGCTTACTTGATTAACAAAAAAAATTGCATAATTTTGCTAGCGCAGCATGGTGGTTGAAAGCGTGTTTACCGAACGGAGCGTGGGGCGTGTAGTGGTTGGAGCGTTCGTATCGCAGTCTGTAACACGGATTTATTCCCTTGTTGATTTATCCAAAAATTTTAGAAAATAGTAGTCACAGCGCTGCCATTTTTGGCACTCAGCATTTGAACAATAGGGGGAGTTTCTCCTAGATGTAATATAGACAAATGGCAGCGACTCGAAGATTACATGGTCATTTTGGTGTCTCCTGCATGGCGAAAGCAAATTGGCAAATTAATATGAACAAAGTATTTTCATTGTCCGTAGATTATCAAGATTTTTGTATGCAGAAGATTATTAATAAAATTTACGCACCGTTTTTTAGACAGGTAAATGCGATGTATGCACAATAAAAAAAAATGAGTGGTTTTAAATTTGCGAAAACATCCAACACACAGTACACAAAGCATCTAGCAAAGTTCATACCGGTACTATGCAAGCTGTACTACAATACAAAGCAGAACTCTATCATCATAGCATTTCAAAAATAAGCGAAAAAAATGAGCATTTAAATTAGCGATTAATTGGTTCGGGTTTATTACAAAGTAAAGGTTTTCATTGTGCAAAATCTATATGCAAAAGACATTTTACTTATTGTAGCTTTTTTTGTTTGTAAAAATTTTAAATGACTAGCACTCTGCATTTTTCGTGATATCCTGCTGTTTTTATCGTGGTGGCACAGCGTAACCAAAACTAAAACGCGAAGAACGTATGCTACTGTGTTGCGGTAATCTGGGTTTGGGTGGTAGACAGTAGACAGACAATAATATGCACGTAGGCAGTTTCAGAATTTGATTTTCCTGGATACTCCAATAAAAGAAACAAAACTCTTTATACACAAATTAGTGGTGTCGGTCTCATCACCGCAGTGCTAAAAGCATTTTATACAAAAGTACAGCACTGTATGTAATAGCAGGAAATAAGATACATGTTTTTTATAAGCATATAAATATTGGGAGATCATGCTAATACAGCTACAAAGATGCAACTTTTGCTAAAATTCTAGCTTCCGATTTGTGATAAGTTTTTGCTAAAAGATAAGTTATTGCTAAAACTCTAGCTCCTTTTCTACTGCAATTTAAGAAAAATGCGAACCAGGTTTTACCAAAATTTGCTTGAAAAATACAGTTTTATGCGTACGTATGCAAAAAAGATTCAAATTTTCTTGCAGTTTTTGTTTATACTTTTGTTATATATGATTTTGTAAAAAAAAGATTCAAACTTTGCTAGGAGTTTTTATTTATTTTTCAAAGGTGCTGTTACTTGTAGAATTTTGTTTGTTGACACAACGCTTGCCACGACTGCTCTGTCTAAATATGTCAAGTATTAAAAAGATTTGCAAACACACTATGCAAACAAAATGCGTCCAAGTATCAAAAATCTTCTGATAACTTTCAAAATATCATTAAATAAGTGCAGTTTTTGACCTTCAAACAATTTGAAAATTATATTGGTAGTTAGAAAAGTAAATTTTGGACAAAGTCATAGAATATTAAGTCAATAGGACTAGTCGTTTAAAACCTGCATGCAATTGTAGAGATCGCGGGCACTTTCGGCCCCCCTTCCCAGGCTCTTTAGGATTAAATCAGACAAAATACGTTCGCAAAATAAATCGTAAATTTACGATTTACATATTGAAAATCTATAACGCTTTATATCAGAGAAAATACATTCGTAAAATAAATCGTAAATTTACGGTTTACTTTACGAACACATTTTGTTTGATATAACAAGTTCAACACACGTTTACCAAATAAGCCGGAAATTTGCAACTTATTTTGAAGATTTTTTAGTTCCAACTTACAGTGTATTTGTCGCAAGGTATTACAAAATAAACAATTTTTTTCAAACGGCGCCTCATATTTGTGGCGCCGTTTTGCATCTGGGCCGCCGTTTCACTATTTGTTCAAACTTGTGGCGCGCCGTTTGGAAAAAAATCATTTGTAACACGTTCCCACTTAGTTTGTAAGCGTTTTTTGTTCCAACTTGGGGTGTATTTTGTCGTATATAATAAGTTAGAAATTTTAAATACGTATCGAACAAATTTTATCCTAAATTAACTCAAAAACAAGGTGTTACAAAATAAATCATTTTTTTCCAAACGGCGCCCCACATATTCGTATATAGAGGGAAGTAGTTCGTATATAGAAGGTATCTGTGACTGTACTAAGGAAAAATGCACCACCGGCAAAATTAAGTATATTCTATGGATTGTTTCCAAAATAGCTTTTGAATAGAGAGTGTTTTACATTTTGTTTGCGTTTGTGTTACGTTAAGTGTAAGCCTAAATATTGTCATTGATCTTATTCTGTGCCTTCTTGCTTGTTTTGTTTCAATCGCCCGAAATATATCCTGAAATACAAAGCCTTTTTATTGCCGTCTTGATCCGTCTCCGTCAATCAAATTATTTGTTGCTGCCTTTTGTTTATATTTAGATGTCACTGCATATTTTGAAAGTAATTTTTCTCTCTTCTCACCCTTATCATATCTTATCTTTTTAAACCTCTTTCATTTTGGTTTTTGCACGTATCAGTACTTTCAATCTCTTTTGTTTTGCGTTGAAACTTGATTGGCAATTCACTTTCAAGGAGCCGCTATGTTACGGCACCAATTTAGTTTGTTTGGCTTGCTAAATTTACGATTTTGGCACTTTTATTTCGCTATATTATTTGCTGTGGTCTGCACGTTTTTGTGTTTTTTCTTTTTGCACGTCTTTATTTAACGTCTTTTTTCCAGCACTATACGAAAACTTCTTTCTTTTCTTTTCGGCTAGTTTGCTCTTTATTTTTAAGTTTGGTTCGAGTGGTATTCGGATGCGTTTTTAATTTTATAAGTGAAATGGCATCAATACTTCAGTTTTTACGTTATCTGGGTTAAACTTCAAATACTTTTTTAATCGTATTACGTTGTTCCTTTACTTTATTTATAAAGCTGTATTCTTTGGAACTTGGATATTGATTTTGGAAAGCAGTACGCAAAGTGAAGGCTCCAATTTCGGATCGCTGGAGTAATGTAGGAAATTCTTACATACGGTAGTTGCAGAGGTCGTCTAACAAACACCGTTCAACTTATTAGAATGAATGAAACTGAATTCGCCAGATCAAAATATGTTATGATAAATTTTCCAGATCAAAATATGTTATGATAAATTTGCCAGATCAAAATATTTTCTATTTGTTCAAACTTGTAAGGTCTTAATTAGATTTCCAGTGGCTGCAAAGAACTACGTAGACACGCACTGATAATTTAAAACGCCCTCAACAAAAATATTCGTTTATAGTTAGGTAATTTCTATTGTGGTTGTAAACACAAAACGTTGTAGAGATACGATGAATGGTCACTTATTCATTTTAGAGATTTGTACGAAAGTTGACGTAGATTGTATGAAGTGAATGTAGAACGAACGGTTTCTAAAATAAACATTACCGGCTATAGAAGCGAAAGTGCAGAATCTTAACTTAGAGTTGCTCTTACGCTTCTAGCCATTAACCACCAGAGACGAAAACCAGAAGCAGAGGTGGAGTCGAGGATACAAGGCTCGAGGCCAAGGCCAAGGACACAAAAAAAACCTAAGGCCCAGGACAAGGACAACCTTTCCGAGGACAGACCTTCTCGAGGCCAAGGACAGGAATGCTCGAGGCCAAGGACACAGCCGCAAGTGTTCTCCAAAAAAAAAAGGGGGCTTCAAAAAAGTTTTTTAGGCAATCTCGAATTTATAGGCGTAGCCAGAATTTTTGATTGGGTAGGCCTAAACCACAAATCACATGCAATTACGTCATCAAAAATTTGTCTGTTGGCACTTAACCAGGATTTTGCTAAGGGAGAGGGCTTGAACTAATAATATTGAAAAGTGCATATACGTAACTTTGGAGACGTTTTGAGAAAGCCAGTGTAACTCAAACGTTGCACAGACGGGGGCTCTGGGAGCGGGGCACCAAGCGGCCAGAGGCTTTGGGGATCTGCGGGGGCAAAGCCCCCAGCTGTTGGGCGATTTTTTGTAATTTTTTGGTAAAAAAAGCTATTTTAATGCCATTAAATCACATTTCGCACATGTTAGAACCATTTGAAAGCGCTAAATTTTTGACATTTGAAAGTCAATTAAAAAAATTAAATTGTTTAATCCTCCTTCTAGTTGCAATTTAAGTCCAAAACACGTTTAACATCTTGCATTTTGGTGTTAAAGTTTAATTGTACGTGATTTGGTCCAGGTAGGGGGAAGTAAGGTGCATTGTCTCGTGCAACATTTTAGCCGTAAATGAAAACCCACTCGAAGATTTTCCTTAAAGATTTTTGTTTGGTCATGAAAATAACCAGTTATAGAAGTGCATGTTAGGCTAGGGGGCCCAGGCCCCCTCAATTGAAGCTCAACGATTTGTTTAATCAGCATTTTCGATGGCTAATTTTTTTTAAAGTGTTTTGTGCGTAAAAACTGGCGAGGTGGAGGTGAATTAATGAATTGTTATTGAAAAATAGTACAATAGATGGTTACCCTTACTAACCATGTTATTTCCGGGCCGCATTTACATCGCACTGGGCCCCTGGCGCTTTGGAGATTTTTGCAACATCTTTCCGCCTAATGTAGATCAAGACCATAAAAAGTCTTAAGATTTGAGCGTCGGGCCCTTAGCTGGTACTGCGCCATAATGTGGTGAATCCGGCCTTGGTTAATATTGCATTACGTTCATAAAAAGGCTAGATGTGATCCTGACTTTGCAACTTTTTGGACAAAAACGATAGGTGGGCAAGTTAATGCAAAACGTTAGCTTCGTTAACCACTGGTCCGTTAACAAACTTCATACCTCCGTTAAAGTTAATTCGTTATTTTCAGCTGATATTAACGGAAGCTAATGAAGTCCGTTAATCCGTTAACATTTTGAGTATAATTAACATTTCCTTTTATTCATTCACTTTTAGAACACGCGTAATGACACTGTTGAGCTGATTGTAAGAAAAAATTGATTGCTACGATGGTCTTTTGTGTTTTGGAAGTTAAATTTTACAGTCTAATCTAATTTCAAGATAATAATAGGCTCATATGCAGTAACGAATCTGCAGTCGGAAAATCTTTGGAGGGTGCGATCAGCGATAATTAATAGGCTTATGAGGCTGCAGCTTATTATTTGCCACAAAAAGCAATAGATATACTCGTTAATTGTTTGCAGAGGCGCCGAGAGCCAAACGTGGGCCCGGGGTCAGCTCAAACATTGGGTATCTCTGGCTTTGTGAACTTCAAAAAAGAAGATAAAAATGCCACATTTTTTTCCGGATTTTGATGTGATCTACAGAAAAAAGAAAGGTCTTTTAGGCAAACTGCCGCAATTTTTTCCAGATTTGATGTGATCTCAAAAAAAAAAAGGTCTTTGATGTTCCACAAACTGATTTGTCAGTGTCATTTCCATGGGCCCTCTGAAGTCCATGGGCCCCCTATACTCCATGGGCCCCGGGGTCATTGTCCTCCCTTCCCCCCCTCTCGGCGGCCTTGCCTAAAGGCAACCACCGCGGAAGCCCAGGGAAGAGCCATTTTTTCGCATTGCTTTTTTTTAAGTATTCGTCGTTTTTGTGGCTCTTCTCTGGGCTTCCGCGCTGGTAGCCTTTAGGCAAAGCTGGGCGTTTAAAAAACACATTGTAAAGCGCAAGCGCAAATTCCGCAACCAAAATTTTTCTACTGTAAAGCGCAAGCGCAAATTCCGCAACCAAAACTTTTTAAACTCGAAGCACAAGCGCAAATTTCGCAACCAAAATTTTTTTGGGTTAAAGCGCAAGCGCAAATTCCGCAACCAAGATTTTTAAGCTTAAAGCGCAAATGTGAATTTCGCAACCAAAATCTTAAAAGCTTAAAGCGCAATTGCAAATTCCGTAACAAAAATTCTAAACGTTTTAAAGCGCAAACACAAATTCCGCAACCAAAAATTGAAAATAGTACAGCGCAACTACGATTTGATTGCTTGAGGAGCGCACACAAATTTCGGTATTTAAAAAAGTTTTTGAGTGCAAGTTTTTGCATAATCGAAGTTTCAAAAGCGCGCTGCAGACGATGGGGCTAAGTATAAAAATATGAAAGTACAAACATTGTACCATCTTCAGCTAAGTTTCCCTGGAATAAACCAACTGCATTGCGTTTAGCTTTTATAACTAAAGGCACATATCTAAGACCGAGGAAAGAATTATTTTTATTGTTGAAAAAAAGCAATTAAACTCTAAAACAAAAAAAGCTCCACTCACTCACATTCAGAAATAATTCGTTATTCATGGAGAAGACTTGACTTTTTTAAACACTTTTCATTCTCACGCAGCAGAACAAACTTTTCAAAATTTTCTCTCGTCACAGACGATCATTTATTCATTTCGATCGCAAAATATCAGAACCAATAGCAAATAATCTCTCGACGGTGACCGAACTAGGAATAGCAGAGTTGAATCTTTTGATTTTTTGCAACCACGCATCTTTCTTGTAGGCAGGAAAGCAATCTTTGGTGATTTTGTCGTTTGCTCTTCCGAACCTTTCATCTAATCTTTTTCCTATTGTAGAGGCCAAGTTTTCACCTACTAATTACAGTACAAAAAACAAAAAGTATTTCGTACTTATTAAGTGAGGTAGCTTAAACTAAATACAGGGTTCAAAATTAACGCCTGCCCGCTTGCCCGAGGCAAGCTGAAATCACTGCGGGCAAGTTAGTTTTCAGCTTAACTTCCTCGGTGGCAACTTAACAAAATACAGCGTATTAGACAACTTCAAACAAGATCAGTTAAAGACGCAGTTTACCCGGTTTTGCTGCGATAAAGTAAAATTTGTACGTAGAGAAAGCTGTTCCTTGCTTTATTTTAGTAATCACTTTGTAACTATCACAATTAATGCATTGTCTAATAGTACGCACATTATTAATCGCAATTAACACGTCTTAATCGCACGCAGATTTTTCGATTCTTGGACGCGTTTAGCAACTGTTTGGCACAAAATGTTCCGTTTTTTTTTCTAGAAAAGTTTTCTGGCGCTTGCCACGCTAACAGCTGTTTCAGATACTACAAGTATTACCCTGCGCTGCATGAAGATAACGTCAAGAATTTTGCAATTTTTTGTTATGATTATTTTGAAGATCTTTTAGCTTTCTAGCTGGTGTAGTTTCCAAAATATTCGCTAATAAAAGTGCGTTTGCTACAAACCACAACGGTAATTAATAATTACACTGGTTTACAAAAAAAATCAAGTTGAAACTTGTCTGTAATTTTTTACTGAATTAGGAGTATTTTACTCCACTAAATCCAAAAATGACACTCACTTTTCTCCATCAGTTCAGGTTTTTTTTCTAAATTGTTTTTTATAAATCGTATTTTTGATTATTGATCATGTTATGATTATCGATCATATTATTGTAGCCTTCTATCTACTAATGAACTTTGAGGATATTCGTAGTTGATTTATGTAAAACATTTCTCATGTAGTATGTATCTGATAGGATGTATTTATCAAATCTTTAAAAAATGGAATGAAGAGCATACATTAAAAAAGCAAGAACATGTAAGTTATATCATTGTTGAACAAATTTCAAGGAATAAACTTTCGTTTCTTCGATATTCTTGAGTGCTTAGCCGAGGGAATATCTCTTTTCAGAGTCCAACAGTAATCAGCCATCATGGCCGCATCCCAACGTCCTTAATACCTGGTTTCCATTTCTTTTATATCCTAATTGAACCTCTCCCTCTGCTCATAACGCCAAGGTTTTCAAGAAATCGATCGCTATGTGAGAACAGATAGTGCATTTCTATGCTCATGTTGCATCCAAGGTTTTTGAAAGCATAAATCATGTTACTGATAAGTTCTTTATAATTACTGATTTTGTGGTTACCCAAAAAATTCTTCACAACTAAAACAAAGGCTTTCCATGCTTCCAATTAAAAATTCCGTCATTGACTTCTCAAACTCAGGATCTCTGATTTGATGAGCAAACGAACTAGGGGGCCATCAAAGATGCCACCTTTCAATTTTTCAATAGATAATCCTGGAAAACATGGCACAAGTAGGAAAAGCAGCTACCATCCTTGTCCAGAACTTCGGTGAACTGTTTAATCAAGCCAAGCCTGATGTGCAGCGGTGGAAAGAGTATTTTGTTTCTGTTCACCAGAGGATTGTTGACGATGTTATGGATCTACCCGGCACAATTTCATCTCGTGCTGGCCAGTCCTTTGTGGTATAGTGCTGAGATCTGTCCCTACTATCCCACATGCATAAAAAGCAAGGGTACTTGGTAATTCACCATTTTAAGGTCAATACATATATGCCATTCGTGCTGACAAGTAAGAGATTTTCTCCAGCACATACTTCTCCTTTAGTGAAGTCGAGTGAGTAAGACGTACCGAAGCAAACTGAATGCCATTATGAAGCAAAACACATTTAAATGATCTCTTGCAGCTGTCAATAAATAGTCTCCAATCTCTGGGTTCATAATGTGCCACTCCATGCTGTTGCAAAAGATAAACAATATCTGTGCAGTAAACCAAATCTTTTTCTTCAAAGAAAAAATGAAGAAACTCTTGATGCCTGTTGCGATAAAACGTGATGCTTGTGCCATTAGACAAAAGTTTTTTTCCCTTTGATCTGGATGCCAAGAGCTCAGATGAGGACTTTGACAAATTAAGATCACGAACAAGATCATTAAGCTCATTTTGTGAAAAAGGATGTGGACGATCATCGCTAAAATCTGTTTCTTCATCCTCTTGGCTTTCTTGAGCTGGAGTAGAACCATTATCACTATCGTCAGAAAGCATTACAAAGATGGGTACTGGGCATTCATCAGAGTGAGCAACAGGACGACGTGCTGATTCAAGATCAGGATACTTGAGAACTTTACAGTTCTTTCTATTAATCCCAGTCACATCAATAGCGCAAAAATAGCAGTCCGAGACATGGTTTTTGGGCTCTCTCCATACCTTGAGTAATCCAAATTTTAGACTAGTCTTCTTACCGTTACACCGCTGACGCAGGCATTCAGTGCATGACTTGCACACCATGAGAGGAGCCCAAGCTTTGTCTTAATCACCAAGTTTCATGCCAAAATGGGCATGTTAAGTTTGCTTTATGAAAGTTGTGACCCTATTGGCTTATTCCTATAAGGAACAAGTGGTATTCAAAGCAGATATAGCAGAATATGTTAGGCCTATTTCGACAAGATCTCCTAGTTAACATCATTTTAATCACTTATAACCTATTGTTAAGAAAAAAATTCAGTAATGCAACCAAATCAAAACGTGTGAAATCTTCAGAACCTAAAATAGATTAAAAAACCAACGTCATTTTTATTTTTAGATTCAGTACATTAAAATCATCCTAAATCGATTAAAAAATGCTAAACAATAAATTGCGTGTCAACCAATCCTGTCTTATAAAGAATTCCTAACTTTAAAAGAATAAATCTTACTTTGACCCAGAAATCAACAAAAACTTGCTAAGATTGGTAGGCCTATTTACTACTCAGTGTTTACTTCTTTTCGCTTCTTACGAAGGACATATCTTCTTGTACATCGAATTTGAGTTTTAGTTTAAGGTTTGTGATGTCATAATCATTTAACATACATCACAATAACAGTCTACAAATTGTAATTACAACGCAACGATGTACATAGAAACACTTCTAATTTTAAAAGAAAAAAAGTATAAAATAGCAAATATCTCAAAAACTTGACCTGATGAGAAAAAATTAGTATAATTTTCGAAATCAGCACCCCCAAATTAGTCTAAATCAGCTTAGAAACCTTGGACCAAAAAAGATGTGTTGGCCAGTGTTGTGATCGTTAAATATTAAATGAAACATTTACAATTTAAAAAACAATTTTTGCTAATGCATGATTGGAAAAGTTACTGATTGCATCACATTGTCTTAACGATCGCACACAAAAACTTGATTCTCGAAACTACGCGTATTTTGCAAATTCAGTACTTTTTTCCAAGTTAACCTCAAACTTAGAGTACTTTTTTTTTTCGGGCAAGTTGAAATTTTCTTGGGTAAATAGACATTTGACAACATATGCCCGACGGACAAGTTGTCAAAAAAGTTAATTTTGATCCCTGATATAATTTTAATACATTACTCTTTGTCTTTCAGCCGTGTACAGCATATAGCAGGCCTGCCCAACCTTTTTACTGGTATGGGCCACAATTGCGGGAGAAAAGTTATTGCGGGCCACATGCATTTTTATCAAAAGTTTTTATCTAGAAATTCAGGCCTTTTGTTAGCCGCATTGATAGCAAAGACCAACGTTAGACCTTTTTATTTTCCAGAAAATGGTAAGCCTTTCCATGAGGAAATCAAGCGCTCAAAAAAATCTCGCGGGCCACACAAAATAGCTTCGCGGGCCAAATGTGGCCCGCGGGCTACGAGTTGGGCAGCCCTGGCATATAGTTTATCTGAAGCACAAGTACAATCACTAGGGATGGGCATTTCAGAATACTTGGCTATTTCAGAATTATTCCAAATAGCTAAAACCGAAATCTAATCTGGCTTAAATTAACTTAATTTGTTGAAAAAGTGAACTACCAGTCAACCACCACCGATTTTCAGAATAAATTTGTTAAACAATTTGGTTAATTAAAGCAGCGCTTTATTGCAGTGCATGACATTGAGTGCTTTTAAATGTTCACCACTTAGTTGCATTCTTAATTCGCTCACAGTCAAGTCTGCACTGGAGAAGCACCTTTCGGAAGAAGCTGATGGTGCAGAAATGCAATGGTTGCTTCAAATAGGAAAGTTGAAAATTTGTGGACCACCATTTCATGTATTCATTTTAAAAGGTTAAAAAGTTTGAGTTTTGGAGAGCCCCGTTCGGGAAAACGTTTTTTCATATTTGCTCACCCTGAAAATTTCATGAGTCCAGCGTGAGTGCTTAAAAAGTTTGAATTTTGGAGGGCCCGTTTGGGGCAAACCCCCATTGTGGCACCCCCAATTTTTGTTTAGTTTATTTTTGATTTCTAACCATTTAAAAAATCTGATTCATCTAGCTCTAACGATTTAAAAGTTCGAAATTTTGGAGAACCCGGTTGAGGGGGATCTCCCAACTGGCACCCTTGATTTCTATCACACATAAGTCCTCCTTGATATATTCAATCGCTCAAACTTCAAAAACAGCACGTTTAGCGGTTTAAAAGCTGAAAGCGCGGAAGAAAACAAAACAAGAAATAAAAGTAGAAGAAGAAAATAAAACAAGAAAAAAAATCTTTCTATCAGCAATCAGCATGCATCAACTATCTCGTGATCATGCTTTAAATCTGTGAAATCACAATTTATTTATTTTTTGACAGGGACATGCAGATCAACATTTAAAAATTATTTTGTGATTGCACATCTTGGAAAAAAATTCACAATTAAAGCGCAACAAATATTAGATTTACCGATTCGCAAACGCAAATTGCGCAAGCGCTGAAAAAACAGGCATAGAGCGCAACGCAAATTGCGCAAGAGCAAAAAAAAAGACATAGTGCGCAACGCAAAATGCGCAATTGCGCAACTTGCAAAACTTGCAAACTATTTTGCGCAACGCCCACCTCTGCCTTTAGGCTAGATGGTACATAAACGATTAAACATTATGGACTTTGTTAGATAGAGACGGTTGCTTACTAAGTGCCAAGACGCTATAACTCTTAAGTCTCTATGCTTTCATGCTACAACAGCATCTAGAATTCACTATTCAAGCTATGGCTTGCAAAATAATTTCTAGACCGAGTCTATGATCCACCAAAAAGCTAAAATTTTTGAAAAAGGTGACCATGAAGGATGGAAAATGGCAAAAGTTTTGGATACCACGTTATAGAGTCCTACCCAAATGGGCCTTTAAAAATTTGAAATTTTTTTGCACCTAAGTTAGAAAAATGACATATTAGGGATAAGTTTGATGAAAGATAAAGGATGACAATTATAGTTTGTTATTGCAATTACAAATTACATTACAAAATTTAGGAGTTCGACGTTAAAGGATTTCCCCTAAAAATAAAATGTATTTGTTTATCACGCTATAGACAAACAAAATTTTCAGAATAGTTGAGTATAAAAGAGATGTAAAATATAAAAAAAAATGGAAATGTTACGACGGTGGAACACCCCAAACAAGTCCTTTAAAATGTGAAATTTTTAGTATTTGAGGTAAACAAATAAAATATTTAGAATACTGTAGATTGATGTAACTAGATATAAATGATATACGAGGTGTCCATAAAGTTCATGTGCACTTTTAAAAAATTATAACTTTAATTGTATTTGCAATAGAAATAATTCGTAAAAAGGATTTGAAAGAAGAAAATTGATATTTTTTAAGGTTGTATTGAAATTTTGTTTAAGTTTCCACGTGTTCTCCACCATCAGCAATACAAAGAGTAATACGATTCTGCAGTTCACACAAATCATTTGCCAATTGATTTATAGTAATACCTGAAATCAGATTAGTTATTTTAGCTTTCAAATAACTAGGTTGGGTTGCATACACAATTGTTTTCACGTGTTCCCATAAAAAAATCTACTGAAGTCAAATCTGGCGAATGTGGAGGCCAATAAAATGGTCCTCCCTTTCCGATCTATCTGTAAGGAAATTCCTGATTTAGAAACTGTCAAACACGCAGAATTTACTTATCTAAAAATTGTAATAAATTTTGTTGTAAAGAATTATTCAATAGCAATACTTAAAACTAGATACATGAAACTTTCTAAACATTTTTACAGATTATTTCTATCACCAATAAAAATAAAGTTATAATTTCTTTAAAGTGCACACGGACTTTATGGACACCCTGTATGACCATTTTGGAGGATTGGGGAAAATTGAGTTGGTTCACCGAATAGGCTCTCCAAAATTTATAATATTTTTAACTGCTCAAACTAGACTCTGCATTATTATCGATAAATGATAAGAATTTGATTTATATTTGTGAATTTCGCCTGTGTTCTTACCTTATACCTTTTTCCATGATGATTACTAAGACAGACGTTGTTCTGATTTTGTTTTTAAAATTTGAGCAAAGTGTCCATATAGCATAGTTCTTTTAAAAAAATGCAGATACAATCAATTTGTAAATTGTGGGTCTAGGATTGGGTTGTACAAAAAATATAGCATGTCAAATTTCTGGTCAAGTATTTAAACAACAAAATCCGAATTAAGTAACAAAATAATATTGGTAGTTTTGCTGCTTGTTGATCAAAAAGTTTTGTTGCCACTTGTAATGCTAGCGACATCTAAAAAGGCATTTCCGCATCTTTTTGTTCTAGTTTTGTTTTGCTAATCAGTTCACTTCCATTCAATGGTTTGTCTTGAAACTTTGTTTGTTAATTATGCTTACGTCATCTTTGACAGTACCGATATGTTGATTCTTTCGATCTTCTTCATTATTTCAAGAAAAAGCGACAGTGTAGCTAATTTTTTTTTTGGACCAATCTGCACTCGCTCAGCGAACCCTTAGCCATTGATAAAATTAGGAAGTGGCATTTAGATTTTAGAGATGTGGGAGGGCGAAGCAAAAATTTTTAATAAATCAAGTATTTATTGCTATGTTTTGGATGAAGAGATCTGGGATCAAAGCTTTCAGCCACTCTGAAATTTTGTATATTTTAATTAACTTTACTTGACTATTTTTTTCGGTTTTATGTTTTTATTAACTGAAAGTTGAGGTTCTGCGTCGGGGCGTGAAGAAAAGCACAGCGATTGTGTTATCGTTTCGGAAAAAAAAATTAACGTAACTTGGAAGAATAAACCTCAAAGTTAGTTTGTGGAGCTCACACATACTGTAGATCTGGGATGAAACCCTCAACTACCACAAGTTAGGAGTTTGGAACGGAAGCCCGCCAATAACCACTCGCATTACTGCCTTAAAAAATTCATTTTTTTAAGGAAAATAAACCGTGCTATAACTAATTTTTTTTAGTTTTGCTGATTATTAAGCTAATATTGAAAATTTGGACGGCCTATTTTTTCTAGTATTTAAGATATTGACTTTTTCCAAAAATAATTTTACAAAGTGAACATTTGCTCACATCTTATTACGGAATAAAGGTTCCTTTTACAATGAAAAATTTGTGCATTTCTTGTGCGCTTGAAAACGAATTGAAAACCAAGGACGGTAGTACAATACGGTACGTTACGTAGGTATAGTACAGTACGCCTCAACTTTTGCTAAGAAGTAGGATACGCTGGTACGGTACGCCTTTTTGGCAATGTTACTGGGATGGTATGTTTGTACGCTATTTGAATTTGCCTACTAAACGTTTTATTTGCAACGTGCGGCTGTCCATGAAGATTCGTGCGACTGTACCCGGCGTGCACATAGTCTATGCTATTATCAAGTAATCATTGGAGCCTCTTAATTTGTTGTTACAATTGTGTCATGATGTCACAAGTCACAGTCACAACTATGGCCGATTTTGATGTCTTTACTATTTTCTATAGATGCTAGGAGCCTAGAACTATCGTGGCATGCCATATATTGAAGAAAAACTTGAATGGAAACAACTGCGACATTTCAGCTAAATACGCAGTGGTTTAAAAATCCCAGACTTTTCGCACACTGCGCCGGCTTTTTATATGCAGAGGTAAAAGACAGCTGAAGCTAACGCTAAACGTGGGAATTGAGATCGCTGATTTATCGGCTAGTGATTTCAAAATCAGTTAAAGTTGCGAGTATTAAAGCAAAAATGACAGTACGGTACAGTATGATACGTACGTACGGTTCGGTGCGCCTCAATTTTTGCAAAGAAGTACAGTACGCTGGTACGGTACGCCTTTTTTGAACCGTTTGCGGGTAAGGCACCATGGTACGGTACGCTTCAAAAATTAAACTGACCTACGGTACGCTGGTACGGTACGGTTCAAGGTGCAAGGTCCGTAACACGCAAATTCTGAACGCACCATACCGTACTGCCATTCTTGTTGAAAACAATAATCGACCGAGTGATGAAATTGTCAAAATGTGACTGAATGGTATTTTGCGAATCAAATTAAACAATCGAATTAAAACTATAATTTAAATTGCCACTAAAGGCAAAAACTAAGTTCACAGTTTTTCGTTTTTCAAACTATTGCGTGTTGCTGCAAATTATTTCCTTTTATAAGTTTGCGGATTAATTTCCGAGACTTGATTAATGTGGTCAGTTAGCGTGAGCTTCAAGGCAATAGCTCTGTTTGACTAGTCGTGAAACTTGGATAAGGATTGCAGCAAATACGCAAATCTTTTTTGTTTTTGTGATTTTTCATACCATTAATCATCGCATTATCAACTTTGTCAAACAAATTTTCATTATTTTTAGTAAAATAAACCGAGTTAAAACTGAATATTTTTTTTGAGTTTATGCTGGTTTGTTAGATAATACAGTAGTTAAAATTTGAAGTTTCTATCTTTCTTAGTTTTTGTGATATAGACTGTTTTCAAAAGTAATTTCGCAAACACGAACATTTGCTCACATCTTATTACGTAATAAAAGATAATTTTGCAAAAAAACTTGAAAATTCCTCGTGCGCCAGAGAACAAAATGATAAAAAACACTTGGCAGAGTGATAAAATTATCAAATTATGACTGGATGGTGTTTTAGGAAAAAATCAAAATTAAATTGGAGCTAAAGTTTAAAATTGATTTTTATTGTGAAAAATAATGTCGTTTTGTTTTTTGTGAAGAATTAGGTCGTATTTTTATAGTATTTTTTTTGCTGATAAAATGTATTTTAAATTGCCGAAAGTGGATGAATTTAAAATAACCGTGATATTAGCGCTTAAAAGCTGTTAGGCTGTTACAGGGGCGTCGCTAAGGATTGTGATACCCGAGGCGAAATTTTTTGTTGTCACTCTCCATAATGTATAGTAGGCTGCATACACCCTAACAAGGATTTTGTTAAGGGAGGATCTTTGACCGAAAGATAATTTTTTTGTCTGAAAAATTCCTCAATGATGCAGCGTGACAAGCAAGCGTAGCACAGACGGGGGCTGTGGGCGGAGCCTCCAGGCACCGAATGCCGGTAGCGTAGCCAGGGGGAGGGGGGGCGGGGAGAGTTATAGCCTTCCCCTCATTGGCATACAGAGTATGCAAAGTACAACGTTTCTAGCCCCTTTGAGACTGTTATTTGCACTAAAAGCGAAATTAACTCCCTCTCCCATCGGCATTGGCATTCAGAATATGTCTGATTTGACTTTGGACTTAAAGTGTGTTTGGACACAAAAATTGCTCTAAGCCTAACTGAAGACCTTTGGTCTTTACCTGTGTTTCGGGCACAAAGACCGTTCCATTACTTGGTGAAGACCTTGTTTTTTTGGTCTTCACCTGTTTTCTTGCACAAAAACCGTTTTAATTCTGGGTGATGATCTATGTCTCTCTAAGCATAACGGCTGGGCGGCCGTGCAGATAGCCTAGAATCCCTGCGCGCTACTTTAGTTCTGCCGCACATAACGCAATATCGCTTTGCGCATTACGCATCACGCATGTGATTTGTCTCGCAATATCCGTTCATTGCGCAATATCACCCATAGCAATGAGCGATATGTGCCAACAACCGGATACTGCAGACAAAATTACATTAGGACAAAATATATTTATTCACTCGGTCACCACAGTTGAATAAAGTTTACAAGAATATTGATGGTATTTGAATAAGACACTAAAAATGCCTTTATAGGCGAAAGATGTCGATTTCATTTCAGCTATTTGCCTTGTGGTCTTCGGATTAGAGCTACAGAAGATTTTAGCTATTGGGGGCCAAAATTGATTTTATTGATTGAAAAAAAATCACAATACTGTACTAACAAAGCCATAATTTTATTTAATGCAGTAATTGATTTTGTGACATTTTCTCTACCCATATTAGATTAGATAGTCTTGATCTGACAGTCAATTTAGTTAAAAACTGAGACCGCTTATTACGAGTGTGACATTCCTAAAGCAAAAATTTCCATAATTTTGGCATTTTTTTTCAATCGCGTATTTCCAAAAAAAATTAAATTGTAATATTATCGGCAATTTCTAAATTCTTATTAAACATGTATTAGTTGATGTATTATAATGAAACACAGCGAAAATGAAAACTTTTTGCTACATGCATTGTATAGTGACGAGCCAAAATAAGGCATGAAATGAATATTTTTATGTCACCGTCAAAAAACTGTTTAACGGCAAAAACAAAAAATCAATTTCAACTCAGTTTGATTAAAAACTAACAAAAACAAACATTTGAAAGCAATAATTTCATTTCATTGTCAAACATTATTTCTCATATATTTCTGCATTTTATAAAAAAAAAAATTACCATACTTTGATATGATATTTTTAAATGATTTTTTCTCGCGTTTTGGACTTGGCCTGTTAGTAAGAGGGAGGGGATGGCTTAAAGGGACTGGGCAATTCAATTCTTCAACTGGCTTTGAAGTTTTAGCAATTTAATTCTTTCAAATGGCTCTAAAACAGTGATAATCAATCGCGACTGCGAGAGCCGCATGTGGCTCTTGGTTATCCTCTCTGCAGCTTTTCTCAACTTTATGAAAGTGAATCTATTTTTCCTTGTAAGCTTTTTTGAACCATTTTTCATTTTAATAGTAAAACTAATACTATTACAACAATAAATTCAGTCAATTTTTTTATTGTTTGCTTATGATCATCCCTTTAGCCAACTGTCGAGGATAACATTGCACAGTTTTACTTGGAGTTACTGGATGCAGAATTGTAAACGGGCCGACTAGTTTAGGCCCGAAACCGGCCCGAACCTGAAAATTAATTTGAAGCCCAAATCATGCCCGAAAAAATCCAAAAGTTAACTCAGGTCTAAACGATTTAGCAATTTCGCCAAGTTATTTCAATTATATTTTTGTGCACCTAAAACTTAAAGCACGTCTCAGGCCCGACTTTAGCCCAAAATTTTTGTCAACTTTAGGCCCGAACCCGACCCGAAAAGCCCGGCCCGACTTACAACTCTGACTGGATGTTAGTGTTAGCGTATTAGCTTGGTGTTTTAGCTTCTTTCTCATTGCCAAATAAAAGTTTTATTTTAGGAATTTACAAAACGGAAGTGGAAGCCCTAATTTAATCTTTTGATAGGTTTTAAGAATGAATTTGCGAAATACGAGGCGGTAACAAAACTAACGAGATCTAAAAAGGCTGAACAGCTGTGCAACCTGTAAGACTGAACATGAGCAATTTTTGTAATTTTTCCGCAAAAATTACCGTTTTAGCACCACTAGGATCACAATTTGCACGTTTTTATTACAGCCATTTGAAAAAAACTAAATTTTGAAAGTCATAAAACAATGAAATTGCCCATCCCCTTCAGCCCCCTTTACGTTCAGGACAAGTCCAAAAAACGCTAAACGCTTTAGAGGATGAAGCCCCCTTTAAACAAGCCACTTAACCCAAATATGCGAGGTCTTAAACTTAGTTTGAACTTGAACAGGAAGTAAGGGAGCTGAATAGGCTTAGAAATTTTTTTCTACACAAAGGTTTCAAAATATTAGCATTTAGTTCTCTTAGTTTCAGATGGCTCTGCAAATGTCAAAAATGCCGTGTAATAATTGCGTTAAAAGAGCAATTTTTTCCAAAAAAAAAAAATTTGCCCTGCGGTTGGGGGTACCGCCCTCGTTCCCCTCTGTGTGAGACGCAGACAAGTTTTAGTCTTATATTCAAGTCACTTCGAGTAAAATCCCGTTCGACACTTGCGCAAATGCTATAATAATGATTTTTTTAAATTTTGTGATAGTTTTTAGCTTAGCACATTGCCATTAAACTAGCTACAATGGGCTGGTGAAATGTTTTGATAACGTAAAAGAATAAAATCCTGCAGCAGTTGCACCAAACTAATTGAAAATTTTTGTTTATTTGGTGGTGGCTCCTGTGAACTTTAAGGTTTAAAATTTGGCTCTGGACCAAAAAAAAGTTGAGAACCACAGCCCTAAAAGGTACCAAACTTGATTTAAATGGTGTTAAAATGGCAATTTTTTTCCGAAAAAAAAACAAAACGTAATTATTGCTCGGCAGCTTGGGGCTTCACCACAGCCCCCGTCTGTGATGCGCATGGGTTACGCCCCTTTGCATAGTACGGTGCCCAGTTGCGCAACGTTTGGCGACAACTTAAAATTATTGTTTTCAAACTTTGATTTTTGTCTTTTTTTGACCAAACTGAGTTGAAATCGATTTTTCGTATTTGCCATTAAACAGTTATTTGACGGTGCAATAAAAATATTCATTTTTTGTCTTATTGCAGTTGGTCACAATACAATGCATGTAGCAAAAAGTTTTCATTTTCGCTGAATTTCGTTATAATACATCATCTAATAAATGTTCAATGAGAATTTAGAAATTGCCGATAATATTACAACTTAATTATTTTTGCAAGTACTCGATTAAAAAAATGCCGAAATTATGGAAATTTTTGCTTTAGGAATGTCACACTCGTAATAAACGGTCTCAATTTTATCTAAACTCAGATCCAGACTATAAGCTTGTGTGGGGGGAAAAATGTTACGAAATCAAGCAATGCATCAAACGAAATTTTAAACTTGGAAATTTACATTGTTTGAGCCTTCTTTTACATGGCAAAAACACGCAAACACTACAATAATATTTGACATTTGATCAGTTTAAGAAAGTTTAGCAACGTTTGTTAGTTCAATTTTGCCAAAAATAAATTGCATCTTGTTGCAAACAAAATTACCTTGAGACAGCATCTAAATTTGTGTGTTTGCTGAAGAAACTTAAGTATCGAAAGGATTTTTTATGCCAGACTATGCCAGCCAGTACATTTTCCTTGGTCACATTTAACGTTATCAAGAAAAAACTGTTTTGCTCAACGCTGTCACTCAAGAAATAAGGGGCATGGGCTACCCCCTCCTTTATACACGCTACTGTGAAAGTGCTACTTACTGTTGAAAAATAAAAATAAAAACTGTTAAAGTCTGAAATTACGGTAACGGCCGAAATTTTTCTAGGGCTGGGTATACTTTTGTCTTAGTTATAGCATTCTGTTCGAAAAACTGACAAACAGTGTTTAAATTAGTAAGTATTTTTATTTTTTTAATTTTTTTATTTTCTAGAGTAGACCAAAGAGCTATACCGAAGCTTTCAGCGCAACCGGGATTTTTTTAAGAGGAAGGGAGCTTGAACCGAAAGTAATTTCTTTCCGCACAAAAATTGACCATTTTAGGCCTCGTGCTAAACAAACTGATGCAACTCAAGCGTATTACAAAGGGGGCCTGGGAAAAAGGGAGGGTCTAGAAGAGCCTCCAGTTGCTGGCGATTTTTGTTATTTTACAAAACAATTCCAATTTTAACACTATTTCAGTCACATTTCGCACGTTTTTGAAACCATAAGAATGACTACAGTAAATTCCTGAAATTCAGAAGTCTTTAAAAGAATTAAATCGCCTATAGCCCCTTCTACACCCTTTATACTTCAGGTCACGTCCAAAACATGTTTAAACGCTTATATTTTTGTTAACTTTTCTAAATGACTTGGCTTAGGGAGCTAAAGCCCCTTCTCCCTGGTTGCACCACTGATTGCAACCTAAAAAACTCTTGAGAGTGCTCTAAAAAACAAGAACAGCTGGTCTTTCCAAAAAAATTTTTTTGTGTTTTGTTTTAGATCATAATCACCAACGAAATACCAGTACCGGTAACGATTCTATAGGCTTACAGGTCTCTTCCGCGACACATCCGCCAAGGCATGGTAACAAGGCAGATTATTGCATAACATTTATGCACCGCAGTTGGTTGCCAGCAATTTTGCAAAGAATCGACAAAAATTCAAACGAGAATTATGTTTGAACATTATTATTCCTTTTTCCAATACTATCTGTTATCTTGCCGTCACGTGATGTTCCAATAACGTATTTTGAGTAAACCGAAATGGGG
Organism: Trididemnum nubilum; assembly: GCA_963965965.1. Lineage (NCBI taxonomy): Eukaryota > Metazoa > Chordata > Ascidiacea > Aplousobranchia > Didemnidae > Trididemnum > Trididemnum nubilum. Next base: position 38,554,963 of record OZ014473.1, on the reverse strand, counting down.
GCGCACAAGCAGTTGGTAGGGGGGAACGGCCCCCTCGCCCCCCCGGAGTGACGCAACTGGTTATAAGTCGTGACTCAAAAGATAAGACGCAGTGACTCTCTCCTCTTTTGTACACGTCACTACGAACCTGGGTCTTTTTACTCCTGAAAGAACAAACCAACTGTTCAAAACTTAAATTGCGGTTAATGGCCAGAAATTTTCCAGAGCTTGGTAATGTTTTTCTTGATGTAGCATTTTATGCGACATACTGCCTTACAGTTTTTCATTGCTAAGTATTTTTAATTTCTTGGTATTTTTTTTTATTTTTTAGTGCAAATAGCTACCGAAGATTTCAGCTGTTGAGGGCCAAAATTGATTTCTTTGATTGCAAAAAGTTTCACAATACTCATCAACAAAGCCATAATTTCAGTTAACGTATTGACTGATTTTGTAAATTTTTTTCCCACATTATAGCTGAAACAGTCTTGATCTCACAGTCAGTTTAGTTAAAAACTGAGACAGTTTATCGCAAGTGTGACAACCCCAAAGCATTAAAATCCATAATTTTCGGTATTTTTCAATCGCGTATTTGCTAAAAAACTAAGTTGTAATAAGCATATTACTAATTTTCTTAGTACTATCAACTAATACATGTTTAATAAGAAATTTAAAACTGCCATTAATATTATTGATGGGGGTATCTATAGTTACATCAATCGTATGAGATCAGATTAGCTTTGACTCCATCCTTCTTTTCCTAGCCGTCGCAGAGATTTTTTTTTCAAACACAACGTAAGGTCCTCCATAATTATAAAGCTTATTGGCAACCCTGACGTTTCAATGCAGTAGCCTAGTCCTTAGGGTCTAAATTAACCTTTACCGTACTGTAATAATAAAAAAAAAACAAGGAAAAATTGTTAAAATAATGCCCCCAACAGGCTGTTTTGCTCCTACGCTCTTCAAAATACCCAATACTGTATATAGGTTAAATAAACTCTGTGGCTTAACCCAATGGGGACTTCGCGTTAGCGCGTTGTACCTTAGTTTGTGTTCGAGACTTTTGGCAAATGAAAATTGATTTGCTCATAACGAGCAAACGGTTTAACCTTGAAAGTTGAAGTTTGGACTCAACATGAAAATTAAGGAAAGCGTTTTGTGCACCAATTTTTGGGATCCTCAGTCACGTGATGATGAATTGACATACAAATAAACATAAAAAATGGCAATGTTTGGTTTGAAAAGTTATTAATTTGCCTATAACTCATAACTACAAAAAACAAGAATCAAATTGCAGTGAACGTTTTTTATTCATTTCTATGTAAAAAAATTGACAATATGTTTGTTGTGCTTGAAGATAATTAATTATGGTTTGGCGTGAATTTTTATTGGCAAATGCATATCAATTTGCCAATCCTAACGAATTTCACCAGTGTTAAGTTAAGCTTGTAGCTGTGTTTGGCAAATGTTTAAGCTGGTGACTCCTTAAAGACAATAAATTCAATTTTAAAGCAATTTTATAACCCGAAATATTGCATCTCTGGAAACTGTTTTTCACGCATGTCGCTTCCGTGTACCAAAAAAACAAAAACGAGTTAAAGTTGTATATTTTTGAAAGTTTAGGCTGATTTTAAACGTTATGATGAAAATTTGAAGTGCCAATCTTTCCTAGTTTTTGAGATATCGACTTTTTTTAAAAGTAATTTTGCAAAAGGGAACATTTGCTCACATCTTAATAAGTAACGTAATAAAGGATACTTTTGCATTAGTAAAAATTTTAAATTTCTTGTACTCTTGAAAGCAAATTCATAAAATGCTTGACCGTGTGATGAGATTATCTAAACGTGACAGGAGGGTGCTGTTATAGGGAAAAATCAATAACCGAATTGGAGTGAAAGTTTATGATTCATTTCTATGCAAGAAAAATGACAATGTGTTTGATGTGCTTGAAGCTAATTAATCACGATTTGGTGTAGATTTTTATTGGCAAAATGCATGTCAAGTTGCCGAACCCGATGGATTTTGCCCCTGTTAAGTTAAGCTTGTTGCTGTATTTGGCAAACATTTGAACTGGTAAGTCTTAGAGACAAAATTTTATTTCGATGCGATTTTTTAACTCGAAATATCACATCTCTGGAAACTGTTTTTCACGCAGCATGTCGCTTTCGTGTACCAAAAAGTAAAAACGAGCTGAAGTTGAACACTTTTTGAAGTTAAGGCTGATTTTAAAAGTTATGATGAAAATTTGAAGTGTCGATCTCTCCTAGTTTTTGAGATATCGACTTTTTTCAAAAGTAATTTTGCAAAAGGGAACATTTGCTCACATCTTATGACGTAGCGTAATAAAGGATACTTTTGCAATAAAAATTTTTTTAATTTCTTGTACTCTTGAAAACAAATCCTTTTTTTTATTTTAAGAATTACCATTTGTGGCGTGCTCTTTTGTTGCATTTTTTTTCTTTGATAAAATGCATTTGAAATTGCCGAAACCTGATTGGTTTGACCAGCAGTCAGCGCATAAAAGCTGTAAGCTTGTTAAGTAAGTCATACAAATAAAAAAATCAATTTTGAAGTGATTTTGTAGCATCAACCACTGCATCAATGAAAATTGTTTTCATGTTTGTGGAAAATCTTGCAAAAAATATTACGCAAAGTTTTAGTTTCTCTTGCAAACCTTCAGCAACTACCTTGTTTTTGGACCTCAGGTAGCTTTTTGTACTTTTTGTAGCGGTAGTGTTCTAGTCTCCAGCAAGTCCGCAACCAGGATTTTGATCAGAGGGGTGGGGGGGCAGGGCACGCAAATCGTGTAGTAAAAAATATACACGAGCTGGTTACCGACAAAACCTTTATATTAAATTAATGATTGTTTTGATAATCCGGTTTAACTGCCAAACTCTCATGAACGCACCCAAATACAGATAAATAGAACTGAACGTTTTGAGGAGACTCCCCATCATCAGAGTCAAGCGGCCACCCAACAATTAGTCATGTCAAGCTGATGGTAGTGTCAGTTTTTTATGTTGATTTGAATATGTTGCGTATACTGTAGGTCAAATTTTAGCTTATGTCATCTTTAATTAATTTCAGAGAAATGTGAATCATTTGTAATTCAACAATATATATTTTTTGGATTTAATTTACATTGCTCAAATTGTAATTTTTGTAATTAATGCGGTACCGAGTTCCAAATTTTGGCTCCTTGTTACTAAAATCGTTTTTGTAATTCTTTGTTCTGCATACTAACACAAAATTAGTTCAGATAAAGTGAGGCGCGTTGTTCGAGTGTGTATCACAATAACAGCAGTGAAATGACAATTTAGGCAATTTTGGTAGCTTTTTTTTGTAAACTTTTGTGCATTGATTTTGCTAGTTCATAAACATAGAAGTCTGTCAGTTTTAAGATTTGTAAACGGTGATAAAATGGTGAAACTGTCACCGCCCACCAGCTGCTGTCAACCTGCAACTACATGACAGCTTTATTTTGAAGAATAATCAATCTTTTCAAATGATTATTCTAAGTCTTATTACAATGCCTTAGAATAACTCAATGAGAGTGAACCATAGTACATTACAATTTACGAAGAGCAGTAAAACGTTAGATGTTCCTAAATTTAGACAAAATATCTACTAGATCTAAATATTTTACACGTTACGTTGATAATATGTTGTGTAAAGTTTAATTTTTCATCAATTGCAATGCCCCAATGTTTCACTGGTTTATTGGCGGAAACCGGATTGTTGTTGAAAAGTACAGTATTTCGATTGTTGAGATAGGATTGATAATTTTTAAGGGTGTGCAATGTTAACGCTGAAGATTTTTTAGAATTAACAGTTATTTTGTTGGCTTTCGTCCATTCTAGTACACTCTGTAACTCATGATTTGTCTTATCACGCAAAATTAATGGATAGTCGGTATGGATATTACTAGACACTATAGATGGACACAAGTTCGTTAATCCGTTAATAACGAAGCTAACTTTTTCATTATCTCGTTAATCGGTTAAAAAATTTTTCATGTTAACTGACTAAATTATCTTCCGTCAAGTTATGTTAACTTCCGATAAGGTTTTTATCGTTAATATCTTGCACCATTCATTCATCGTACCGTTACAAACCAGTTTGCACTGATAACATTTATTGCGTATTAGCAGGATTTTATAGAAGAAAGCAAAGAAAGGAGCTCTTTTCTGTGGCAAATAATAAGCTGCAGCCTCATAGGTCTATTGATTATCGCTGTTCGGAATTTCCAAAGATTTTTTAATCGCAGCTTTGTTAGTGCATTTGAACTTATTTTTGTCTTGAAATTGGATTACACCGTAAAATGTAACTTTCAAAACACAAAAAAACCACCATAGCAATAGATATTTCCTTACAATCAGCTCAGCAGCATCAACTCGTGTTCTAAAAGCGAGTGAATAAAAAAAAAGTAAATTACGCACATAATATTAACGAACTAACGGACTTTATTAACTTTTGTTAATTAAAGCTGAAAATAACGGATTAACGTTAACGGAGGTAAGAAGTTTGTTAACGGACTAGTGGTTAACGAAGCTAACGTTTTGCATTAACTTGCCCATCTATGCTAGGCATGTATCATCAACAAATAATCTGGGGGTTGGGTTTAAGGCATTAATGATGCCATTTATATTTAAAAAAAAAATACATGGCCTAGGTTACATGCCTTAAGGCACTTAAAATTGATTGTTGACTCTTTCGAATTGCAGATCTTGATGGGCACGATAGTTTTGTCTGGGCTAGATGTTTTTGTCTTCCAGAAAAAAAGAATTAAGCTTATAAATTTGTGCGCAACTTCTCGGTTACCATAATGTTTAAGTTAACTTAATATTAACGTTTGAAGAACAGTATCAAAAGCTTTTTGGAAATTTAATGATACTGTGCAAGTTAAATTGTTATCATTAATGTGGTTGTAAGAGATGGACAAAAGATCCAGAATAACATGGGTGTTGTAGACATATAGATTGCTTCAAAAACCGTAATAAGACTCAATCAATACAAAATGGTTTTGAAAAAATTTTGTTTGTTGCTTGCACATTAACTTTTCAAAAATTTTCAAAAAACAAGTTAAAATTGATACGGGGTCGTAGTTGGTTGTTGAATTACTTTTACCATTTTACAACTACGGGGAAATATTCCAATAGATTCAAAGACAGGAATGCTTCGTTAAAATACTGCAAAAGCAAGTCATTTTTCAGTTTAATTACTATTTATTGTTGCGTGTTTATTCCACACGCAAGTGGCAAGCATATACAGCATGAAGCAAGGTCTATTATAGTAAACAACCAAAAAAATAGAAATAAATTAAAATCCACATAAACATAGGCCAACAAACATGACTAAAAGACAATTCAAACTTATGCAAAAGCATACAGCAAACATTGTTGAGATTGGCATAAATCAAGCTTCGTAAATTAAGCTTTGTAAATCAACCTATATTTTAAAAAACAACAAATTGCATTTCAAAATAATTGCTTTTTGCTTCACTTTTACTAGCTATATACGCTTTAAATATTGCATTGTCTGCATCAATGACTGCTGCATATAAAATTTTTAAGTTTTCAATTGTAAAAACAGCTATTGTGACGCAATAGTTAACATGAAGGTGTTACCTTTTGCAAAATTACTTATCGAGATAATCGATAACTCGCAAACTAATCAAGTTAGAGACTTAATAAAAATATCAATTTTTGCAAAAGGGAACATCTCAAAATTCCATTTTGAGATGTTCCCTTGAGATGTTCCCTTTTGCAAAATGACGGGAGTGTTGCACTGCGCAAGCAACTTAGAAAAATTTTTGGCAGTCGTTAAACTTGAAAAAAGCTTTCATTTTTTCTCTTTTGCAATTTTACAATGCTGCAAAAGCAGGAAAAAAGCCTCTCTCAAGCAGACAAATCATTAGATATTAAACAGTGTTACAAACATGGTCGCAAAAATTGACATCGATGCTCTCAAACTTAAAGAAAAAATCAAAAACAAACTAGATGTTCATTGTCCCCGGGAAAAAAAATACGGGACTTCTGCCAGTTCCATTTCACCATAAAGTCACTGATATTTCTGTAAAACTCAATCGTATGTGATGCAAACAAACTGATTTTGTCTCACAAAAAAAATAAATTTTGATTGTAATCATTTACGGTTTTGATAAAACCGATTTCCGACAAAGTATTTGAACCCAGCTCAGTTCAATCACAACAATTTCAAACCCTGGCGCCTTCAATCATTATGCCAGCTAACATATGAACCCATTTGACTAAAATAAATTGGTAAATTTAGCTTTCAAAAGGTGATTTTGGGGAGGTTCATTTGGGGTTTAGTACCCCCAACCATGTAAAAAATTGTCTCAAAAATATCTAGTGATATCCAAAAAAACTAGAGCTCTAGCTCTAGTGGTTTAAAACAATTGAATTTGGGGGTCCATTGGGAAGGTTCCGAAGGGGAGGTACCTCAAATTATGTCAAAATTTTTGTCGCTTAAATACCTACTAATATCAAAAAAACTGAAGCCTTAGATTAAGTCGTTAAAAAATTGATTTTTGTTGGGTTCATTTGGGGATTTCCCAATAATGGCACCCTCAAAGTGTATCCAAGTATTTGTCTCTTCAGTATTTCGTAATATCAAAAAAAAAACAAAAAAAACTAGAGCTCTAGCATAGGCCGTTCAAAAAATTGATCTTTGGGGTGTCCGATTGGGGGAGCCGGGGGGGTGGTACCCCAAGCTCTGTCAAAATATTTGCCTCTAAATATCTACTGATATCAAAAACACTAGCACCATAAATTTGGCCAAGCAAAAAAATGATTTTTGGGGGTCCACTTTGGGCGGTTCCGGGGGGTGGCACCCCCAAACCATGTCGAAATATTTGTCTGTTAAGTATCTGTTGATATAAAAAAAAAACTGGCACCCTAGTTTGAGCCAATTAAATAGTTAATTTTGGGGGTACATTTTAGGGGGTCCTTGGAGGGTGGTATCCCCAAACAATGTCAAAACATTCGTCTCTTAGATATGTGCTGATATCAAAAAAAACATTAGTGCCTTAGCTTGAGCCCATCAAAAAATTGATTTTTGGGAGATTTATTTAGGGAGTGACAGTCTCTTAAATGTCTATTGATATTAAAAAAACACTAGCACCGTAAATTAGATTGTTTAAAAACTTGGTTTTGAAAAGAATCCCTGAGGGGGTGTATATCCAAACCACGTCACAATATTTGTCTCTTAAATATCTAATGATAGCAAAAAACACTAGCACCCTAGCTTGAGCCAATCAAAAAATTAATTTTAGGGGGTCAATTTGGGGGAGTTTTCGGAAAGGAGGGGTGGTACCCCCATACTCTGTAAAAATATTTGCCTCTAAATATCTACTGATATCAAAAAACACTGGCACGGTACACTAGGTCGTTAAAAAAATTGGTTTTTGTGGGGTCTACTTTGGGGGGTATCCGGGGGAAGTGGCACTCTTAAACTATATGAAAATATTTGTCTGTTAAGAATCTGTTGATATCAAAAAAAGTGATTTTCGGGGGGTTCATTTTGGGGTTCCCTGGGGAGTAGCACCCCCAAAATCTCGTCAAAATATTCTTTTCTCAGATATATACTGATATCCAAAAAAAAAACTGGTGCCCTAGCTTGAGCCAATTGCCAATTAAAAACTAGTTTTTGGGGGATCCCCGAGGGGGGGTAAGCCCAAACCACGTCAAAATATTTGTCTCTTAAATATCCACTGATATCAAAAAACACTGGCAACTTAAATTCCGCCGTTCAAAAAATTAATTTTTGGGGGTCCAATTTGGGGGGTCGTCAGAAGAGGTAATAGCCCCAAAACACGTCAAAATATTTTTCTCGTAAATATGTACTGATATCAAATAAAACTGGCACCTAATTTAAGCCGTTCAAAAAATTGATATTTCGGGTGTCCATTTTGGGAGATCCCCAGGAGGATGGTACCCCTAAACTATGTCAAGGTATCTGTCTCTTTATTATCTCCTGATATCAAAAAAGTAGCACCCTAGCTTAAGCCGTCAAAAAAATTGATTTTTTTGGGTCCATTTGGGGGTTTTGGGGGGTTGATACCCCCAAATTATGTCAAAATAGTTTTGTCTTTTAAAATTCTACTGATAGTAACGAAACACTAGCGCGCTTGCTTATGGTGTCAAGAAAGTGATTTTTTGGGTGCCTTTAGCGAGAATGAAACCTGATACCCTTTGATCATACCTATAGTGTCAAAAAAAATATTAAAAGCGAATTTGTCGTAATCAGAAAAAATTGAATATGGTAGATTCAATATAATCTTGGTTTGATAAAAGCGATGGCTAACTAGATGAATGAAACCAGGTCTTAGGTTTCAAGCTTTGGCACCTTTAACCATTCTGCCACAGCAGCAGGCACGCGTTGGTGACTACCTCCAAGTTATGTCAAAATATTTTTGTCTTTAAAATTTCTACTGATAGCAACGAAGTACTAGCGCGCTAGCTTGATGTCTTAAAAAACTGATTTTTGGGACGTCTTCACATAGAATAAAACCTTATACCCTCTGATTATATCTAGTGTCAAAACAAAACATATTAAAAGTGAAGTTGTCCTAATCAAAAAAAAAAAATTAAATTGGTAGATTTAAATAATGTTGGTTTGACAATGGCGATGGCCAACCAGATAATTGAATCGAGGTTTTTAGTTCCACATTCTGGCGCCTTTAAACATTCGACCACAGTAGCATGCGAGCATCGTAGACTAAAATCACTTAATAAACTTTGCTATCACAAGTTTTAAGTGCATCTGTCCCACACCACGTGACGTAGCACCTCCAAAATTGCAGGTACATAACTTCAAGTTTAGACTTCTCATCTGTCCAAATTTCAAGTTTTTAGCTTTGGTGGTTTTGGAGTTTTTGTTACCAGAGAGTAAATTGCTTAAATCAATCAATCAATCAATTAATAAATAAAGAAATAAATAAAGAAATAAAGGAAAAAAGTGTCGGAATTATCATAATTTATTTTTGGGAGCTGAAACTGCATGCTCAGACGCTTTTAAGTTCGAAACTTTTGTTTTCCTCAGGCGATTAGTTTTTGAGCCGAGCTGTTTAAACCTCCAATTAGCATTTAAGTTTTTGGCTCAGAAACCAGTATCACGTAACTGATTGCCTCCAAAATTCGCACAAAACATAATTTATATATGCCCCCAACTAAGTTCTAAAATTCAAGTTTCTATCTTTAGCCGTTTCAAAGTTATAGCGTTTTTTTAACTCTGTTGCCGAATTCAAAATTTTTTCCGGAAAAAACTTTGGGACTTCCGACGCGAAGCGTCGCGAAAGTCCCAATGATTTCGAAAATCGGCCAAAAATTAAAAGCAGCCAGTCTCAATTTAGAACTTCCTCGTTCTAAAAAAAAAGTGTACTTTGACTTCTTAACTTTTGAAAACTTTGATACTTAATGTTATTGTTAACATTTAGGTTTTTCCACCAACAATCTCAAGGGCGCTTACGTCATTTAAAACAAATGTAGTATGGAAAAGGTTGTTCTTTTTTACGTGGATCCAAACATATGAGTAAATTCTGTCGTTCATTAACCAATTATTATCAATCGAGAATTTTGCTAGCTTAGAATATTATTGCAAAAACATAGTATCTTTTTCATAACAATTGCAGTACATACAGTACGCTTGAATGCATTATTTTAAAATAGAGATGCAACTGACGTCACAATCACGTATTTAATACGTACTAACGCAGGTTACGTAACATCTCGCAAAGAATATCGAACAGGCATTTTTAACGCATGTTTAGCGAGAAGGCTCAAAAATGGCAGTTTGTCCGCGAAGGTTTTCGTTCGTTAGCACTTTTTGGAGAGCAAGAATGGCCTTTACGAGCTCGCTAGCATGTTGTCCAGCCTATATCTTATTCTTGCGCAATAATTAGAGCTCACAAACTCCTATACAGCACAAAATGTTCTTCTCAAAGCTGAGGGAAACATAGCTGGTCGCTGGCAAATCGAAATTTTTTTAGAATTTTTTAGCTTGAGCAGATTATTTTCACTTTATACCCTTGTGATCAATAACAGATTTTTTGAATTTTAGCAGAGAATGCATTCATATTACGCAGCTTATCGTACAAATTTGACTCTTGTCTGATTGCACAAAATTTTGTCGAGTTTCTACAGTAAATCTGTTTGTGTTTCAAAGTTTTATTGCACCAGTCAACTAACAGTTAAAGTTTTGATCGAGTCAAAACATGATGGTTGGAATGCACAAAGCTGGACAGCGCTGTTTCGAGCTTTTAGCTCTCATCGGCAGCCCTCAGCTTCTCTAACAAAGTTATTAACCAGCTGGGCAAGACTCTTGGCCGAACTGGACAAACCTTAAGGGCTTGCACAGCGGCAGAGGGTTTGTAGGGAATAAACGATTTTTCACTTGTGGTACTTAAAAAAAGAAGCGAAAAAATCGCTGAACCCTTGTAGTAAAGACAGCCATAGGCTATCCCTACTTCAAGGGCTCCCCTTGTGTGACCACGGAAATCATAACCAATAAGTTTGACGTTCTTCGTGGTCGACTTCCGACCCTTGAAGTAGGAATAGCCTATGGCTGTCTTTACTACAAGGGTTCAGCGATTTTTTCACTTCTTTTTTTAAGTACCACAAGTGAAAAATCGTTTATTCCCTACAAACCCTCTGCCGCTGTGCAAACCCTTAAGATTTGTCCAGTTCGGCCAAGAGTCTTGTCCAGCTGGGGAATACCTTCAACAAAAGATTAAAATTGATTAACATTGAAAACAATTTGAAAACAATTGTGACATGTTGTGTTTGTTTGTCGTCATTATGTAATAAAAAATTACAGCTGGGGAATAATTTTGTTAGAGAAGGTGAGGGCTGCCGATGAGAGCTAAAAGCTCGAAACAGCGCTGTCCAGCTCTGTGCATATTATGACTCAAGCTGCTTTGTAGCTGCAGGGTTGGTGGTTGATCTAGCCACCTAACTGCCAGTGGAAATCGTAATGATTTCCCAGGAGTCGACCACGAAGGATGTCAAACTTATTGGTTATGGTTGGAATGCGACGTAAGAAAAAAGCTGTTCGGACATTTGCCTCCTTCCTTAGAAAGTGAGGACAACATCTTCACATGCTGCTAGATGTTAATACGATTCTGTTGCGCCTTTCTACGATAAATTTAGATTTTGAGAACAACAAAACGTCAAGGACACTGTCATGATCCTCTGCTCCGCCATTCACGGAAATTTGTCATATTTTACCGAGCTAGACACCATACAGTAGTTAAGCAAGCATCCTGCATACTTTATATTTTTTGCATTACCATAATGTCACCATTTTTATAACACGAATTTGTAAAAAAATATACAATAAGGGTAAAATTACTGAATCACAAATCCAAATGAAAGGGATATGCAGCCGTGATACGCATGAAAACTCCACAAATATGCAAATTTTCCAAAATTGAAACAAAACACGTAAAGACAAGTATACAAATTTGTGTCAAGCAATTTTTTTTTCATAGCTATTAGTCATTAAAAAATTGTAAAATTTCAGTGAAAAGAGCTCTTTTACGTCAATTTTTGGGTGGTAAATCCCAAAAAGACAAATTTCGTCATCAATGGCGTCATGTAATGCGTAGATGATCATAATACCAACCCACCAAATTTCACAGCATTTGAAAATAGTTGTTCAAACACATAAAGAACACAAAAGCAATTTTATTTAAGTTACAGAAATCCCCAGATTTTAAATAAAAAGTTTATCTGGAGGAATTCTGGAGCAATCGCCCAAAATTCTTTGTGGAGCGTTCTTCGGTTAATTTAACGAATCGAGGAGGTGATAGTGTGCTTTTGAGAAAAAAGCATGTTTTGAACCGCTCTATTGTGGACACAGGTTAAATCAAAAGTAATTAACCACTCAATAAATTTGGTTTTTACGATGAAACTTCCACACCATCTTGACACTGACCATAATCGCTACCAGCAGAAGAAAGATGGCGGCGATCATTAGCGAGTTTTGACTTCTCACGGACGCAGCTAGACTTGCAACTTCTGCAAAATCAAGGATAACCATTAATAGAGTCACTGTAAAAGAATTAGTTGATCATCAATTTTTTTGAATATTTAACGAATAAACAGGCAAGCCTTTTCACTGAAAATGCATTATGGTCGTCCTGAAGTAAATAAGGGTTGAAAAAGCTTCTGAAAACCTCAAAACGATTTTACGTTATGTACAAAGTTCAAAATTAAAACAAAAACGTGCTACCGATCGGCAGCTATTTTCGTCAAATAATCTAGTTTTGCAAGTACGTTACAACTCCCTGCGCAGCAACTACCTAGTAAATTTGCTTTACAGTAGCCTACTTTGGGTCTTCAGCAACAATTGCTGAACAGTCGACTCTCGGTGTATAAGACCAAGGTTTTACTAATTTTCAACCAGCGAACTGTTAAATTGTTTAATTTTTTTTACGCATTTTGTGTTGAAACAAGCCAAATTTGCAATTATGCCTCATTTCGAGAGGAAAACTAGAATACAGAGATAAATGCTTGCAGCACGTTTAACTTTTTAGTAATCCTCTTCTTGCACTTCTTCAGTTTTAGCATAATTCTGTTGATTTTCGAGAAAAGCAGTATCGCTGATTATACACTCAGATTAAAACTTGACTAAATCTTACCAAGGGTGCAGCATATGCAGCGAGAAAGTGAAACAGCACTAATATATTATTTGTCGTAAGATGATTATTTCTCAGCCACGATACTAGCTTATTATCTATTAGTCATCAAATTTTCATTGGGCTTGTACTCGCTGTATTACGCCAAAGCACATCACGAGTTGGTGGGGCCCATCTCCGCATCATTAAGCTTACACGCAACAAAGCTCTTTACATAGATTTATCTAGAGGTGGCGAGTCGTTGGCAACATCAGTGGCCAATTTTACCGTCCGGAATTTAAGCTTCAGACCTACCGCTTCAGAGACGAGTGCGTAACCTGTGATCATTACACCAATGATACTCAACAAGACGGCAACTCTTGCAATTAATAATTTTCGAGTCCGAATATACAACTTACCATATAATTGCTTATCTTAACAACAATTTTTGTTTGAGCATTTTTAATTGTAGTTTTGAAGGTATTTTGCTTATTAGCATTACCACTTTCAAAAGTAGGGGAATATCACTGTTTTCCCGGACAATTTTTGAGCTGCATTTTTCAGCAACTAACGAAGTTCACTTTACGAGGATATATCAGCATTAGTTAGTAAATCGATTGTCGATAATAAGAGAAAAGCTTCGCGTTGTCATTCGCTTCATCAAATCTAAAGCTTTCTGTGTTCAAAAGGTCTTTAAGACTTTCAGGCTTCAAAACCTCAAAAAGACCTTAATATCAATGATGCACCATAATTTCTCTTTAGTTCTCCCACGGTCACTTTAGTTGATTTGCCATTAAACATTTAAACAGTATAAATACTCGACGAAAACAGCTGTTGGAATATTGCTGGGATAGTTACCGATAATGATTAAGTTAACTAACATACAATACCTCTGCAAGTTTTGCCGTCACTCATTAACTCTTTTCCATTCGAACACAAGCATTTAATATCGTCATCATCGCTTACCCAACACACATCCGAACAACCGCCATTGTCCTGCAACAAATGTCTAGTATCAGTCCATTATTAACTACTTCCTGACCTTTACAAATTATCATTTTCCAGAGGTCTGTTCCGTCCACATGGGCTCTCTAAATTAAATTTCAACTTGCATAATTTAAACAAAATAAAAATAAACGTATAAAACCAGAAAGAGATGAGGCAAGTTGTAAAACTTCCAGACGATCTGAATTGTAAACTGTTAAATGCATTAGGGACCCAAAAAGCGCATTCAGGTCGAAAAAAAACTTGCTCGGTTTTCTCTCAAAAGTTTTTGACAAATTTGTAGACTAACTTCACTAGATTTAACATTTTACGACCTTTTGTTCACATGATATGATAGCTTAGATTTTTCTTTCGAAAGGCTTTTTGCTCTTAGAAATTTTACAAGGGTTTCCAGCTAGAAGCGAAGTTTAAAAACGTTACTGCATTTTTGTAAATCTCTGATAGTGTCTTACGCAGTGCCGTCGCCAGAGCAAATGAAGTGAGAGGGCATTAGCAGAAAGTGAGGGCGCACTACTACATAATGAATTTTTTGCTCATTAAAGCTCATCTTGTACAGTTACAAATTATGACCAATTTTTAAAAATCTGCGTTCATGTCGAAAAAAAACAAAGAAACTAATACTGTAGACCGGCAGCATTGCTTAGCTCTTTTCGTCTGCGCCCCATATTTGCTTGAAAAATCTCTCTGCAGCAATGATTGCGACCTAAACAATCTTGAGTGGGCTCTAGAAAAACAAAAACAGCTGGTCTTTTAACAAAAAAAAGTTTTCACGTAGAGACGCGCAGCCAGGAGTTTACCAAAGATATGGAGAGAGGACTTGAACTAAACATTAACTTACTTTTGTTTGAAACTGTGTCAGTTAGGTGGCATGTTGAGCAAATTGGTGCGACTTAAACGTATCTTAGCCGGTAGTCTGGGGGCGTAGCTTTCAGCAGCTTGGCAATTTTTATAATTTTTTTTGCAAGAAATAGCCTTTTCGGCTAGGATTTTAGTACGGTACGAAGGTACCGTACGGTACGTCTCAATTTTTGCTAAGAAGTACGGTACGCTGGTACAGTACGCTTTTTTTTGCAATTGTATGGGTACGGTACGTTGGTAAGCTGTTTGAATTTGCCTACAAAACATTTCATGTGAACGCGCGGCCGTCAATGAAGATTTGTGTCACCGTGCCCGGCGTGTACATAGTCTAGGCCAGGGTTTCTCAAAGTGGGCGATATCACCCCGGGCGAAAGAGATACACTAGGAGGCGAAAAGCCAGACGGGAGCCGTAGCGCATTCTCAAAACATTAACCCTTCGCCTCAATATACCGTATCAAATACGATATAAATTACTGTTCTGGGATCCGTGTACCGTATGAATTTTCAATTTATTGCTTGACTTCGCTATAGTGAGTGCTGAATTTGTTATTTTCATCATTGTATTGATAGATACATTGTTATCGGTTTTGTTTTTTGTTTAACCGCAGTACGTCATAAAGTACCCACTATAACTACGACACAATATTCTAGAATAGTAATTTATGTGTCTTGATTCGTGGCATGATTCCCTCTATGGCATCACAATACTAGGTTACTATAATAACATTTTTTGAGCTTCAATCCTTGGCAGTTGAGGTTAATTTCAGTGTCAGCGCCCTTAATTTTTTTTTCCTGTTTTTACCCACTTATTATTGAAATGCAAGTTCAGAGGTCAAGTAGTATAGTCAATAGTCACATACCAGTGCACAGTTTAGTTTCTGGTCAAAACAGAAAGTTCTGTAGTTTACTTTAAATCTTGCATTAGCTTATTCTTTTTTTCTGCAGCAACTTTTTTCACCTCTATTCCGTCTTCCCCTGAAACCCTCGTTTTACACACCCCGTAAGTACCGGTAGTACTCTAATTAGCTTTTTTCCTTCGTGTTTTTCTCCAGTTTTTCCTCTTTTACCATAGCCTTACTATTGCTGACCCTGAAATTTCTTCTAATTACTTTTTTGCGACTACAAGTGCTATTTCAGCTTTACAATACAATATTTTTTTTTCGCGACTATTATTCCAGTCACATATATTTTGAATCATATTCTGTATCAGGTTGGGAAAAATTATAATTGACAAAATTATAATTAATTACACGATGTTGCAGTAATTGTAATTGAAAATTTTTCTGTTTATTTTTAATTACAATTACTCTGATATTCACTACGATAGGTAATAACAAAATGTGTTTGAATAATATTAATTTTTCTCCGCTTGCAAATCGATAGCGACGTTTTCTACAGGTAGCAATCACATCTAACGTCACAAACCGAACATCAAAGTAGGTTAGGAATAATTAGAGTTAGTTTAAGAGATAGGGTTAATCATATTCATAACCTAAACTTAGCATCTAACTAATCAAAACTAGCTCTAACTCTAAGCCAAAAAATAGCCTAACATAGAATTGGCCTATGACGTCAGATATGACTGAAACCACTGGTAACTAACCACTGCAAGGAAAGGCGTAGCTAAAGTTTTTGATTGGGGGGGGGGCTAAACCACAAATTACATGCAATGACGTCATCAGAAATTTTTAAAACAGAAACTTTTTGTGGGGCAAAGATACCGTAGAATGAAATATCCAAAGCCTTGCTTGTTGTTGGCAATTGACCAAGATTTTGCTAAAGGTAAAGGTAAACTGATAGTTAAAAGGTGCAATTGTCTTTGGGAGACGTGTTGAGTAAGCTAATGTAACTCAAACGTATCACAGACGTGGGTTTGGGGGCGGAACCTCCAGCCGCCGGAGACTTTAGGGGTCTTTAGGGCAAAGCCCCCAGCCGCTGGACGATTTTTTGTAATTTTTTAATACAAAAAGCTATTTAATGCAATTGGATCAAATTTCGCACTAGAGCCGTTTAAACGAACTAAATTTTTAATATTTGAAAGCCAATCGAAAGAATTAAATTGTTCATTCCTCTTTTTACTTGCAATTTAAGTCTAAAACACGTTAAAAATCTTACAATTTATTGGGGAATTTTAATTGTATGTCATTTATTTGGTCCAGATAGGGTGGAGTAAGGAACATTGCCTACTACAATATTTTTGTAGTGAATAATAATCTATTTTGTCATGAAATTTTTGTTTTGTCATGAAATTAACCAGTTATAGAAGTACTTGAACGCAGTACTTAGATTGTAAAATTTTGCATGGGGGAACGATTTTGCAGCCTTGACCAAACTTTAGTGGAAATTATGTAATTCCGTCCCCGCAATTGGATGAAGACCAAAAAAAAAGATCTTTGTCGAAAATTGAAGTGTTTGTTCCCCGAAATCAGGTGAAGAACCAAAAAAAAAAAACAAAGTCTTCGCCGCAATTTGGGACTAAATTCGGCCGGAATTTGTAGGATTTATTCGTGCTGGCTGGCTCTTGATCGTTTCATCATCCATCCCTCAAATCTCTATCGTTGGAATTCTAAATCTCGATGGGGAGACGCTAAATCTCGATGGGGGAAACTAACTCCCGATGGGGGGAAGCGTCCCCCCTACAATTTAAGTACTGCTTGTACGGCCAGGAGGCCCAGGACCCTGGTATTCAAATTCAACATTTTGTTCAATTAACATTTTTTCTAGGTGATTTTTTTAAAAGTATTTTGTGGGTAAAAACTGGCGAGGTGGAGGTGAATTGTTATTGAAAAATGGTACATAAGATAGTTACGTTTATTAATCATATTATTCCCGGCCCGGATTTACATTGCACGAGCCTCTGGTACTTTGGGGATTTTTGCAACATCTTCCTGCCAAATATAGATGAAGAGCAAAAAAAGTTTTATCATCTGAGCACAGGGCCCTCGCACTAGGCCATGTGGTAAATCCGGACCTGCTTATTGCATTACGTTCAAAAAGAGGTTAGATGAGGGCCTCAGGTAGCAACTTTCAGGACAAAATCTTTTAATTTCACGCGGGTAATACATTTCAATTGGTTGGTAAAATCTAATTGGTGGAATCCACGCTTCCTGGTCGTCAATAATATTGGTACTTACCGATACTGATGTTACGCGTGTACTGCTGTACGCCAAGATGCTAAAAGAAGTGGAAAGTGAAGAAACAAGATTTTTTGCAACATTTTTATAATTGGTGACATTTCGATTGGGGAGGGACCCAGGCCGCTTGGGCCTCCTGTCCCTGGCTACGCCTACGATTGTAACTTCAATACTGCTTGTGATTTTAAGTTTTTTGTAATCTTATGCTTGTTGCTCTGGTGTGTATGTCAAGCGACACTAATGGTTTATTTTCCTATGATCATGCTAAATATGCGATATCATTGGTTAAAAGTTAAATTTGGACTAAGTAGTAGTTATAACTTGAAATTGTAACGTACACAATTTCAATTTTTTTACAAATTTTAATTGTGTTAAAACTTATTTCCTGTTGCACAAATAATTGCGTTATAATACCATGGTTTAGCTAAAATCATGATGTTACTGGAAGCGATATGAATTTAATAGCATACAGTACCTGGCAATTGCTTACAAACGAAAATATAAAATGCAAAAGTTAAAGTTAAACTTAGATGGATTGGTGAAAGGACAAGAATAGAGAGAAATGGGGCTTTAATAGGTCTGGTATGGAAATACAAAACAAAGCCACAAGTTTGACATGAGCAAAACTCGAGGCTTCGTATGTAATTAAATTGGTCGCAATGTTTTGAGAATTTTTTATTGTAATTGTTATTGAAATTGTAATTAAATTACAATTACTTGAATTTGAATAATTGTAATCGTAATTGAAAATTTTAGGTTGTAATTGTAATTAAAGCAAAAACAAGTAATTTTTCCAACCCTGCTCTGTATAGTTTGCAACTTCAAATTATTTTAGGTCTTTTGTTTTATATTGCAATGTTTTAGAGATATTGCAATGTTTGTTGTATATTGCAATGTTGTAATAGAATAGATAATCGCTTTGTGGTCTGCAGCATAAAGTTATAAGCATGCTCTAGTTTAACATCGAACACTTTGCTAAGTTTACCGACCTTATATCCAACATATAATTTAAGGAGGGGGCAATGATGATATGTAGAGCACCGTCAGGGAACAATGGTACAAAAAAGTTTGAGAACCACTGGTCTAGGCTATTCTCAAGCAATCATTTTAGCAATGACCTTGATTAAAGCCTCTTATTTTGTCCTTAGAATTGTATCTGGATGTCACAAGTCAAAGTCACGAGTGTGGCCAATTGCGATGTCATAACTATTGCTTATAGATGCTAGAATCTTAGGACTATCGTGGCATGTCATATATTGCAGAAAAAATTGAACGGAAACAACTGCGGCACCTTAGTTGAATACGCAGTGGTTAAAAATCCCAGACTTTTCGCGCATTGCGCCGGCATTTTGTATGCAGAGGCAAAAGACAGCTTAAGCCGACCCTAAATGGGTGAATTGAGATTGTGGATTTAAAGGCTAGTGATTTCAAAATCAGTTAAAGTTGCGAGTAGTTAAAAGCAAGAATTGCAGTACAGTGCGGTACGTAAGTACAGTATGGTACGCCTCAATTTTAGCTGAGAAGTACGGTACGCTGTTACGGCACGCTTCAAAAACTGAACTGAAGTACGGTTCACTGGTACGGTACGGTTCAAATTGTGACGTACGTAGTACGCAAATTCTGAACGAACCGTACCTACTGCCATTCTTGATTTCAGCGCCATTTCGAACGTTTTCAGAGCTATTTCAACAAACTAAATATCTTAAATTCAAAAATCACTCGAAAGAATTAAATTTCCCATCCTCTTTAGTCTTCCCTACTTACAGATCAAGACTAAAACAGTTTTAAACGCTGGTATTTGGGTTTAATCAGGCCCTATCACGCCCCCTTTGATTGGGCCACTGTTTACGTATTATGTTTTTTATTTCATGTCATAATCACTAACCGAGAAACAATTCTGTTGGCCTACATTTTTATTCTAAGACTCATTCATAAAGGCTTAGCAACCCAGACGTACGTCGCGACTCATGGTTTGAGAAACACTCAATGAATATCGAATAAGCAAAAATGAAAACCAGTGCAGTAGTGTGCACCGTGTCTGTAAAAATAAAACGGATTATTGCGTCACAATTTCGTTACAGCAGTTGGTTGAGCACTGATAATTTCGCAAAAAAGATCGAGAAACCGTCAAACGAGAATTATGTTCGAGCGTTGCTAATCCTTTTTACGTCATCGTGCGTTGTCTTGAGGATAAGTGAGGTTTCAAAGTAAGTACTGGCACTGTATTTTAAGTACAGTGATCCCTCTCTATATCGCGCGTCACCTATCGCGGCTACGCTGTTTCACGGAATTTTTTGCAGTGTTTTTTTTTACAGTGAATTCTGATTGACTTAGGGGCGTTAATGTTGTCTAGAAGTTCATTACAATAAAAAAATATTGTTTTACAACACCGTTCTTTAAACTTGTATCGTTATTTGCAAGTAAACCTTAACATTTCTATTTCTTTAACACATTTTGGGCCTGTAAAGGAGTTTTATTTTTTGTTTCATTCTGCAGTACAGTATTGCACTGTAAAATAACAGTAAAAAATAAAGCTGACTACTTCGCGGATTTCACCTATCGCGGGTTATTTTTGGAACGTATCCCCCGCGATAAATGAGGGTTCCCTGTATACCGAAATGGGGAACACAAGCAGCAGTAAGGGGAAAGGGGCACTCCTGCTCAGGCTCCATCGTAGCGACGGAACTGGTCGTGAGGCAGTGTTGTTGTCAAAACAAGCAAAGGTTCAGAATTGTAATTAGCTTCTTTTCAAATTAATTTTCAAGCCAACTTTTCACAAGTTAATTTTTGGTCGCAATATTGGCAAAATGACAACACTGAAATACTGTTCTATAAATAAAAAATTGTTAATTATGAACTGCGATATCTTAAAAACGGCAAGACATAGAAACTTCAAATTTGGCGAGGATGCATTTAGGCTTTTCCCAACATTATGGTCTGCAGTGAAAAACTTAACTTGAATGCCCCTTAAAGACATAAACATAAATCATTTTACTCTTATACTTTCTCGGCCTTCTATATTTTGTTTAAGTACGTATGCTGTAGAACATAATGTACGGTATTAACCTTTATACAACTCCTTTCACTAGTCTGGACAAAGATAGGTCCATAGCTGAAAAGTCCGCTCCGATCTTTGCCTCGCAATTCGACGTCTCGTTTGGTTTGTTCGCCACATGACTGCAAAAGAAAGTTAGTGCAGCTAAAACTACGTGGTGGCAGGCCCGACGCCACGGGGGGGGGGAGTATTCCGGGGCAGTGCCCTCCCAAGCGAGAACTGTGCCCCGAAGAAATTAATAGGCACGGAGCTACCGGAGTGTAAATTGAGGCCTGAGACTCGCAAAATAGTGCTTATCGCTTCAGAATTCGTGAAAATCAAACGATTTTCAGAATTTGGGGAAATTTTTGAAATGATGACCTTTTTTTTGGTCGTCACCTTCAGAATTCGTGGAAAACTGAACGATATTTGGGTTAAAACCAGAATTTGGGAAAATTTTTGAATTGAAGACCTTTTTTTTTTGGTCTTCACCTATTTAGTTTGATTCACACATTCGAATTCACATAAATAAAGTTCTTGTGTCCCCCCAAAATTTCTTTATGCCCCCCTAGTCTCGCTATCCTGGCGCAGGGCCTGCGTGGTGGAGTTGGTAAAATCTCAATTTGCGCATTCCATTTTACTTTCCTTCACGCAGAAAGCGGTGACTGGGTGCTTTCAAACAGATTCTTCAAAAACTGCAAAATTAATCAATATTCGTCGTCTTTCTGCTTGACGTGCAACATTGAAAAGGAGTAAAAACAGAACGCAGAAAGTGACACAACATGCTGCTAGAAAATAACAAATCTGAGAAAGATCAATCAAGAATTTTATAACGTATTTTCATTTCTTACCAGTTGTTCACATCCAAGATCTTCATTGACACAAATTTTAACAAAGCAGTGAACGAAAATCGGCTGTGTGAAGTTGATGTTCCACGTGAACGATCGAAACCTGAAGCTGCCGTTATTTGGCTGGTAGTTGCGAATAACTTCGATCACGTCATCAACACTTGTGTCTTCCCCAATTGAATCCGCGCATCTAGGAATGAATTTTGGTGCAGTTTTTGCCAGCTGCCTTCCGCCAGAGTTGGAAAAAAGAGGATGATTTTTTAGGTAGAATTAAGTGGAGGGAACGACAAAACAATTTTAGTTAAAATTTATTTCATAAAGGCTTATATTTTTCAAAACTTACCAAAAAACGTTAAAGCCAAAATAGCGAAATGAAGTGCGTAGTCTTAATTAAAAACATCTTCAAAACAATATTCTATGAATCTTTAATCAATAGCTTACTTGAAAAATTGCAAAATAGCTTCAAAACTGTGTTACTACGAATATAACGTACCCTCCCAAGATCAATTGATAGCGAGTGGTATCAGCAGGATCATTCGTAGGCGTCGACCAACATTCTTGCATCTCAAAAATAGTGCAGTACTTTGCATATCAGTCAAACAACTTTTTTGAGTTTAAATTGGTCGATGAACGCATTAGACCAGCGTCATTTCCCTCACTATTTTTCTTAGCGCTTACCCACCCTGGCAACATAGTGTCTATTGACTGCCTTTTTAACAAATAGTTTCTTTTAAAAGAGGTGGAGTTCTCGAGAACGTCCTTGGCTCGGAGGTCTCTTCTTAAAGTCCTTAGCCTTGGCCTCGAAGCTCAAGTATTTGGTCTCGAAGCCTACAAGTCCTTGAAAATATCCTGTCCTTGGTTCGCGGGCACCATTATTTCTTGAATGTTTGAGAAAGAAAAAAACCAAATAAAAAATAGTCTAAAATTTGAGCCTTTCAATTCGTTTCCTTTTCTTATTTGAAAAAAATTTATTGTGATAGCCAAATAAAAGTAAACCTTATTTTACCTGGGATTGCGTGAAAGCTGTAGTTGGAGAATGAGGGGAAAAGAGGTAGTGTACAATACTGTAGATGCTTTTATATCTGCGAACGACCAGTCATGGCCATAACAAGGAATCCGGGGTTCGCGGACACGAACATTTTTGAGCTGCTAATGCTAAAACACGACCGTACCTATCCGGGATTCAGAAGAATGTATGTGCGTACTAATATCATTAAATTAATATTAAGTGGCTTAGCAATTGAGCAAATAAACAACATGGCTTTACCTGCACATTCACATCATTTTTTGAAGCATCCGTTTCCATGAGATAAACGGAAACGTATATGTACTCAGGAACAGTTACGACGTCATCAACAGCAAGAATCGAAAGGACGTTGTCGGTATTATTGTGAAGAAGCGTAAATTCCACGTCAAAAGTTCCGTTTTCCCGAACAGTTTCCTCCACAATTTTCCTGCAAAAATTTTTGTTATAAAAGCAATTTTGAAATACAAGCAAATGATAGCAATGATTCCGATTGCAGGTAAAACAGTCCGTAGGTTTTAGATTTTTAATTTTTATTTGTGAGTTGTTCTGTAGGTGTTATAGGCTAAAAAGCAATTAAGTTTGAAACTGATTTGAAAATGCAAATGATTCGACTCGAAAATAGAGTTCTACTTTCAGCAATTTGATCATCGCGCAGATAACAAACTTAGTTTTTAAAAATAAACATTGCAACAAAAATCGATTAATTCACCCTGGCCAAAAACTGTATATAGAAAGATAATTTAACGTATAGCGCTGCTGCAGCACACAATAATACTTAACAGTAAACAAATGTTCGGTTTAAAGCCTTTAGTTGTGAATTAATAAAGAATAACTGCACTAGGCCAGGTTGGTCCAGTGATTACTTGCCTCAGTTACCGACAGGGATGAAAGGACTTGTATCATCGACTCGACTGGATTCGTATTATTTGAAGACTTACGCTCGACTCAAGTCGCAATTATGCAAATGATTCGACTCGAATTTTATCTCAATGACTCGTGCAATATTTAAGATTTTGTTTAAAATTAAAAAGATACTGTTCGAAATCGATTTTATTGAAGAAATGAAAACTATTTAAGGTAATGAAGAGGTGCCTCTAACCTTTTTCCACAATTTCTTTATTCGTAAATAAACGATTTAATCCGTTTGACTCCGTATCATTGGCAACTCTGTATTTTGCAATTTTATGACGTTACAAAAGGCATAATTTTGCAAAAAAATTCTTCCAGACTGAGAAACGCAATTACCTACTGGCAGCAGTGAGTAGCCAATCACCAAATTTGAATTTTTGCCAACTGCTACTGGAAACTGTAGACCTAGGCTGCCAGTAGTGATTTACCGCAGGCCTTTTGTGATGACACAAAATTGTGAAATACAGCGTTGCCAATGGTACCGGAATCAAACGGATTAAAACAAAATTATGCAAAGGCACCTTTTCATTATCTCATGTTGTTCTTATTTTTCAATAAAACCAATTTTGCGCAGTATACCTTTAAGAATCGACAACAATATTATGCTTCTTTAACCTAAAGGCCACCAGCGCGGAAGTCTTGGGAAGAGCCACCTGAACGGCGACTACTTTAAAACAAGCAATGCGAAAAAGTTATCCTCCTACAGGATCCCTTTGGGCCGCAATTACGCAAAACGACTAAATAATAAAACTCTGGCTAACAAACATCAAAGCATCACAACTAATCTAATTATGCTTCTTTTTATAGAACACGAGTTTGCAGTTATTTGTACTGCATGTTAAATAAATTTAATTTTTCGGAGTAGTTTAATTACAGTAAGCGGTGTTGTAGTAGCTTCGACCCCAACGCTCGGAGTATTTTGTAAGTTTCAACAAAAAATAACTCAATTTTAGGGGTGTGATTATCTACATTTACTGTAGAAGGCAGGTGCAAAACATAATGAAATAAGCATAAAAGCATTAGCAAGGCGTAAACTATATTTTGGTAGCCATCCTTTGATCCTTCTTGGGCTTTTTACGTACATATAATCCAGGAACGAAATAAGAGTTTTAGTAACTCTTAGTGCTTATAATTGGTCTTCACGGTAATACTTGTTCAATAATAATAAAGCTCACAGTACACTCCACCCAAAAACGTTTATTGGGTGCAGATCTTTTTTCGAATTTTATGTCATAAAATTGAACTGTTTTTTCCCTTGAGCTTCCAAAACTGTAAATCAAAAAAATTAGAATTCGAGGCGCCAAAATTTAAATTGAAATTGATGAAGACGTTACACAAAAAACGTTTAATACCTTCAAAAAGTATTCAAGGGAAAAAATTGCATTGCAATATCGACTTGGTTTTGATTTTTCTGAAGCTGTAACCAACTTAATTGAATTCTGTTTCAACAATGAGAATTTTAGTGAGTGTGTGTTCTTTTTTTTTAAATCTAAATGTGCAATTCAGGTACGTTTTTGATTATTTCATGTTAGGGTTTTCGTTTTTTTTTTCTTTTCTGCCTTGAGTTAACAGCTGTGTGCACAGCTTGCATATCAATAATTTTTTTTCATAAATTAATGCCTCTAAGTCGCAATAAAAATGACGAGGACAAAGAGCACTTTGACTAGTATACCTTACGATTGTGTGGCGCTCTTTGGACTCGGTGATTGTATACAATACGATTTAGTTATATAATTTTTGATCGCATGTGATCGTTTGTGACCAGGGGCGTATTTTAGTGGGGGGGGGGCCATTGGGCCATGGCCCCCTCTTTGGGTCGCCAGGATTGCAAAATTGCATAGAAAAGTGAGCAAAATTGAGGTATGGCATCCCCCCTTTGCAAGTTCGGCATCAGGCTTTGGGCTCGAAATCACCTGATTTTGGGCGAAAAATGGGACGAAATTAAAGTGTGTCAATTTCAAATTCTGATCTATATTCCTCTCAAATTTTCTGAAGTTTCTGGTTCCCCCCCTCCCTCTTCAAAATCTTGCGTACGCTACTGTTTGTGACTGAGTCCAAAAATAAAATTTATACTTACTCACTCATGGCACACAACGAAGAGAAATTTTTCTCAACTGAAACGTTCATGCTGGGTATAAAATATAGAGCTTACTTTGTTTGTCTGTTGTTTTAAATTTGTGACCCTTGAGTCAGACAATTTTCAAGGCAGCAAAAAGTTTGGCTAGCTAGACAATAGGAAATCTGAAATCTGCTCTATTGCCACCGTGTAGTTGAGTGAAAAGCTGCTAAAATGTCAGGTTCCGAAACTTTTTCTTATTCCACTTTTATTCCAATTATTATTTTAATTTAAAGTGTATTTGTACAATGCCTTTTCTGACTCTAAGAAGGGGCGGCACAATGCCCCTCTTCCCGCTTATATGCGCAAATATAGAGATTCATTTTCTGTTTTTGTCAGATCATAATCATGAAAATTGAAGAAGTTATCGCTTCTTAGTCTTCCTCATCCTTCTCACTCAAAACACGGTTTACTGGTTCATTTACAACTGCTGTAAAACAGCAAACCTTTTCCTCCTAAAATTTTCGAAATTAGATTGTTAAAATTTTCGAGATTAGAGTTCTCTGACTTCGGTACTGGTGTACTTAGTAAGCGTAAATATCAGTAAAAAGAACATATAGCTAGAACTTAAATTTCCACAGCAACAGATCAAAAAATGGATGAGTGAATTTTTATTATTTGCAATGGTCTTTTTGTTTTATCAAGACAAACAAAATCATTCATTATACTCGCTGTAAAGAGCCGAAAAGTGTATCTAGTTTGCGAGGCACATCTTCGCGTAAATGAGCCCGGGCAACATAGCTATTTTCAAAGAAATTTTGCTACGGTGGTGAGCCATTGGCAACACTGCAGCAGATTTGATCTGACCGAAATTTAAACTTTAGACCTCCTGTTCCAAAGACGAACGCGGTCCCGCTCCACCAACTGGGCGGTGTCCTTTCGTTTCGTTTTTTTTTTTTTAGTTTATTGTTTATGAATGACGCAAGACTTCACTTGAGTTATTTATTTTGTGGTTCGGCTTGAGTCTTTTTCTTATCTTCCACTAATCCTTCAAGGTGATTCGAATCACTTTTGTCCATAAGACTCGACTCGAGTCAACAGACCCACGTGACTGGACTCAAGTCTCTGAAGAAAAGATTTGTTTCAACTTTGACTGCCGGATTCGTAGCATTACTTACATCTTTCGGACAATTAGGTGCCAAATGTTGTATAATTTCTTTATACAGCGCAATGTAGCCGAATCGCAATGGACATTGGACTAACCGTATGTACCTTGCATTCATTACAATTAGTACAGTAAAACCGGACAGTCTTAATCGTGGCAACGACTTGCCGCAGAGCCCTGTGCTTTCCTTGATAGAATGTTAAATCCCAAGACAATTGGCTTTTAAGAGGCACCAAATGAATGACCACTGCTGTGCTTCAACAATGACCACTACTGACCAGAGTGGCAGTGACCACATGTGGAAGTATTGGAGTGGTGTGAAAATAGCCGTTTCTAAACTTTCGAGTTCTCCAGCACATGGCAGAGTACTGGGTTCTATGGTGTGGTACTTCGGGGCACCACTTTCATTCAATGAAAAAATCGGGTATTCCAACCAGCCAGCTCACCATAGCCACTACTAGTATAGTTATTAGCATTATAAGCATATAAGTTTGCATAAGTAGTAAAATCACAGCAACTTGCTACTTCGCGACATGCTTTGACGTAATACAGCAAGCGCAAGTAACAAGTGTAATGAAAACGTAATTGCTTTTTGTTTCATTTGCTTTCATTAATCCAACATTTAATTAACCAAAACAATATGATTTTTATAAAAAAGAATCACTGAAGATCCTCCATTCTTGCAAAAAAAAGAACATTGAGAAGTCTTTTTTCCCTCAGTATCATACAAGAGTTTTCTAAATTCATTTACCTTATTTTTGTACTAACGTTGGCACTGACTATCATTGAATGGGCAAACGAGCAAGTTAACTCAATACATTTGTTATCGTCGTTCCGAATGACAGGTTTATTTTGATCAACTATAACCAACTTGCGCACACTCCAAGTAAAACGTAGCATCTCGTTGTCTTTCTGAAAAAAACAATTGCCAACTTAAAAAAAAATAATGAAGACTAATTTGAACAAAATACTAAAAATGTTAAATTATGATTGGGACGAAGTTACTTTTGCATTTTGGGGCACTGGTTGACCCTATTTTACACGGGCTATGGGGGCATTTGACCAACGCATTGTACGCGGAAGAGGAAGAAAGGCGAAAATACTCTTCCTATCTAATTCTAAAACCACAAATCATGACAAAACCTATATTGGTACGCGGGTCGGTGTTCACCAAAATATTTTTAGAAAAGGTGAATTTTTGGATTTAATTTGATGACGTCATTAATGTGAGGTTACGACTTCATTTTTGAAAAATGTCGTCATTTTTGCGAAGACGTCACAAGCGGTCTAAGTTTTTCGCATAGGTTTGTTTTTTGATAATGAATCATCAGATGCCTAAGTAAAATAGTTAAGTCACAAATACATTGTCTTATGACGTCATTTAAGTTACATATAGCCAATAAGTTAAAAGTTAGATTTTAAAAAGTGACTTCGGAAAACTTCAAAATTGGATTTTACGAGTAATCAAAAGATTTACGGGTAATCAAAAGTCAATGTTGGTTACTGAAAATAAAAAAAAAATGAAATTTTCAATATTTTTTTCGAAACGTATTTTCTCAAAAATGATTTTCCAGGAAGTGTAATTTTGTTCTGGAAAATGGGTTTTCGGGGAAATGTCCATTCGGCCAAATGTACATTCTGGCAAGTGTCGATTCTGGAAAATGGGTTTTCGCGGAAATGTCCATTCGGCCAAATGTACATTCTGGCAAGTGTCGATTGTGAAAAATGGGTTTTCGGGGAAATGTCCATGCGGCCAAATGTACATTCTGGCAAGTGTCCATTCTGGAAAATGTACATTCGGGAAAATGTCTATTTGGCCAAATGTACATTCTGGAAAGTGTACGTTCAGGGAAACATTTTTCTGGAAAGTGTACGTTCAGGGAAATGCTTTTCTGGAGGTGTAAGGATACCGTCTCGAAGCAACAATTGTATTTAAATAGTCTAAAAATTGAGCTATTTTTATTAAAAATTCATTCAAAATTCTTCAATATTTGACATTCCACGATAGTCCTTGCATCCATAGGCAATATTTATGACTTCGCAATTGGCCATATGTGTCAGTTGTGACAACATAATACAATTGTAACGACAAATTAAGAGGCTTTAATCATTACTTGAGATTATATTATGCAGACAACGCAGATTAAATTAAATATACAGTAGTCCGAACACAAATACGGGTCTTGCAACTAATGCTATATAGTGTATTTTTAATTGGATGAGCACGCAGTTGCACGCGTCTTGATTGTGACGGCCGCAGGTAGCACATAGAACCAGTGGTGCCGAAGCAAGAGGGGGATGGGGGAGATATATTCCCCCAATAACTTGACTGTATAACCCCCAACAATTTGAGCATGGTCTTCATCTGCATCTCCTCCAATAATTTGTCTCTGGTGTGCATCTGAGCTCAGGTCAGTACTTAAAAAAGTGTTCCATTTCTGGTGAAAATTTTTTTTTTTGGTCTTTACTTAATTTGCTTACCTGAAAAAAATCTTGGTCGAGGTTTATCCCCCCCAATGTTGAAAATAGGGGAAAATGGGTGTAAAATTGCAAATTTTTCCCCCAATGCTCAACAAAGATTTGCACCACTGCATAGATTTGCCACTGCAAAGATTTGCACCACTGCATATTTAACTAAATCTGCAATTTGGCTTGGGTTATATTGCATATTTGCTTAAATATGCAATTGGGAACCAAAACAAGCTTAAACACACGCATTTTTATTACTTTACATTCGGCGCCCCATAAAACTCACCTCGATTCGTGGTTCGCATTCATCAATGTCGAACGTTATCGAATTGTTTTCCATGTTGATCAAGCAGTTCGAGTCGATCGAGTCCGTGAAAGCAAATGGTTGTGAGGAAACAATTATTTGATCGCTTTCGTTCGCGCACAAACTTGATAGCATAGTTTCGGACAAACTATCAACCAAAATATTTGTTTTATTGCAATAGATTTCACAATTTATCTTTTTTACTTTTGTCGATTCTGCTTGGACGGTAAGATATGAATGTTTGTGCCGAAGCATAGTAGATTACCTCAGTAAACATTAAAAATTGAAACTTCCAAAATCCAACAGTCTGTTTTATCTGTAAATGGGATCATCAGGGTAATCTTTAATGTTTGAATACAACTGTAATTTACTGTAATTTTTTTGAAACTCTTTGTTATTGAGAACTTTTTGAAACCCAGATATTAATCACATACTATGTTTCAAACTAGATCAAGACTATGCAGTATAAGAGGTTAACGCTAATTATGACATGGAACACCAGTAAATGCCAAAATTAATGCTCTTTAGCTTTTCAACAAAAAACAACGGTCTCAAACCATAACTGAATAATTTTTTAAGCTTATTGTGGTGCGTGCAGTATTTGCTGTTGTTGCGCTTGAATATTGTTCCTCCTGTCACCGCGCAGTGTCAGACGCTGTATCTGTTTGACGATCTGCACTATTTCAGTTGCGATAAGTTCTTCGTATTTGAACGAAACCGTATTTGGTTAGGAGTCTTCAAAAATGCAATGTTCCCGCGGATTTATTCAAATTCTTGTCCACTAAAATTGCTGCTAGTTCAAAACCACCAAAGAGAGCTTGGTTATTGCCAAGAATCGCATCCAAGGCCGCAACTCATCCTATGTGACCAAAGTGCAGGTTGAACGCAAACCATGCGATTAGGATTGTAGCAAAAACGACATAATTACCTTTTTGGCCTCGCTGGCAACAAGTTCAAAGTTTTACTATTTACTGAGGATTGACGAAAAAAATAAACTACTTTGCTAAAAACAATCTGCTCTGTCCGCACTTTTAAAGCAGGTTCATTTTTATCAAGTCATAATGTGCTGAAAAATATTTGCATGCTACTGTGAAAGCGTGATGTATACAAAGAAACGGTCAAGGAAAAAATCATTTTTGTTATATATCATGCTGATTGGTAATTATTTGATTTTCGACTGAAATAGAATAACTGGTATTTTTGTTGAAGGAAATTCAAACCGCGATTTTCTGTGTGTTCCAACCCAAAACGTTAGGGTTTGAGAAAGATAGCATGGAGTAATTTTTGAAAATTACGGTACAATGATGCGCTCTTTGTGGCGGCAAAACTCGATCAGTTTGATGCTTTATTTATATGATAACGCATGATGTATGTCAACTGTTTCCTATGCCATGTTCTTATACAATAATTTTAATGCGATATTAATTGTTTCTTATGTACTTTTTAACATTTTTTAAGACTTTTGTAAATTTAATAATTACAGTAATATCCAAAATCAGACTTTTGGAAATTTATGCTACATTTACATAGAACTCAATTGATGCTTGTTAGTGTCCTTTTACTGTAAGTGTTTTCACCAGACTGCGGCAATGAGATCTCTTAGTTTGATAGATCACAAGATAAAAAAGCTATTGCATAACAAACAAAAAATTCAAAAATTTTCAATTCAAAAATGTTTATAGTAAATGGAAAATTGTTTTTAATACTAATAATCCATTTTTTTCCTTCCAAAATATAACATTTAATGATCTTTTCGTGAAAGTTAAACTTTCTTAAAGCAATTTTATAATGGTACTTTTTGCTGGATCGCCGACCAGTTTGGTCGAGCGGTAATGTATTTATCTTTGGAGTGGAATATGTGAGGTTGAAATCTCGAGCCGGTCAAATCGGACACAATGTTGTCAATGGCCCGCCACCGCTGCGTCATTTCTTCGAAAAAAGCTGTGTAGCCTGGACGCAATGACTCGGAGGTGGGCCACGCCAGCTCATTACACGCTTCGGCATATTACTGCTAGTATAGCGAAAGATTATAAAGATAGCGAAAGATTTGAAACTTTAAAACATGCCACACAAAAACCAATGATGAAATTTTCAATAAAAAAGATAAATAAACGTGAGCTACTGTAGATGGCGTCTTCTTGTAAATTTTCGGTTTTTTTTAGGTCACCTTGTATTAATCGAACATTTTGCTTTGATTCTGTATAGCTTTGAGTCTAATTCATTTACAAATAATCCATAAAAGTTTGGAGTTAATTGGATAAGGAAAGTTTTCCTACTTTGCCGTTTGTCAAAACCAATTAATAAAAAATGGGCGTTTTTTGGTTGAAACTTAATCAATATATCATAAAGCGTCAATCGTTGTGCGCCATCACTTTGATTTAAGAGTTTTATGATTTTTATTAATCGCGTATTTAAGAAAAAAAACATTTACGTCGTTTTTTACAACTTCGGTCGTGACATCACCACTGCAACGTCATTAACTTAAAACCAAATTTTTTGAAACATTTCTGCAGATACCAACCTAGATTTTAAATTTAGCTCTTCCACAAGTTCTGGTTTTAAAGTTAAATAGCGTGCCACAAGACAAACCGCCCATTTTCCTCACCCCCCCCCAAAAAAAAACAAAAACAAGAAACGCAAATTCAAACAAATATTCGTATAGAAAGACGCTCTATCTACCAAACGTAATTTTTTGAAAATTAAAATTACAACATTATTTATTTATTTATTAGCATGTTTTCAGGTTTTATTTGCTGCGAATAAAATGTTTTTATTTGCTTACTTTTGGTTTTATTGATTGGTAAATGTTCCCGTTTTTTTAAGGGGTCGCCCTGTAGTTTTAAACCTTGCTAGAAAATATCAATTAGGCATTGAAACATTGAAAGAATTACGTATTAAAAGAACTGATTAACTGAATAAACAAGGACTGTAAAGGTTTCATAATTAAGCTTTTTCCTTTATCTTTCTTCAATATTTCTCTATTTGTCCTAATCAAATTTCTTTAACCATGACTTTTGATTGTACCTTATTGTAGGATTTTTTCTGCATACTATCGACGATGCTGTTGAAATAGTTGGTGAAACAGAAGTCAGCGTCTCGGTAGTTAAAGGCGGTTCATCAGAGCCGAATTGAGAAGCTAAAACAAGGATTAAAGTTTTACTTGTGCCAAAACTAGGAACAAATAAATGCAATTTATTGGGGCCTTTTTTTAAGGAGCATTATTGATAAAATACTCATAGTTCTACACCGTTATGTTTTCAATAATAGATTAATTTGAGAGGAATAAAAAAATTATGCATAAAAACGATTAAATTCAATACTGTTGCGATATTTTATTCTTTTTGACTTGAGTTCAAAAATTTTAGTTCAGAGTTGCTCAAAATTTTTCGATCAAGGACAAAATTAAAACAAGAATGGCTGGATGCAGGCTAATTTAATCCACGAAAACCAAAATGAGAAAAATCAGCCAAACACTACAATTTTGCAGGTGCAAAAAAAGGAGTATATCAAAAAAGTTTTTCGACTGCTTTTGTTACGAAAATAAGAACAAAATAAAAAAGGTTTTCATTTGCTCTGCTGTTGTGAATCAAGCAGTGATAGCTACACATCAGTATTTTTTGTTCACGATTACTGGCAATAACTTTAATAGCGGTGCAAAATTGCATTCTAGAGAGGAGCCAAATCAAACTCTTTTGCGGCCGCAAACCGCGGGCCGGACTATGGGTATCCCTACCTTAGTTCAATCAAATCTTTCAGATCTACTTGGGTTTTTATTAGAGATATGGAAACAGAAGCAGCCGAAGCGGTAAATTTTTGTTGAAGTGGTGAAAGAGTACAGCTACCGCTTCCCCATTGGCCATTATCATTGAAAAACTTTTAGTAAATATACGATGAAAAGTTATTATTTGATCAACTAGCATATGCAAAGAAATTAAAAAAAACTTTTGTGCTTCACTAGCAGGGCACGCTCCGCAATCCTACCAATTCAGAGGTGAATCATGTAGTCTAGCAACTCATGTTGTAATCTGAAAGTGTTTAAAAATTCGCTGTTTTAGTCCAGAGACTTTGAAAATTTTCGCAAAACTTTGGGGGTTTTTCTCAATTTAAAAAAATCTGTAGAGATGTATATAGCTATAATACAGCATTCACTACCAAAAACAAAGTTTGCAGTTCCAACAGTTAATTTTTCTCACTGTGACAATATATTACTTCTAATAAAAGTAAACAGGACAGAGCATTATATTGCCATTTCTCTCAAACAAAGTATAATATTTAAGAACGTCTAAACATGATTCTATGCAGTATAATGCATGCCTTATTGCAGAGTAGGCCTATCGTTGCTACGTGAATAATAATGAAGATCATTTTACTGCAGTATTTACAACCACAAAATGTTCTTTTGGTTACTGTTTTGCGGTTTTAAAAATGCACGATGCCACGCAGAAAATTTGAGCAAAGCCACATACAAAACGAATTATCTGCATTTAAAAAAACTCTGCGATTGTTTGGGCTTCGCCCCAGGTACATAATTATAGCCAGGTAAAGTTTTTTATTTTGCAGCAGATGCGATAAAAGCAATATAATATTCCAAGCGTTTGGAAATTCGTCTTTTTAAAACCCTAAAAAAATCGCTCGACATTTTAAATTTCTGCCTGAACGGTTTGAAAAATTAGTATCAGCTGAAACGTATGACCAAATTGACAATGCGTTTGTACGTTTCGCTTTTGGGCCGCTCCCAACCCGAATTCCTGGCAATGCCTGTTCTTAGATCCTTGCAGTGACAAACCAATAACACATTTTGGTTCCATATCATGTTTTTGAGATAATGATAACATAAACCATTTATGCTATTAAAGATTTAGTAGTAATATTTTGAAGTTTGCTGGCCAGAGCTTTTAATATTTAATTGTTTGCCAGCTACATGGTCTAAAGGCTACCAGCGCGGAAGCCTAGGAAAGAGTCACCAAAACAGCGACTATTTAAAAATAAGCAATGCGAAAAAGTCTTCCCGCTCACCGGTTTACTGCTGTCCACTTGAGCTAGAGAAGACGTCTCCTGGCATGCTTAATTTTGCTTATTTAAACCCAGCAACTTAATGCTTGTTCCATGGTGTTAATAATAATTTAGTTGCGAAGTTTTGACGTTTATATCAAAATTAAAAATAAATCATTTAATTTTGACATATCTAAAAAAAATTTTTTTCCAAAAAATTTGCTAGTTAAAAATGTGTTAGTTTAAAAATTTTTAGCAAAATTTACGTCATCAAGTGGTGGAAGTGGAAGCGACAAAGGTGGAAGCTGAAGCGGAAGCGATTCAAAAACTGACGTTTCCACATCCCTGATTTTAATTTAACTTAGCAACTTGATGAATAATATGAAAATTCTTAATACAAAAAATGTTATTCTTTTTTTTCCGATTTCCTTGTGAAATAAGATTTGCTTAGCTGAAAGCTTTGGTTATACTTCGCAACTGATAAGTAAACGTTGTCAACTATGTTTTTTAATGGGTAAGTAAATTTTTATGTTTCTTGCAATCTTTTTTTGAGCGACTAAATTATCATTTTTACTTGTAAAATAGCAAATCATTACCTGGGTCTAGACGAGTTTGATAACAAGCTTACTTTTTCAACTATAGTGTATGGCTGTAATGTTGCAACCGACCCCAAATGTGTAATCATTGGTTTTTCGTAGTTTCTCGATTGCTGGTAATGCCATCCATAATACTGCATAGTAGTCTCTATGTGTCAAATAAGAAGGAGTGTATGAATAATGGAGTTGGTCTTCTTAAAACTGGCGTGAGCTTGTGAATGCCTTATTTGGTGATTTGAATGCCTGACGCTTTATATTATCATTTACTTACGAGAAAAAACTGGGGTGATATTGCTTTGAACAAATTGCATCGCTAAAAATTATTCGAATTGTTTTAGTTACGGTATGTTATAAACAGTCGTACACTGTTGCTGTATACTGTACTTCGATCTCGCTAGATTTGAGGATATTTAGGTTTTGAACAAAACGGCATCAAGACCCATGTGTCATTACGTCATTTTCTAGCCAGAGTTGTAAACGGGCTGACTAGTTCAGGCCCCAACCCAATAGAATAAGCCCGAACCTGAAAACTAGTTTGAAGCCCAAATCATGCCCGAAAAAAAACAAAGTTAAGTAACGTCTGAAAAATTTAGCAATGTTGCCAAATCATTCTGATTATATTTTTTTGCACCCAATACAAAAAGCACGTCTCTGGATCGAATTAAACCCAAAATTTTTGTCAACTTTAGGCCCGAATGCGGCCTAAACCCGAACCCAACCCGAAAATCCTGGCCCGACGTATACTTTACTTCTAATCTATACTTTTGAACCATTGATAAAGGCATGCTGAACTTAGAGGCGTTTTTCCTAAAATTATATGTAACACTTTTAGAGCTTGTCGCAAATACAAGAAAATTATTGATACCGGTTAAAAGTTTTATCAACGGGGGAGCACAAAGATATCACAGCAGACCGAATAAGACAATTTTGTAGATAAGATTCATAGACGGCGAAACAATCAGCACTTTTACAAAATCACTCAAATATTTTAATATCAATATGTTAAAAACTAATTTTAAAATCAACATTGCCCGTACACAGAAGCAGTTGAAAAAACTTTTTATTTTCATTTCTTGGATGCTAAAGATTGTTTAAGCGCATTTGCACCAAATTTTTGTATAGGTCGTGTTTATATCGTAAATAATAGTTGTTGCCTTGCAAATAAGGCAACTTTTTTCATTTTTTATTTTTCGTTCATCTTGTTTTCCAATTTTTGCATGACTTTTTGTTCATTTCGCACACCAATGTTACAATACAATCAGTTATTCAAATTTTTATTTAAAAAAATTAATAATAATAACACAAACTCTGTAGTTTTTGCCACGTAATACAACAAACTACAAAAACACCAGTTTTTAGAAAATTTTAGAACAGATGAACAGTTGAATGCATTTAATTCTGCAGAGCATTGTGGGAGAATAAAAGAGTTGCCAATTTTTTCTGTTTTAGCAGATGTATTTAATATTGTCAGTAACCATTGCAGAAAGCACAAAATGTTTTTTTAGAAAGAGTAGGTGCAAGGAGAGCTGAAAAAAAGGTGTGCCAATTGGCTGCAGTGGGCATTAATAGATTAACAGTAAGTTTTCATCATTCCATTGTATTGATTAAACTAGTTTTTAATGAATTAATTTTAAAACATTTGACTGATTTTGTGAAACCGATGATTGTTCTACCGAAAAAACACTTACTCGTTCTCTGAAGTTTTTGACACATGATCAAACACAACAGTAAGTGTTCTAAAAGAAAAACAGTCTTATTAATATATTTATTCACTAAAGAGGACAGAGTTTGAGGGCAAATTTTTTTTCTGTGTTTCGTCATCAGCATTATTCGGCACAGCCGAACCAATTTCGTGCAGCCTTAACATAAAAATAGGCGTCGGCAATGGGCACCTGAATTTTTACACACTTTCTCTTAAACCTCCTAAGTTTCAAAAATTCTTTCATTTTTAGTAGTTAATACTGGCTCTTTTCTAATAGCTTCCCTCCCTTAAAATTTTTCTGGAAATGAAGATCCATCCACATTAATATCTGGTTGATATTGCTGAATTGATAATATCTTTTTTATTAATAGCTTTTTGGTGCTGTAAGCTGAGCATAAAACTTCTGGATCATTAAAATCAATACTATGGTTGAGATTTTTAAGAAGATGCTTGGTGACATTTGATTGTGATTGGGACTCGTTGCAGGATTATGCTCGAGTAAACGTGATTTTTTGCTTTTTCTCCTTCCATTCGTAGTTTTTTGTCTGTCGCATGTCTTTTTTTTTCCCTTGATCTCGTCTCTTTATGATGTCATATTTTCAAAATTACTGATTATTATTTTTGGGTATAACTTAACTACCTTGATGATTTAAATGCAAAAGTGCAAAGTTTAGTAAGCACCGTCTTAATTTCTGAAAGAAATTTTGAAGCGCTGATTTGTTGAGTTCTTCAGTTTTTGAAAATTTTACTATTCTGAGTTGGCGGTTTGACCCGTAGATCTTTCATTTTAGCGCCAAATTTTATGACAGTACATTACAGATTTAAAAAGAGATATAGTTAGTAACCAGAGATATAGTTAATTCTAATACCCAAGGTAAGTTTTGTAATTTTTTTTTACCATCGTGGCCAGAAGACTTTAGTTTTGCCTAAATTTGTTAAATTTTGAGTTATCTGTGGCAATATATAATAATTTTTTTCCATCCTTTCTATTCTGGTTTAGTTTAAAATATTGATTCTTTTTGATTTTACACTTGACCCGGTTATCACGTGCCACTTCTGGTTTATCGTTTTGTTTATATTGATGGCCTTTCAACAATTCTAAAGTCATGAATTTTATAGATTAATAATGACTTTGGTTTAAGTCGAAATGTCTAGAATGTTTCATTTTATCTCCTTTCTCTGTTTTTTTTGTCTGAGTATTTCTCCTTTATTCCACTTTTACTCTCTCTCAAGCAAAATTTTGAAAAATCTACACGTTTATCAACTACTTCCGATTGGCTTAAAGCAATGTTTAGTATTTACTGATTACGTTTACGAGTACTAATGTTGTAATATTAATATTACTTACAATATTAGTAAGATTCAATTGTATAATTTTGGTATTAAAGGACTGAATTGAAGAACGCCGTCGCAACCAATAATAATTCAAGTGGTCTAGTGGATAGAGCATCTGCTATTGAAGCGGTAAACTCGCGTTCGATTCCAGGTCCTGTCAAACCAAAGACCATAAAAATTGGTATTCACAGTATAGATGTCGTGGGTTCATTTTTACGGCACTGCCCACACCGCTCAGCCAAATTTCTGTTCGCACACCGCACCGCACCGCAAAATATTCACAAATACTGCACTGCACCCGCGCTGCACCACATATCAACAAAATACCAAAAATATGGCAACAAAAAATACATTGCATTACTTTGTACTCTGTCTTCCCCGTTTCCAAAGTGCTCAATGGACATGGGCCAGAGCCGATTAGCGATGAAAGTTCCGTTAAAAATTAATTTTTTAAATGAACTTCCTACATCGTTATTGCATTACTTTGATGATTTGCTGATTGCCTACCAGTTTTGAAGAGTCATAATTTGGTAAAGCCGAGCTTTTTTGTACGTTGGTGAGCAAACAACTTAGTTCTTATTTGCATAGAAGTCCCCTCAAATAGTTTGCGTGAGGATGGGAAGAGAAGATGTATACTAAAAATATTTTACTCTACATAATGCAGATTTGCCCTGACCCTCCTTTAACAAAAATTAAACTTGTAGTATCGGTTACAAACTACTATTAACAAACCGTTAGCCAAATTTAAGCCAAATAAGTTGAACAACACGAGCTTGAAGGTCCATTCCCCTAATTTATGTGATCTATCCCCACCGAATTTCAAAACACTCAATTTCAACTGAAAACCCATTGCCACTCCAAATTTCATGTTTCAAGGTTCGGTGGATTTGGAGTTACACCAAACACAAAAATCTCACAAAAAAAAAAAAAAAAAGTATAAATATCAGAATTCAAACATTTTGAGATAGAAAATCATCTCCAGGCGACCAAAATCCAAAGTTGCTATTCTACCTGCAGTTAGTTTTGGTGCTACAGCTTTTTGGCGCTACAACAGCAAACCTCGGATCAGCTTTTTAGATTTGGGGATTGGAAACTCGTACCATATGATCGATTGCCCCAATATTTGTCAAAGTATTTTTTCATTCGTTTTCCATTAAATTTCAAAATATCAAATTTCTACTTTCAACCGTTTCAAAGTTATGGTATTTTGACCCTCTGGAAGCAGAAAATGGCTGCAGTAATTTTATCCAAATGACAGAAAAATAGAGGGACTTTGGACGCGAAGTCGTAAAATTTTGCTATATTTAGCTATTTGTGATCAAAGGTCATGTATGCCCGCCCTAGCCTAGTCCTGACTTACTAATCAGTTAATTTTCTCGTTACTAACTGTAGTTTGAGAGAACAAATTAACCTGACTACCTAACTGCCCGCAGCCAGCACTGCGCGGTAAAACTGGTCAAAGTTTACCACAGCAGTTGTCCAATTTACATCTCCCATGCTTGTCGTTTAGCACTAAAAAAGAAGTTCCCCACCGCAGGTGGTAGACAGTTGGGTAGGTGACAGCTTGACTTGGAGACCGAAAAATTCCTTCGCTTTCTCCGGACCAAGTCAGCTTTGTAAATAGACATGTAATTGAAAAGCTTGTTAGTGGAACGTAATTTCAAAATAGCTTTTAATAGCGTTGGAGCTATCATTTCTACTCTTTGAAAAATAGTTGACCCTGAAAAAGGCTGTTTTTGATTGAACGTTTTCGTCCAGCCCTCTCCATGAATCTACGCTGGAATGAAGAAAAAAAACTGAGCTTTTCCTTTATCAACAATATTGCACTTCTTTTCTTGACGCCCTGAATTCAATGCATTCTGCAATCAAGTTCACATTAAAAAAAAAGAGAATGATCAGCTCCCGTTTTTAGATGTTTTGGTGGAGAAAAGCATTGAGTGATTTTTAACTTTAGTTTTTAAGAAACTCACTTTTACTGGACAGTACTTTTGTTGGGATTTGTTTGACCTACAAAACGTAAAACCAACTTGCTTAAAACACTTGTGCATCGAGCATTGATGATTTGTTCGAAAAGTAAACTGCTGCATGAACTGGAAAACATCAGCTCCATTCTAAGGAATAATGAATACCCAGAAAGCTTTATTCAAATCGTCATGTCTAAGAAAATTGCGCTTTTTAACCGTAAACCAAAAAAAGGACCGCAAAAAGGTCCAGTTTTTTTGAAGCTCCCTCGGATTGGCAAAATTTTTTTGAATGTTTGAAAGCAAACCAAGATTTCTATCAACCGATGCTACCAAGCTCTTGAATCTCACATTATGTTTACAACGAAAAAAATTTTGCCTGCAATTCATAAAAATGTTCTACCCTCCTTTTAACAAAGTAAGGTTGTAAATCAATACGTATGCCGCTGTGATTGTCGGTACGTGGGTCGAACTTCCCAAAGATTGCAAGACAGAATTAATCAACACATTCCGAGATGCAAAAAAAGTGACAAAAGACCAACGAAAAATCTGCCTAATTGAGTATGCAAAATCACTAGCACTTCTACTGTCTACTGTGATTCTGCAATCAGACAGCATTTATTAAAGAATAAAAAATGTGGCAAACATTTCAACGATGCACAATTTCCATTTTGGCTACAGCAAGTTATGCGTTCCATGTATCAGTTCTGGAAGCAACCTACATCAATTTCTTACAGCCTATTCTTTGCCGCCAAAAAGAATTGGTTTATTTACTCCAAATTTCACATTAATCTTTTGTGCACATTTCCGACTAAAACGAAACAATATTTTTCCACCAATCAAATTGCCAAATTGAACAATTTTTACCAATGATAGTACGACGAGAAATTGTCTATATTTTCTATATTTTTGTATTGACCTAATACTATTTTAGGTGGTTTTTGCAGCATCTTACGTCATAATAGCAACCCATTGTCATTTCAATGTAGTCATCCTCTATATACGTCGAATACCATAGCAATTTACTGAAGTTTTTCTTCATTCCAGCTTAGAATCATAAAGAGAGCTGGACGAAAACGTTTGATCTAAAACAGCCTTTTTCAAGGCTACCCATTTTTCAAAAAGTGGAAATGATAGCTCCGTCGCTATTGAAAGACATGTAATTACAACTAAGCCAGCTCTACATTTTTGTCATCAAATAAAACTTTCTGCTTTATAGAGTCTTGAATTACAAATAATCTTTCATAATCTAATCCAGTTTAGCACAAAAGTAGTTAATTTTAGTATGAAAATGATCAAAAAAATACTGTAGTAGTAATTGCACTTACCTAATTTCGGAACCATATGCTTAAATATCATTCTGTTTAGAATGAAAACGTAATGATATCGGTGTAGTTTTGATAATGAAACTGCAGTATCTAGGCAACTGATCAGTATGCAGATTATAAGGCGGCTTTTACTGATCGCGCGGATTTACGAACAAAAATACCGCGATATCTTTTTTAACGTAAATAAAAAAGACAATATACATCCACTTAAATAATATGCGTATTTCCGCGCGCAAATATGCATGATCTGTCAAAGCCGTTTAAAGTATAGAAATTAGAAATAAAACGTCTTACACAAAACACCGAATCATTATATCAGCAGACGCACAAACAGAATTTTTGAAATACTTGAACCATAAGGTTAAAGAGTTTTTGCTTAAAAAATGTTTCAATTGAGCAGCATGCTAAGTAAAATTAATGGTTTTACTCAACGTACCAAAAGCTCTTGGAGCTAGGCTATGGAGATTAGGAGGCATAATCTCCAGCTGCTGCGGAAATTTTTGTAATATTTCACAACAAAAAGGTATTTCAAAGCCATTTGGATCTAATTTTACACCTTTTTCGAGCTTTTTAAAAGAACTATGTAGCTAAGATTTGGTAGCCAGTTGAAGAATTAAACAGTTTAGCCCCTTTTCAAGACCCCCCCATAGGCGTAGCCAGGATTTTTGATTGGGGTGGGGCCCAAACCACAAATCACATGCAATGACGTCATCAGAAATTTTCAAAAAAGGAACTTTTTGTGGGGCGAAGATATCGTGGAAATAAAGATCTGAAGTCGCAGTCTTTTGGCACTTAAACAGGATTTTGGTAAAGGGAGAACGGGAAAACCAATCGTTAGAAAGTAAAAATGCCTAACTTAGAAGACGAATTGAGTTAGCTAGTGATATCAAACGTGTCATAGACGGAGTTCTGGGGGTGGGGCCCCCAGCCACCATAGGCTATGGGGGTCTAAGGGCAAAGCCCCCAGCCGCTGGGCGATTTTTGTAAATTTTTGGAAACAAAAGGTATTTTAATCCCATTGGATCACATTTCGCACGTGTTCACAGCCATTTGAAAGAACAAGATTTTTAACATTTGAAAGCCAGCCAATCAATTTTTTTACTTGCAATTAAAGTCCAAAACACGTCTAAAATCTTGCATTATTGTGTAAAATTTTAATTGAAAGTGATTTGGTCCATGTAGGGAGAAGTTGAGGCACATTGCCTCCTGCAACATTTCAGCTGTAAATAATAATCCACTAGAAGATTTTCCTTCAAGATTTTAGTTTTGTCATGACGTTAACCAGTTATAGGAGTACATGTACGGCCAGGGGGCCCAGTTTACGCAATTAAAATTCAATAATTTGTTCAATAAGCATTTACCCTAGCTATTTTTTATAAATATTTTGTGCGTAAAAACTGGCGAGGTGGAGTTGAATCGTTATTGAAAAATGGCACAACAGATGGTTACGCTCAGTAAATATGCTATTACCGGGGAGGATTTACATTGCGCAGGGTCCCTGGCACTTTGGGGATTTTTGCAACGTCTTCCTGCCAAATTTAAGTGAAGACTAATAAAAGTCTTGCTCTCTAAGCGCGGTGCTCTGGCGCTGTGCCATATGGCAAATACGGCGCTGGTTATTGTATTACGTTCATAAAAAGTATAGATGAGGGCTTGAGGTAGCAATTTTTAGGACGAAAAACTTTAATTTCAACCTGGTTATACGTTTAAATTGGTTGGAAAAAATTGAATTAAGGGGGTGCGCCAGGCCCCCTGGTCGTTAATATAATTTATTGTTAATTACAGTTCTACGCGTGCACTGTTGTACCAAAAATGCTAAAAGAAGCTAAAAATGAAAAAACAAAGCTTTTTGTCAAATTTTTGTCATTGGTGGCATTTCGATTGAGGGGGGCCGGGCCTCTTGGGCCACCCCCTGGCTACGTCTATGATTTTGAGATAACATCGCACTCTTAAGTTCTTTCATAAAAAAAAGCTATTCAAAGCAAAATTAAAATAACGTTTTTTCCAAAACGTGGAGGACTCGAGTCAAGTCACTTGACAGTTTTTTGAAGCCTCCAGGAATTGTATGGCATTTTTATGACGTGGACACGTGGTCGTCATAATTATTACTTACTTTTGTACACGTAAATCCTAAATTCAAGAAACTGCAATTCTGGACAAGGACAACAAACTGGCTATGCTATAATTACATTTATCATCGGTAGTATTTCAATTGGGGGTTTGCATTACCGTCTGTGTTGTAGAATTAAGTTCATAAAAACGTTTAACGAGGGCCTGGGGTTGCAACTTTTAGGATAAAACTCTTAAATTTCTCACAGGCTTTGCGTATAAATTGTTAAAAATTTAAATTAACAGGCTCCTTGATCGTCAGTCAGGGGCCCGGTGCCCCCTGGTTGTTAATTAGGGGCCCTGGAGCCCCTGGTTGTCAGTTAGGTTTCCTGGGGCCCCTGGTTGTTAGTTAGAAGCCCTGTGGCCTTCTGGGTGTTGTTTAGGGGACCCAGGACCCCCTGGTTGTCAGTTAGGGGCACCAAGGATCCCTGGTTGTCGGTTATGGGCCACAAGCTCTCCTAGTCATCAGTTAGGGGCCCCCTGGCTGTCAGTTAGGGACCACGGGGCCCCTTGGCTGTCAGTTAGGGGCCCGGGGGCCCCTGGTCGTCAATTAGGGGCTCCCTAATTGTCGGTTTGGGTCCCTAGGGCCCCCTGGTTATTTTTAGGAGCCCTGGGGGCCCCTGGTCATCAGTTAAGGATCCTGAGGTCCCCTGGTTGTCGGCTAGGGGCTCTGGAGCCTCCTGGTTGTTAGTTAAGAGCCTCGGGGCCCCCTTATTGTTGTTAGAGCCCCTGGGGGCTCCTGGTCATCAGTTAGAGGTCCCGAGTCCCCCTGGTTGTCAGTTAGGGGCCTGGGGCCTCCTGGTTGTCGG
Organism: Trididemnum nubilum; assembly: GCA_963965965.1. Lineage (NCBI taxonomy): Eukaryota > Metazoa > Chordata > Ascidiacea > Aplousobranchia > Didemnidae > Trididemnum > Trididemnum nubilum. Next base: position 38,510,709 of record OZ014473.1, on the reverse strand, counting down.
TTAGAGGCCCGGGGCCCCCTGGTTGTTATTTAGATGGCCCAGGGCTCCGTCATTGTCATTAATATGATTGTTAATTATTGCTTTGTGCGTAAATATTGAAAAAAAAACTGCAACTAAACATCGCTAGGCTATGTTGTCATAATCTTTTATCATTGGTGGTATTTTGATTGGAGGAGGCCCGTGCCCTCTGGTCCCCCCTGACTACGCCTATGCCCCCCCCCACTATCTCACAGGTTAAGCCCAAACAACAACTTTAATCCTTAGTTTTTAGGATTACATTTTTTATGTAACTTGACGAAAGGAGAGAAGCTGAAATAAGTCCGCTAATAGTCTCATGGTTACGCCACTGTGTGTCGGAATGTCAAAAAAAGAACTATAATAACGGTAGCAGGTCCGTGAGGGCAATTTCAGGCTTGGGTACAGGAGGAAGACCAACGTAATTAATTACTTCTAAGCCAAATGGTTATTTTCATTCCAGGTTTAGAGTGAAGACCAAAAACCGCGATCTTCGCTTATTGTGGTCTTGCTTTTCTGTCGAGCTAACGTTAAAAATCAAAAAAAGATAGAGGTTCCCACTTCTAATCAACTTCGGGTTTATCGGGGCATCAATCTTTATGCTTTCTATAGGTTCTTGCCTCAGATAAACATTCAAACCGTTCAAGCCACCTTTAAATGCAGCAGACGCTCCCCGAATTCCCGTGCATGATGGGTACCCCATAAAAAAAAATCAGAATCTTTTTACATGAAGTGTTGCAATAGTGTTAATGAAAACTTTCAATACCATTTTCGTCATTATAGATAATGGCTATTTCATCACCAAAGTTTCTATCACAACTATCATTTTCATGTAAAGGAAGTCTTGATAACAGCCGTGATACCTTCTTTTATGGCGAAATTGTGTTGATTTTTGTCATGAACATTATTGCATAACCACAAGACCTTAACTTCAATGTTTACTCGGCGCTTGTTGCTTACGCTGTTTATGACGGACGCTACGGCAACCTGTTCTCTCACTAGTTGCTGTTTAATATCGCGGCATTAAAGCAGTTGAATTAAACAAAAAAATGAATCATCCATTCTCCGATGTAATCTGCAACGAACCGGGCTACTGTACTGTGTACGCTGACAAAAACAATCGATCGATTATATACCGTTCTGATTTAATCTAACCAAATCTTTTGTTATGCTCGCTGTATTACGCCGAATCGCGTGGCGAGTTTGCTCGCACCAACTCCGCTTAACTGCACTCGGCCAAACACAGCTACTGTACTTGCGAAGAAATGTTGCAGCGGTGACCAGCCGTTGGAAGCACTGAGTCAGATTTGGCCGGACTGAGATTTGGCCCTCAAACCTCCCGCTCCAGAGACGAAGGCGTTACCGCTCGACGAACTGGCCAATCCAATCTGCAGTAGCTGGAGCGTACTACAACTGCCCTGGTTAACAACAGTATGCTTCGCTATTGAGCAAACAGTATGGCTGTATCATGTATTTACGAAGCCAAATCGTACAGCATGCACTAATGCGATTTATATTATAATATTGTTGCAGTGAACTCTTAATCCAGGAAAAAGAAAGATTAAACTTGACAAAAAAAGTAATTTAATATTGATTTCATATTGGCTTAAAACTTTTGATGGAAATTTTATAGTTCCTTATTGTACCTTGCGCAAACGTCGTTTTTAAAGCATTTTGTCACGTAAAAAACAACTTTGATTACTATTTGTCCAAAATTCATTATTAGAGCAACTTTTTGCTGTGGGTTACTTTTACAAAAGTTGTATATCAAGGACATAACGAAAAGTGAAATCAGTTTTCTAAGTTTGGGTCCATTTTCACTTTATTTATTTCCACAAAGACCAAAATATTCCCAAACATTGTTTTGAGCAAAATGATGATCTTTAGCTGACAGCTCGCCCAGCATCTTGAAGCTTCTTTCCCCACTGAATGACGTTGCTTAGCAATGCAACAATTTAGCATAAAAAGCTGGGCTAACATTTTGCTTTTGACATTGTTTGCAGTAAGTTTAGTTTTAATATTTACTGCAGCTTTAGCAGTTTTGACTATATTTGGTAAAATTGCATTTAAGAACCGAAAAACTTGCAAAATAAGATTTAGTAAAACAGCTCCATATGCATGCTAATTTGAAGTTTCTTAATACTTACAAGTTGCTCGAAGCTGTAAATTACAGTTGCAATGGTTGCAGAAAGTTTCCCTTAGTCATTATTAGGACCGCAAATTCTTTGAGTAATGTTTTCAGGTCTAGGAATAAGTCTAAGAAAATCAATTTCTTGCTTTTTTTTCAAGTTTGATTTTCAATGTAATTAATGTGGATTACATGAACATCAATTTTTGATGAATATAATGTTCATGCACGCATTAAATAATTTTTTTGAATTTGAACCAAAACTTTACCGCAGCGAATTTAATATGCTTTGGGAATGTTTTGGCAGTTCTTAGGTTTTTATAAAAGGCTACGGCCAAGCGGAATTAGGGACCAATCAGGTGAGACAGGGCAATTGGAGATACGTTTCGAAGATATTTTTAATGAAGTGTCGCTTATAATTTGCTGGTACAATCTGGTATATTTCAAAATTCCGAAACAAAGCATTTGTCAAAGTTTTAAACTAGATCAATTGATCTTAAACTTGATATCTTGATAAAACTGAAATCAAACAAATAAAAACTAAAAATTATTTGTAAACAAGGCAAAAAATGAGAGTGCTTCAATAAATTGAGATCTCACGTAATGCATATATAGCAAAGTTCTTTTTTACATAAGTGGTTTGCGTTTTATTTTTGCAAACTGAAAACAGCCAATGCAATTTGCTTTCTTAACAGCCAAATTCAATGATAGTAAAAAACAGAAATGTGTGAAATGCAGGTTCAAGTTATTTTTATCTGCTGCACTATAATACTGTGCTATTTCAGGGATAACCAGTCCAGTCAAAAATTGACAAGATATAAGAATTTTGTATTGGTCTCTCTGTAAAGCATATTTACAAACTATGATTAGTATAGGATAGGGTAGGGTATAGGATAGGGTAGGGTATAGGATAGGGTAGGGTATAGGATAGGGCTATTTTTATTTTGACCTAAAAAATTGATTTTTGACATTATTTTAGCTGAAGTTTTAACTTTATTTTGACTTAAAGGGTTGAGCCCATTTTGTTGCACAAATTTTGATAAACGTGTTTCATAAATCGTAATTTACAGTTGAGTTTGAATTCGACCAATTGAAAACAGCTATTTCATAGCAAAAATTATAGTGTAAGCTTATATTATAAAACAGTTTATGCCACTAATTAAAATCTAAAACCCTACTCTCCTACAGGTTAGCGGTATATCTACCAAAAGCAAAACAATATTTAAAATCAGAATATAAATGTATAAATAAAGCGTGAAATAATGCAAGATCGCTCCAGCAAAAACAAGGCAGACCATGATCGACTCAGAGGTAACCAAATAAAGGGGGCGCTTTGTATAAATCATGGTCCCGGAACAGAAATGACCTTTCAAATTTTATATTTAATTTTTGATTTTTGATTTCCAATTCCAAATTTTGTTTATAGTTTTGGCAAATATTCCTGTTGATCTCGAATACCGGTAAAACAGCCGATAGGATTTTAATCCTTAATTTTTAAATTGTGACATGTACCAATTTACATAAGTTTGAATTGTACAATAGTTTACCTCAATTTTATAAACCGTATTTCTTGGGCAGAAATCTCAATTAGCAGCCTTGTGGCTAATGCAGCGACCCAATGTATGTCTAAAAAGTCTGGTAACTGAACATTATAGACATTTTTTCTAGTTTCTGCTTCAATTAGCGCACTTACATTTATGATATTGCCAGGATAGCGTTAAAATTTGCAGAAGTGTCACAGCTTGCATTGCGAGACTTTATCGAAGCACGTTATATAAAACCGTGCATAAAACTTGGACAGCTGCACAAAAATTCAGAAAAATAAAGAAAAAATAGCAATCTATACGGAAATTTTCGCTGAAAGACGATTTTGATAAAGTTCGACTTCATTATAAAATCTTGATTTTTTTTGACCTATAAAATGTACCAAAACAGACTCATGAGCACTCAAAACCAATCTTAAAATGTTTGAAGATGTAACAAGGTCCTGACTTTTATCGCTTTAGCGGGCCCTAATTATTACCTATCAAAATGATACAATTACCGGTAGCATTTCTATGCTTACTCGTATTTATTTGGCAAGGACCTCTTTTGTATCTCACAATAGTCCAACGTCAGCAGCGATTATACACAATTTATCTAAAAAACATGGGAATTTTTTTGTGTGTGTTTTTGAAGAGTACGTATTGATTTATCAATAGTTTATTTAATTCGGAAAAGACTTGGAGCACGCTACGTGCTTGCTGACATTTCGTAAAACAGCTTAAAAAAATTTAAACCCCAACCCTGAACCTTAACCCAAACCTGTAACTGCAACAATCAAAATAATAAAAAAATTCCGAAAACAAATGACACCACCAGAATCTTTGTGTATTTGACTGCGCACGTTTCGTACGCCTAGTCACTTTGATTTAAATCAGCTGTATGCAAACACAAGTGTAACTTGAGGGCACAATCATTAACGCCGACAAAAATAATTAATCTTGACTATAGCAAAGCCGCAAATAAGCCTTGCAATGACCGGTCAAAGAATTTGCAGGTTCTCTCTCATTCTAAAGGTAGGTTCTCTCTACTCGGCGCTAAACGTTGGTTGATATTTATCGTTCTATTTTCTGTGTTTTAAACTTGTTTTATATTCTTTGATGAGTTGTTCAAAAATCATTTTTTAAATATCTATTAAAAAATGATCTATTAGAAAAAAACAAAGAATAAAATTCTATTAAAAATATCTTTAAAAAAAAATCTTTTAAAAAAAATCGAAGAAACCTTTCAGTTTTCGAGGCAAACACTGCCACCCGCATGCCCATCTACCACACAAGGCAGAGGCTTCACACAGTACCCTTTTTAAATGATGAACGTCTGTGATAATGTGAATAACAATTTTTATAACCTTTGGTTTGACTTGACCGGGAATCAAACCAGAGTCTACCGTTTCAGTAGCAAACGCTTCAACCGCTCCACCACTGATCAGTTTTCAAGGTTGCATGTTCTTACACAAAATAATTCGACAAAACGTTGGGGGCTATAGTTGGTTGTTCTTCATGTTCTTTTCCAAAAAAAAAAACAAAAAAACCTAAAATTTGATTTAAACTTTTATACAACATGAAGCAAAAAATCTACATAAAAGGTGTAGTACCACGCCCAACAGCTTGATATAACTGATTGATAGGCGGATGCTAGTTTCGTTGACCAAGAAGTAATTTGAGGCTTTTTTTTAGAGTTTTCTTATTTTTTTATTTTTATTGCTTGGGTGTGTAACTGATTTTTTTTATTTGCATATGCTGTGTTTCTTTTAATTGAACAAAATTAAGTAAAAAATGAAAAAACAATTTAATAAATTCATATAAACTATGATTCAAACTTCAAGAAAATAATAAGTTATTATGAGCACCACAAACTTCAACTGTGTTGCGACCAGCATCTCTTTCGGTATTCAAAAATTTTATTATTTGTATTGGTGTTAAAAAATCTTAATTTGTTCGTGTTATATCAAATTACAGTACAGGATACGTTTCTGATTTCTTGATGACAATCAAATATGGCGCCAGCTCTTAACGAATAAGGTTTGAATAAGGTAGAACCATGCAGCCGTGTCAAGTATATGCAAACAAAATTTTATAATTATAGAACCAGTTAAAAATATCAAAAATATCATCGTAAAATTTTTCAACTGTTATTCAAATAATTAATAAATGAAAACCAAATGCCAAGACACTTGGGCAGTTAAAATTTGTTGGTTAAAATATTGATTAAAAATTAGTAAAATTCAATAGATTTTAGCAAATTAATTGCAACATTCTGTTTAAATGAGATTGAAGATAGTTTAACAAACTGGAATTTCTGCCCACACTTGTCCAGTTTTTAACCATTAGATCGTTTTAGCTAGCCGAATGTCTGTCCCTTAGTTTTCGTTTATTTTAAACCCTCACTTAAAATCATAGTTCTGGCCATTTTTTGAAAACTCGATTTTTGCCATATCATATAAACATCCACAAAACTTAACCCCTAAAATGCGGAAATAATATAAAGTTAACCAACAAAACTGTATGTTTGCCTTGCTGCTCTTACGCCAGATAATCACAGAAACATCAATAAAATGCATATTTTTTGGTGAAAGAAAGCATGTATTTTCTAATTATTAAATTAGTAACAGTAAATGTAATTGTAACTATGCATCTTTATTTACCAAATTATCTTAGCCTGAAGACAGCGTAGACATCGAGTCAAGCTGCCACCAGCTCACTTGTTTACCACACACAGTGGAGGCTTCACTCTGTCAATTATAGTGCTGAACGTCAAGCAGAGAAGCTGTTAATACCAATATTTTTAGGTTTGACCCGACTAGAAATCGAACCCGATTCTACTATTCAGTAGCAGACGCTTTATCAATTCAACCATCGATTGGTTAAATAAATGAAATCAAATTTTTGATTAAACTGGTTGTATTACGCCGAAGTGTGAAACGAGTTTGCGGGGCCAATCTCCACGTCATTGCGCCCGAACAACACAGTTCCTTTCGAAGAATTGTTGCAACGGTGGCGAGCCGTTGGCAACACTGTGTCCAATTTGACCGACCCGAAGTTTGCTTCCCAAACTTTCCGCTCCCGAGACATACGCGTTACCTCTCGAGTTAGCTTATAGCGAGAATATCTTTGCGAGTCTTTCTTAGAGTAGAGATCAAATGGGGCAGTCTAGGGAATAAACTTGGAGCCTAAACATTTTGTGATCAAAGAGTCCAGGCTTTGAATTTGGATATTATTAATGGTTAATTTAGTTATAGTTGTAGAAATAGTTATTTAAACGTAAGTTTTAAAAATTACGTTAAGGAAACTATATTTTTTAAGATTCAAGTCTAAATTTTATTGCCAAGCTATCCTTGAGCGTCTTTATTTAACCAATTTTGATTAGGCTAAAGATTTTAGCCCTTCAATTCGTTTGAGCCCAGCATTTTAAAAAAATGCTTAAGCTGCACTTTTTGTATAATTCTAGAGAATAAGCTTTCCTGTTTCCCGTTCTTGCTTAAAAACATTATAGCACCGATATCTTTCAGCCGAGAATGTCATTTTTGCGTGCAACCATTTTTTTGTGTTTGTGAAATATACCCATACATAGTATCAGAATGATATTATTTCAATAAACCTTGTAATTCCATTATTTTTTGCGGCATTATTGGTTAATAAATTTGTTCTGAGTGAATGTTTAACGAAGTTTCAATTTTCTATAACTAAAATGCACAGTTGTTGAAAATTCTTTAGTGATGTACGAAATGTCTGAATAAAATAAAAAATGTTGCAGAATTCTGCAAAAACACAAAAATACATTTTTAAGTCAATGTGAAATTCATTAATTCCATATATTAATTTTTTACTACAGTATTAGCACTGAAAATTACAGCGTACGTATTCTGTTGCTAAATCTAAACAATTTAAAGCTAAAACGGAAAGCAAATAATTAAAATTTTAATACAATCCGTGGTACAACTTATTGATTTAAAGCACATAAAAGCGCGGAGGCAGCGAACATCAAATACGTGGCTATATAATGTATGCTGTCTTTTGCACCTATAAAAAATACAGATACTAAATAAAGTAATAAACGACATAAACGCTTTTTATTGTAAACATAATACAGTAAGCTTTCCAAAAATAAAGATATAAAACCAGATCAGAAAATGACGAGATACGTGTGAAATATATTTTTGGAAAGAGCTTTATAGCTTACAATACAAACAAAATTGCTCTACAACAAATCGATTATAATATAAAAAAGTTAACTGGTTACAATAAAAACAAACCTATTCGAAAAAATTGTTTACCAAGATTTTAGGAGCAATTTACTTCCGGTAATGAAGCTTTGCCAGGCATTTGCTGCTAGCAAAATTGACGCTAAGTATTTTTGTAAGCAAAATTTGTTCTACTTGTTTAAGTTCATTTGTTAAATTTGTTTAGGTAGCTGTGCGTAGGGGCAGTTTGACCAATGGACGATAGTTTGGTTCTTACATGTGCTCAAAAAAAAAGCAACTGAGGAAAAAATTGGTTTAAATTTTTCTAATATTTCTATAAAAAAGTATTAACCTGCTCAATTTGCAATAAAAGTAATTATATTTCCAATGGAAAGAAGCAAAATAGATTTTGAGCCAGCGAAATAACCGCCAACTGGACGAAGCTTGGAACTAAAACAACCAGGTCTCAAACATATTAAAAGTAACCAAAATGCAAAATAGTAATCTTAAAATTGACTTTTTATTGTGAAAATATACGAATTAGGACTAAAACATTACAACTGATCCCTTACATTTTTTTTTAAGTTTTCTTCCAATTTTGGTTACACTTTTTGTTGCCCATATTTTTGTTCAGCATTCCATAAATTATATTCACCATGGAGTAAACCATTTAAAATAAAAACGAGAGTTCATTAAAAATAAAAAGTAATAGAGGAGGCGGGGTAGTGAAGTCAGAGATCGCAAAAATCAAGTGTAATAGTGTGAGATCTGCATGATAGTTTTTACAGTATAAGTTGGTTGGTAGAAAACGTAAGGAACCGTTTGGCTGACGTATTCTGTACCATGAGGTCGTTTACTTTTGAAAATAATTAATGCTAACTTAATTGAAGCTTTTGTTGAAAAATGGTTACTTTTTTTGTAGTAAAATGCAAAAGCAAAATTACGTCAGAAACGTTGACGTATAAAAAGGAACCGGTGTGATATAATTTATAGCCTTGTGATTAAAACTAATTTATAAAAACGTCAGTTAAACAGTAGCTTTAGTAGCCATTGTTGCAAACGAACAATGGCTACCATAGAATGCATCATTTCCTGTTATAGAATTTACAACCCAACAAAACATAATGACCTTTGAAACTTCGCATTTTACTGAAAAAAATTACGGTAAAACAGCTGCTTGACTTAAGCAAGTTTTAGCAGTTTTATTTTCTGTTCATTCTAAGAAGTTTAAAGTATGCTGTAGATCAACTAAATACAGGTGTTGCGCAAAGTAACAAAATGACTACAGCTTGGAGTTTTGTGGTAATACTTTGGTTAAAAATTTTTATGCAAGTTCAATCGCAAGGTAAGCCATTTTTAATTTGCAAGCATTTTGCAAATATATGATGTCATAATAGATAATGTGGATTGTAAAACAACGTTTTTCACAATCAATGTAGCTAAAAAGCAAGATTATATCTAGTAATGCATTATCCGTCTAACCACAAACAAGGTTGGATCAAAGCAGCACTTACATAGATTTAAATCTGTGATTTTGAAAAAGAATCGTTTACCAATTTCAATTTGTCGAGCGTGTTCGAGGTTTGGTTTGGTTTCGAATTCGAGGTTGATGCACAAAAGTGATGCGTAACATAGGCATGGATGTGTTATTTTAATCATTTTACTAATAAATCGATACAGAAACGGTCAACTCGTATATTATTATTTCTTTCAAAACCGATTCTGCGATTCTTTTGATTAGTTTAAGTCAACGATAAGTGTCACAAGAATTTATTTTGTCTTTTGCACAGTCCAAAATAACTATATGGCACTAAAGTCAATGTAATCTGCTGCTCGCCAATACATTTTTGGCGTTAATTTTGAGTTTTTACTGAGAAGAATTTCTATATTATATAAAAGAGGACGCCGATATTTCATTATTTTGTCGAAGATACCGATACACTAAGAATGCTACAAATTGATGCCAATAATACATTAGAGACCAATCCAGATACTAATACAAATTTGTATCGACAATATTTGCATTGCAATACTGCTAATTTCCGGCATTGCTTTAGCTGAATTTAGTTGTTCTGATGTGGTTGAAATATTGGACTTGGCATTATCAGTATATTTCAAAGAAAAGCTATTTTAATGAAAAAGTATTTCGTAAAACTGCTATTGTAACTGACTGAATAATTAATGCGGCGGCGTTTGTTCAGTGGTAGAGCGTTAAGCCAGCGATCGAAAGGTTGCTGACCCCTGGTTTGATTCCCAAACAGGGTATTCGTCGCTGTGAGTTTGCGAAGGAAACTTTACGCTTTATTTCCCATCAGGGTCAAGAAGTTTACTTTTATGGTGGCCAAGCCTGACAAAAGACTTGCAAACAGAAGCTAAACAAGCATATGCTTTGCGTTGGTTATGTTAGATAGTGTTGGATTATAACAATGAATAAATAAAATGCAATTTATTGCAGAGTGTCCCACTACTATCTTTGGAATAAGCAATTACTTCTACATACTTTCTGATAACCAAACAAACGCAAACAATGCCAAACATATATGTAGAAAGTTAAATGGGACCTTAGCTGAAATACTGAGCAGCAAAACAAGAGGAACATTAGTTCAATCTTCTGTACGGAAACATATTCCTCTAGGTTGGTTGTAAAATATATTATTTTCTGAGCGTTTTTTTACATAAAACGATGATTTATGTATGAAATTTATGTTGCATAAACACGAACAATTTGGCGGTGATGCCAAATTAGAAAATTGAAAATGACTGTCTTTATAAACAATTTAACTTATTTGGCCGTTGCTGCAAACATGCTAGCAGGGCATGTTCTATACCAGCGGGCTGCATAAATTGGGCTGGTCCAACTTTCACTCTTCACTTAGAGTAATGCGCAATAAAAAATAAAGCAGTATAGTGTTATCTCCAAAATCACGTGCCTACTCAAACTTCAAAATAATTTTCTTTAATGACCGTAACACAACTCACAAAAGTTAATAGCAGTTATGGAGTAAGGTTGGCATTTATTGGGACTTCGCTCTAGCGCGTAGGATCTTTATTTTTGTTCGAGAATTTTGATAGATAGGGATTGATTTGCTCACAACTAACAAGCGGTTAAACCGAGAACGCTGAAATCTGGATACAGCATAAGAATTAATGAAAGCGCTACGTGCTGCAGTTTTGAGAATCGTAGATCAAAGTTCACATAACAAGTTAGCGAGCTCATAAAGACCATTTTCGCTCGCTAAAACGCGTTAACGAGCAAAAATCTTCGGAGACAAAATGCTATTTCCCAACCGTCTCGTCTAACACTTGTTAAAAATGCTCGCTCGGATTTCTGAACGAGATGTTGCGTTAGCTTGAGATAAATGCTGTATCTCATTGTGACGTCAGATGCATTGGTACTTCAAAACAATGCGTTCAAGCGTACTGTGTCTGTATGACGGTATGTACTGCAATTGTTGTGAAAAAAGATACTATTGGCCATGCTCTAGTATTCTAAGCTTGCAAAATCCTCCATTGACAACAATTAGTAATGAACGCAGAATTCAATTATATTTTTTGATCAATGTAAAAAAATAACAACTTTTGCCATACCACAGTTTTTTAAATGACAGCGCTCTTGAGGTTGTTGGTCGGTATACGTTTAGGTTAACAGCAACAATAGGTTTTAAAATTTTTTAAAAGTGAACAAGTCAAAATACACTGTTCTTTTTTAGAACCAGTAACTCTAGAATTGAGGCTGTCTATTTTTAATCTTTTGCCGATTTTCAGTATCATTCATAGTTGATTTTTTTTTTTAATTTTAGAGCATCAATGTCAATTTTGGCGACATAATTGCAACAGTATTTAATTTCCTATTCTCTTCGCCTGAGTAAAGGCTTTTTTCCTGCTTTGCTACATTGTAAAACGTTTTGAGCAGTCGTTCAGCTTGAAAAAAAAACAAGCTTTTTTCGAACAACTGCAAAAAAAAAAAAATCTCAAACATCGCTCTAAACACTTGGAATAATTGCAATTTTTCTTGCAAACAAATAAAAATCACTAAAATTGTACCGTTTTAAATCAGTACAAAATTTAGTTTCTTTTCTTTGATTTGAATTTTTTTTTTTTTGATTTGCTTTTGGTTTATTTTGCTGCCGAGGCTAGCATTGTTTTTAATTTCTTCTTAAATTTTGAGCAAAAACGAGTTTCATTATCTAAGAAAATTGTATTTATGAAAAAAGTGTATTTTGTTTTTGTCAACTCGCGCTACTCAATATTTTTTTATCAGTCGATACAGCGAACGATTCTAAATGCAGTTCGCTTTCTTCTTAGCAGTCTAATAACAAACATGGAGACCATTGTTACGAAATTTTCAACGAAAATTCGCTTTAGTTAGAGTTTTCAACATTTTGCCATTAAATTTCGTACGCTTAAAGAGTGTATCGTACGCTTAAAGAGTGTATCGTATCGTACGCTTAAAGAGTGTATCGTATCGTACGCTTAAAAAAATGTATCGTACGCTTAAAGAGTGCTCCAAAATCTTCATTAAGTTGGCGTGGAAAATGTAACGTTTTGTTTTCTCCAGTTATATCTCGCGATCAATCCAAGCTACTTAATGAGCGAAAATGATGTTACGCAGCTCGCAGAGCTCCAGATGCACGTACAAAAATAACCTCTTGCCTTTAGCGAGTATTTCGTTTGTGAGCGCCTCTTATAAAAATTCTCGTTATTAATGCAGGCGAGGAAATTTTTGCCATGTGGGCCCAGGTGATCATGAATTAACACACCAAAAAACACCAAAAAATGCCGATTTTTGGGTCGAAATTTTATCAATTAGCTTATAATTCAAAGTCTACTGGACGTGAAAAGCTAAAATTCGGACACTACATGGGTGCTTATGAGAGCTTGATAAAAATCGAGTTAGGGGGCCCCCGGTTTTGTGACCAGAATTTTACAGGCCAAAAATCGGAAAAATTGTGACAAATTTAAACCGATATATCTCGGTAAGTACCAATATTGATAAAAAATGGGTTGTGATTTTCGAACACACTATCAACCACCTTTCTTTTGGGCATAGGCGTTGCAGGGTAGGGGGCCTCGCTTTCCCAAATTGAAATGACAGTAATGACAAAAATGTTACAAAAAAGTCTAGTGCTTCTTCAGTTTGTTTCTTTTAGCATCTTAGCGTATAAACAGTGCATGTATTGGATACAACAGTACTTAAAAATGATATTGACGACCAGGGGCCCGGGCCCCTTTATTCAATTTTCGGCAACCAATTTAAATCTATGACCCGGATGAAATTAAAGATTTTTGTTCTAAAAGTTGCAACCTTAGGCCCTCATGTGTTCCTTTTTACAACCATAACGCAATAACCAGGGCCGGATGTACCATATGGCACGTTGCCAGAGTTTCACACTCAGACAGTAAGACATTTATTTGGTCTTCACCTATATTTGGCAGAAAAATGTTGCAAAAATCTTTAAAGTTGCAGGGGCCCCACTCAATGTAAATCTGGCCCAAGCAATAACATGATGATAAGTACGTCATAGCATGTGCTATACGATTTTACAATAGCAATTCTTCTCCATCTCGCTAGTTTTTACGCGAAAATTTACTTAAAAAATAGCTAGGGTAAATGCTTATTGAGCAAATTTGATTGATTAGATGAATTTAAATTAAGGGACTTAGGCCCCCTGGTTGTACATGTACTCCTATAACTGCTTATTTTTATGACAAAACAAAAATCTTTAAAGGAATTATTGTTTGCTGCTAAAATATTACACGAGGCAATGTGTCTTACTTCTCCCCACCTGGGCCAAATTACTTAGAAAATTTTGCACCAAAATGCAAGATCTTAAACATGTTGTGGACGTAATTTGCAAGTAAAAGAAGAAGGATTCAACAATTTAATATTTTAATTGGTGTTCAAATGTTAAAAATCGAGTTCTTTTAAATGGTTCTAAACATGTGCAAAATGTGATCCAATGGTATGAAAACAGCTTTTTTTCCAAAAAATTACTAAAAATTGCCCAGCGGCTTGGGGCTTTGCCCCTAGACCCTCATAGCCTCCGGTGGCTGGGGGCTCAGCCTTTAGCCCCCCGTCCGTCATACCTTTGAGTTGCACTGGTTTACTCGACAGGGCTCCCGCTTCATTTATTTTTTCCATTTGACTTTGAGTTTAAGCCATCTCCCTTTAACAAAATCCTAGTTTAGTACCAAATTAAGGTCCCACTTCGGATCTTCCAACCTACGATATCTTTGCCCCACAAAAAGTGTCTCTTTCGAAATTTCTGATGACGACATTGCATGTGATTTGCGTTTTAGACCCTCCCCAATCAAAAATTCTGGTAACGCTAATGCTTTTGGCTGTCTTCGTTTACTCCAACTTGAAAACTACTTCTCTGTTTTTTGTTTTTTTTTTTCTTTTTTCTGACTTTTTTTCTTTTCTTTTTCCGAGCTATCTATTGTTAAACCGCTAAACGCTTGGTATTTATACTTTGAGCGATCCTAAGTATCAGGGAGAACTATTGTCCGCCCGAAATCGGGGGTGCCACGCAGGGGTGATCCTCCTCAAACATGTTCTCCAAAATTTTGAACTTTTAAACCGTTAGACATGGATGGATCAAATTTTTTAAATGGGAAAATACTAGAAATAAACTAAACCAACAAATATTGGGGGTGCCACTACAAGGGGTCCCTCCCAAACGGGTCCTCCAAAATTCAAGCCTTTTTAACCTTTTAAGCTAGACGTATGAAATTTTTGAGGTAGACAAATGTAAAGGACAGATAAAGTTTTACAAAATTTGAGGGTACCAAAATGAGGTACCCCCAATCCGGGCCGCCAAAATTAAAACTTTTTAACCACTCACAATAGAGGCATGAAATTTTCAGGGTAGGCAAATATAAAGAAAAGATAAAAATTGACAAAATTTGGGGGGACCAAAATGGGGAGTCTCCTTCAAATGGGGAAGCCCTCTCAAATGGGACCACCAAAATTTAAACTTTAACCATCTTACGGTAGATTGATGAAATTTTCAAAAGAGGCAAACATAAATGAAAAAGAAAATTTGACAAAATTTAGGGCTACCGCAATGGGTGATTCCTAAGTTAGGTAATTAAAAAACTCAAGCTTTTCAACTATTCAGGTTACACTCATGAAACTTTCAGAATTGGTAATCATACAGGAAAGATAAAATATGACCGAGTTTGGAGTTACCACAATGGTCCTCCCCAGTTGGGGTTACCTAAAATAAAAAGTTTTAAACACTTAAACTAGACTCAGGAAACTTTTAGGCTTGATAAACATAACAGAAAATTATATAACAAAATTTCGGGTTACCGAAATTGGGGGTCTTTCGATTGGGTCTTTTAACATTCAAACTTTTCAAGCATTCAAGCTAGCTTCATGAAACTTTCAGAATAAGTAAATATAAAAAAAAGGTAAAATTCAAATAGGTAAATAAAATATGACTAATTTCAGGTGTCACAATCGAGGAGTTCTCCTCTAACGAGTCTTTCAAATTTTTTTACCACTCAAGCTTGACAAATAAAACTTTCAAGATTGGTAAAAATATGATATAAAAAAACTTAAGGATGTCAATTATTAATAGGGGTCCTCCAATTATGTTGATATCTCCTTCCATTAACTAGAAAATGGGATAAGCTAATATGAATCAAAGATTAAAGATAACAAAATTTGGTTGAAAAGATCATGCCAATATAAGCCTCTAAAATTTTAAAATCTTTAGTACAAAGTATTTTCAAAAATTATTTCAGGCCAGTTTTTCCAACATGGAATTGGCAAGTTTGGCATGTTTTATCTTTCTATTAAAAGAGAAAGATAAAACATTAAATTTGGCAATGCCATGTTGAAAAATTAAGCCCGAAATGGATTTTCAAAACTATAAGATGAATTCTCACACTAAATTGCTATCACAGAAAAGTAAAAAGGTCAAACTTATGGGATTACTCCAACATTTAAATCACTGAAGTACTTGAGCTTAATGACTTTGTTAGTTTAAGCTGGATGGCCGAGTTTTTTTACTAAACTGTCACTTGTGACGTTGAAAAAATGTTCTACTTGCTCTTCAAAGCTTTTAAACAATATTATAAAGAAAGCTTTTGTGCTGAATAATGAATGTAATACAATATACTGCACAATATCCAACATGTTGGCCAGTGGGTCGCAATGCTAAATAGCGTTCTCAGATTAGAAATGGCTGTAAAGTGTGAGCATATTTCTGGCTATAGTTAGTGTTACGTTTGATGATGTAATAATATTTCACTCAAAAGTCCCAAGAATTTTAAAAATCGCTATTTCTTATTCTTATTTCATAATAAAGTGAAAAATTGTTAGGAACTCCTAAAAAGTGCGGAGTTTTATAGCGTTTTTATATGAGCTTTTTCATGGACGCTACTTGATTATTTAATTATTTTAATAACTTTTTGAGACCTTCAAACTTTGAGAACGAATTACCTCAAAGCTGCTAAAAAGAGCCAGAGGTGGGCGTTGCGCAAAATAGTTCGCAAGTTGCGCAAGTTGCGCAAATGCGCAATTTGCATTGCGCACTATGCCTTTTTTTCAGCTCTTGCGCAATTTGCGTTGCGCTCTATGCCTGTTTTTTTAGCGCTTGCGCAATTTGTGTTGCGCTCTATGCCTTTTTTTTCAGCGCTTGCGCAATTTGCGTTTGCGAATCGGTAAACCAAATATTTGTTGCGCTTCAATTGGGAAATTTTTTCCAAGATGCGCAATCACAAAATAATTTTTAAATGTTGAACTGCATGTCCCTGTCAAAAAATAAATAAATTGTGATTTTACAGATTTAAAGCATGATCATGAGATAGTTGATACATGCTGATTGCCGATAGAAAGACTTTTTTTCTTGTTTTATTTTCTTCTGCGTTATCTACTTTTTTTCTTGTTTTGTTTTCTTCTGCGCTATCTACTTTTAAATCGCTAAACGTGCTGTATTTAAAGTTTGAGCAATTGAATATACCAAGCAGGACTAATGTGTGACAGAAATCAAGGGTGCCAGGTTGGGAGATCCCCCTCAATTGGGTCCTACAAAATTTTGAACTTTTAAACCGTTAGAGCTAGATGAATCAGATTTTTAAAATGGGCAGATATCAAAAATAAACTAAACGTAACAAAAATTAGGGGTACCGCAATGGGGGTTTGCCCCACACGGACCCTTTAAAATTCAAACTTTTTAACCACTCACGCTGGACACATGAAATTTTCAGGGTGAGCAAATATGAAAGAATGTTTTCCCAAACGGGGCTCTCCAAAACTCAAACTTTTTAACCTTTTGAAATGGATACATGAAATGGTGGTCCACAAATTTTCAACTTTCCTATTTGAAGCAATCTTTGCATTCCTGCACCATCAGCTTCTTCCGGAAGGTGCTTCTACAGTGCAAGCTTGACTGTGAGCAAATTAAGAATGCAGCTATAAGTGGTAAACATTTAGAAGCACTCAATGTCATGCACTGCAATAAAGCGCTGCTTTAATAAACCTAATCGTTTAATAAATTTTTTCTGAATATCGGTGGTGGTTGACTGGTAGTTCACTTTTTCAACAAATTAAGTTAATTAAGCCAGATTAGGATTCGGTTTTAGCTATTCGTAATAATTCGGAAAAAGCCTACTATTCTGAAATGCCCATCCCTAGTGATAGTACTTTTGCTTCAGATAAACTATATGCTGTATACTGCTGAAACACATAAAGTAATGTATTAAAATTATATCAAGGATCGAAATTAACTTTTTTGACAACTTGCCCGAAAAAAAGGTACTCTAAGTTTTGAGGTTAACTTGGAAAAAAAGCACTGAATTTGCAAAATACGCATAGTTTTGAGAATCAAGTTTTTGTTTGCGATCGTTTAGATAATGTAATGCAATCAATAACTTTTTCCAATCATGCATCAACAAAAATCAACTTTTTGATCGTAGATATTTCATTTGATATTTAACAAGCATAATTATTAACAACCGTTGTGGTTTGTTGCTAACGTATTTTTATTGGCAAATATTTTGGAAACTACACCAGCTAGAAAGCTAAAAAAAACTTCAAAATAATCATAACAAAAAATTGCAAAAATCTTGACGTTATCTTCATGCTGCGCAGGGTAATACTTGTGGTATCTGAAACAGCTGTTAGCGTGGCAAGCGCCGGAAAACTTTTCTAGAAAAAAAAACGAACATTTTGTGCCGAACAGTTGCTAAACGCGTCCAAGAATCGAAAAATCTGCAAGCGATTAAGACGTGTTAATTGCGATTAATAGGCTAATGTGCGTACAATTAGACAATGCATTAATTGTGATAGGTACAAAGTGCTTACTAAAATAAAGCAAGGAACAGCTCTCTTTACGTACAAATTTTACTTTATTGCAACAAAAGCGGGTTAATTGCGTTTTTAAATAATCTTGTTTGAAGTTGTCTAATACGCTGTATTTTGTTAACTTGCCGTTGGGGAAGTTAAGTTGAAAACTAACTTGCCCGAAACGATTTCAGCTTGCTTCGGGCAAGCGGGTAGGCGTTAGTTTTGAACCGTGTATGTAGTTTATACTACCTCACAGTGGTGGAGTCGAGGACACAAGGCTCGAGGCCAAGGCCAAGGACCCAAAAAAAAATCCGAGGCCAAGGCAAAGGACAGCCTTTTCGAGGACAGACCCTCTCGAGGCCTAGGACCAAGGACACAGCCGCAAGTGTTCTCCAAAAAAAAAGATCTTCAAAAATTTTTTTCAGGCAATATCCAATTTATAGGCGCGGCCAGAATTTTTGATTGGTAGGGAGGCCCAAACCACAAATCACATGCAATGACATCATCAAAAATTTTCAAAAGAGGAACTTTTGTGGGACAAAGATATCATAGGATAGAAGATCTGAAATCGTTGCCTGTTGGCATTTAAGCAGAATTTTGCAAAGCGAGAGAGCTTTAAGTAATCGTTGAAAACTGCAAATATCTAACTTTGAAGGCGTGTTGAGAAAGGTAGTGTATCTCAAGCGTAGCACAGACGGGGGTCTGGGGGCGAAGCCCCCAGCCGTTGGACAATTTTTTGTAAGTTTTTTGGAAAAAACAGCTATTTTAATGCCATTGAAATACATTTCGCACGTGTTCAGAGCCATTTGAAAGCACTAGATTATTGAAATTTGAAAGCCAATTGAAAAGATGAAATTACTTGATGCTTCTTTTACTTGCAATTTAAGTCCAAAATACGTTTAAAATCTTGGATTCTTGTTTTAAATTTTAATTGTAAGTGATTTGGTCCAGGTAGGGGGAAGTAAGGCGCATTATTTCGTGCTACATTTTAACAGTAAATAATAATCCACTTGAAGATTTTCCTTAGAGATTTTTGTTTTGTCATGAAAATAACCAGTTATAGGAGTATTTGTTCGGCTAGGGGGCCCAAGCCCCCTCAATTGAAGTTCAATGGTTTGCTCAATCAGCATTTTCCGTGGCTAATTTTTTCAAAGTATTTTGTGCGTAAAAACTGGCGAGGTGGAGTTGAATTATTGAATTGTTATTGAAAAATGGTACAATAGATGGTTACGCCTACTAACCACGTTATTGCCGGGCCGGATTTACATCGCGCTGGGCCCCTGGCACTTTGGGAATTTTCGCAAGATCTTCCTGCCAAATACAGGTGAAGAAAAAAAAAGTCTCACCATCTGAACGCGAGGCCCTGGCACTGTGCCATAGAATAAATCTGGTTCTGGTTGTTGCATTACGTTTATAAAAAGGTTACATGAGGGCCTAGGTTGCAACTTTTAAGAGAAAAACCTTTAATTTTACCCGGGTTATACATTTAAATTGGTGGGCAAAAATTGAACTGAGGGAGGGCCCGGGCCCTTTGGTCTTGAATATTGTTGTTACTTACTGTAGTAAGCGAAAAATGCTAAAAAAAAACTGAAACTAAAGAAACAATAGGCTTTTTTGTCACATTTTTGTCATTGGAGAAATTTCAATTGGGGAAGGGCCCGGGCCCCCTGCCTCCCCCTGGCTACGCTAATGCTCCAATTGAGAAAAACAAAAAAGGTGTTCGCAAATTTTCCGCCAGGTAGCTGGTGCTTTACAACAAAATTTCAACGGTTAAAAAAATAGTGCTGTCCTCGAGCTGAGGACAGGGCAACTTTCGAGGATCTAAGGCTTCGAGGCCAAGAACTGGAGGCTTCGAGGCCAAGGCCAAGGTCTTGAAAATGTGTCCTCGAGGCCAAGGACGTCCTCGAGGACTCCACCTCTGCTACCTCACTTAATAACTACAAAATACTTTTTGTTTTTTGTACTGTAATTAGTAGCCGAAAACTTGGCCTCTAAAATAGGAAAAAGATTAGATGAAAGGGTCGGAAGAGCAAACGACAAAATTACCAAATATTGCTTTCCTGCCTACAAAGAGAGATGCGTGGTTGCAAAAATTCAAAAGATTCAACACTGCTATTTCTAGTGTGGCCGCTGTTGAGAGATTATTTGCTGTTGGTTCTGATATTTTGCGACCGAAACGATCGTGTATGACGAAAGAAAATTTTAAAAACTTAGTTTTGCTGCGTGAAAATAAAAAAAGTTTAAAAAAGTCAATTTTTCTCCATGAATAACGCATTATTTCTGAATGTGATTGAGTGGAGCTTTTTTTGTTCTGGTGTTTATTTATTTTTATTGCTGTTTATTTTTTTTTTTTTTTTGTTTTAGTGTTTAATTGCTTTTTTTCAACAACAAAAATAATTCTTTCTTCGGTCTTAGATATGTGCCTTTAGTTGTAAAAGCTAAACGCAATGCAGTTAGTTTATTCCAGTGCAGCTTAGCTGAAAATGGTACTATGTTTGTACTTTCATATTTTTATGCTTAACACCAAGGATGGCAGTACGGTACGGTATGCCTCAAGTTTTGCGAAGAGATACGGTACGCTTTTTTTGTGATGGTGCGGGTACAGTACGTTGGTACGGTACGCCTTTTTTGTAATGGTACGGGTACAGTACGTTGGTACGTGGTTTGAATTAAAAATCCCAGACTTTTCGCACATTGCACCGGCTTTTTGTATGCAGAGGCAAAAAACAGCTAAAGCCGAGGTTTAATGTGTGTATTGAGATCGCTGATTTATAGGCAAGTGATTTCAAAGTCAGTTAAAGTTGCGAGTAGTTAAAAGCAAGAATGGCAGTACGGTACGGTACGTAAGTACGGTATGGTACGCCTCAATTTTTGCGAAGAAGTACGGTACGGTACGCCTTTTTTGTAATGGTACGGGTACGGTACGTTGGTACGGTACGCTTCAAAAATTGAACTGAAGTACGGTACGCTGGAACGGTACGTTTGAAGGTGCGAGGTACGTAGTACGCTAATTCTGAACGTACTGTACCGTACTGCCATCCTTGCTTAACACCATCGTCTGCAGCGCGCTTTTGAAACTTCGATTGTGCAAAAATTTGTATTCAACAACTTTTTTAAATAGCGAAATTTGTGTGCGCTTCTCAAGCAATCAATTCGTAGGGGCGCTGTACTATTTTCAATTTTTGGTTGCAGAATTTGTGTTTGCGCTTAAAAACGTTTAGAATTTTTGTTACGGAATTTGCAATTGCGCTTTAAGCTTTTAAGATTTTGGTTGCGAAATTCGCATTTGCGCTTTAAGCTTAAAATTTTTGGTTGCGGAATTTGCGCTTGCGCTTTAAGCTAAAAAAATTTTGTTGCAAAATTTGCGCTTGCGCTTTAACCCTAAAATATTTTGGTTGCGGAATTTGCGCTTGCGCTTTGAACTAGAAAAATTTTGGTTGCGGAATTTGCGCTTGCGCTTTACGATGTCTTTTTTAAACGCCCAGCTCTGAAAAGAGCGTAATGTGTAAAAGAAGTAGATATTCTTTGTAAATAGTTATTTGACTTTAAACACTACACCTAAGATTCTGGAAAGCATAGAGTTGAGTAAATTAATATAAATTTTGAATGTGAAGTTATCATAAAGTTTGACTCCGCAAAATCACTTATGAATTTATAAGAATTTGGTTTTTTGTTTTTAAATTTTGTTTGTGTACTTATCTTTTTCCATGCTAATTGCTAATTGCTAAGGCTAGTTTTGATGTAGTTCTCAAATTTTGAGAAAAATCAGCAGAATCTGTTCGTACATGTGCATATATATACGATTCATTTTAAAAAAAGTAGCGCAACAGTGGGCTAGTTTGAGCGTAGATTTGATATTTAGAATAGTGTGTCAAAATTTTGGCAAGATAGTAAGTTACAAAATCAGAGAATCATATTGGCATTTTCAGATCAAAAGTTTTTGTTTCTGTGTTTCAATCGGAGCGAAAGGTTATTGTTGAAATATTTTTTTTAACGAGGGTTTTATTTGTGACCGCAATTTTAACAACTGTGATGCTAAGCGAAAATTCAACTAACTCCTTAAAAGTTGAAACGAGATCTGATGGATACTCATTATTCATAAATACCTTTTCTAGATATTTCAATTTTGAAACCCGTTAGAAACAAAACTTGACTAAGTTAATGGAACATTATGAAATTTGAAAGCAATGTATTTCAGATATGACTATCAGCAATCTTAAACAGGCTTAATGCAATTGTGAAGTTCTTTAGTTCAGTAAAGCTAGACACTTTCGCGAAGTCGCTGGATATCGCTTGCGATGTCACATTCTAGTATTTCCTTTGCAATTTTTATACGAATCACACTTGATACTGTTAGTATACTTCGGATGCAAAATTATTTTTAAAGATTGAATACCAAACGACAGTGAAAGACATAACTAAAATAGAATGAAGTTTTCTGAATTTTTTTTAACTACTTTGAAATGTGCAGTAGGGTGGAGTAAAAATATTTTTTGTTTTTAGTTTGGAACACAATAGTAATAAAAAGTTGCTCCGCTCCAATACTTTTAAAATGCTGCAAAAATTAATCAAAAATTTTAAAGCCTTCAGGTGCCCCCAGAGCTGTAAAAAATTGATTTTTTGTTGATTTTTTGCAAACTTTTGCATTAACGGAAATCGTAATAAACGCACTTGCCTCGCGCAGTTTTCGCAAGCAGTCACCTTAAAAAGCCTTTTTTACGATCTTTATTTTCATTAAAAGACTTTCATTCGTGAATCGAAAACTTTCAGGTGTCCAAAAATCACCGGAAATTGGTCATTTTTTCTATATTTTGCATCAATTTTAGTTAAATTTAACAGTACAATAAAATAAGGATTTTTTTGCAATAAGAGTGTTTACATACTAAGGTTTAAAATGGTGCGTTGAAAAACCTTACAGCTTTTAGTTTACCTAAACACTGATGTCCGGTCTACTACACCGGACATAAAAATGTGATTGTATAAAAGGATATTTTTAGTCCATTTTAAATCAGAGTTCAGCAAACTACGGACGGCGCACAAACTGATTTCATCCAGCCCGCCACATCTTGCCCAAATAAAAGCTGAATTAAAAAAAATAGGAAAAGTTTACTAATTTTTTTAAAAAGACTGGCGTTCTTAAGCCACCCGCAATCTATTAATAAGTTTTTGATTCTACCTCTTTTTGTGACACTGCAAATTTTGTTGTTAAAAACACCATTGTTTCATTAGTACGATATCTCCGGTTTTAAGCAGACTTCAAAGCATAAGCAGGATGATTGAGACAGTACTAGCTCTAATAAATGATTTACTTTTAGGCTGTGTTGTAATATTGTACTTTTTAAATGACTACTAAAAAAGAAAAGTATAGATTCTGATTGCCGGGTGTC
Organism: Trididemnum nubilum; assembly: GCA_963965965.1. Lineage (NCBI taxonomy): Eukaryota > Metazoa > Chordata > Ascidiacea > Aplousobranchia > Didemnidae > Trididemnum > Trididemnum nubilum. The sequence goes on along the minus strand of OZ014473.1, from coordinate 38,487,160 downwards.
TATTAAAAAATGGAAGATTAGTATTTTTGTGGAAGCCAATAAGAATACAGCTAGTTATGCAACTAAAGTGTTGCTGTTTTAAAATAGTATAATCTTTGTTGGCGCAAAACAGTGACGTAATCAGGAGGCGCTGGCCAAATCACGTATAATATTTAATTCTAAAATACTAGTATTTAAACTATTTTATACTTGGCTTGCATTTGGACTTGACCTGTAAGTAAGTGGGGGAGGAAGGTGACAAAATTTAATTTTTCGAATAACGTTTGAATTTTAGTAATTTAGTGCTTTCAAATGACTCCAAAAACGTGTGGAATGTGTTCCAAATGGCGCTAAATTGACTACTTTTTCCCAATAAATTATAAAAACTGCCAACCAGAAAGGGATCTGCCCCCAGTCCCTTTAAAGTAATATGGTTTAGTTGCACCAGTTTGTTGAGCGTGGTGCCTGATACAATTTTTGAACAAACTATGTTGCTTTTTAGGTCAAGCCTCACTTCTCCTTAGGCACGCTTGGCAAACATCTGTTGAAATATTCAAATCGCTAGACGTGGAGTGTCTTTGACTTTGTTTTTTGTTTAATAGAAACTCCTTTCTTAAAATCGTTCGGTCTTAGTTTGTTGTTGATTTGTTGCTTGTTGAATTGGTATATTTCTTTTTCAAAAGGGAGCCTACAAGTTTTTTTTTTGCCATACATCAGAGGTAGATTGTCAAATGCTGTTTTCGTAGCATTAAGCCACCACAAATTGGGGCAGTATGAACCAAATTTGAAAAAGGCGTAAAATGTGTTTTCGAAGAGCATTATCCCTTGTAGTGCAATACAGCTGGATAAAAGCTATTCCATCAACTTAAAAGCGATTTCCATCACAAAGTTGCTATACTACCGCTGATTTTGTTATTTATACATTTTACTGCGCTCAATTCAATTCAATGGAAAATCTGAATACTTGTTCATCTGATTGCAATTCGCACCCAGCGCAAAGCTGTTAATCTCGCAGTTATACGCCACTCAGAAAAAATGGTTTGGCGATCTTTGTGTTAAACAAAAAGTCAGTAAGTCAAGCGCACCGCCTTCCCATGGTGCTAGCTGCCTATTGGTTAAACTAAATTTTTAAAAGAACGTCACAAAAAACAAAATTTTTCAAGTACAGTATTTAGCGACGCTCTCTTAAAAATATTGAAGAATTTACCTGTTACAGTGACAGCTTCCTGCATTTTCTGCAGGAAAATATTATTTTGATGGCAGGAAATATTTCATCATAGTGTGAAAAAAGATTAAACCGCTGGCAAGTTAGACCAGCAATTACTATAAAAGAACACATTTCACTTCGTTTTTGAGCCACGCTCTACATATTTTACTCACGTTGCTACCAAAAATAGTTCTAGTAAAAGAGCAAGAAAAGAATTACTCAAAGAACTGAAATCTAAATTTATTGAACTGCATTATAATCAAGGATTAGGATGCAATAAAACAACCGTAAATACTGAAGTAAAAAAGGAGTAATCCAAATACAAGAAACTAGCCCTTTGTCGTTGACTAGCGCATCATTCGCAAACAAATATACTGCTTTTGCTTTATCTTTTTCTTTAGGTTGACAAGCAACAGAAAGACCTTAATTTATACAAGATTTATTTTAACAGAGCTTATCTTTTGCTTATTTTAACCAAGTGACAGCTTGGACGGTGAAAGGCAGTGCGCCTGGCGTACCAACGTATTGTTTAGAATGGACTAAAAATATCCTTTTATGCAATCACATTTTTATGTTCGGTGTAGTAGACCGGACATCAGTGTCTAGGTAAACTAAAAGCTGTAAGGTTTTTCAACGCACCATTTTAAACCTTAGTATGTAAACACTCTTATTGCAAAAAATCCTTATTTTATTGTACTGTTAAATTTAACTAAAATTGATGCAAAATATAGAAAAAATGACCAATTTCCGGTGATTTTTGGACACCTGAAAGTTTTCGATTTACGAATGAAAGTCTTTTAATGAAAATAAAGATCGTAAAAAAGGCTTTTTAGGTGATTGGTTGCGAAAACTGCGCGAGGCAAGTGCGTTTATTACGATTTCCGTTAATGCAAAAGTTTGCAAAAAATCAACAAAAAATCAATTTTTTACAGCTCTGGGGGCACCTGAAGGCTTTAAAATTTTTGATTAATTTTTGCAGCATTTTAAAAGTATTGGAGCGGAGCAACTTTTTATTACTATTGTGTTCCAAACTAAAAACAAAAAATATTTTCACTCCACCCTAATGTACAGAGTAGCGGAATATTTACAGAAGAGTATAGTAGTTTTTCCAGCAGTCACATCTCAAAAATGACTACTTAGATTCATACAATACTCTAGACTAGTTGAAATAATAGCTGATACAGATAAACTAATTTTGAAGGTTTTGTATCTATGGTTAATTACGCATTAAACACATTCTTTGCCGATACGCTTAAAGACCTGACATTAATACAGGCAAAAAATAAATGTGACTAAAAAGTACGAGAAGGAGCAAAGAGCTCATGGCTTCAACTTTTAAGCTTTTGCGGTGCAAAATATATTGTGCATTTTATAGATGTAATTACGGTTGGGATTTACAAACATCCGTTTGTAAAAACAGCATCACCGCCGTGGGATGACGTGTTTAAATTTCGACCAAACAGAAGAATTGAAGCAGCTGACCCTGAATCCATAACTGACTGGGATAGACAACAAGGAGGAAGACTACGAAATATCAGGCTTTATGAGAAACCAAGGTTTGAAAATGAAAAATTATTTCGATAGAAATATGATTACGCGAATATACAAACAGCTGTTAAAGAACATGTCTCGGTTGCGTTGTCGACAAGATAAAGGCGTCGTTTATGACGATTACAACTGCATGATCAAGCGCAACCTAAATCCTGGTCGCGTTGGTGGATCTCTAAACAAGACAATTTACAATGATTAATCTCTACTTGATGGCTTTGAACAAGCAGCAAATTTAATAAATAAAAATTCGAAGACATTCACAAAGACATTGGATAACCGATAACTTTTAAACATTTGCTGGTTTGTCGCCCAAGCACTTCGTATCACTTATCGCAATAAAAAGTTCGTCGATCATTCAATAGCTTGCGCTTGGCGCTACTTGTGGCAAGAGGATAAACAATACGCAGCAACTACAATACTGCTACAAGTACGTTATTGAAGAATTCAAATTTTAGAGGCGAACAACCTGTTAAAGACTTTTTTACTTGATACAATGCTGAGCATAGGTTTTATCAACAAATATATTTTAAACTCATGTATAGGGGGGGAGGCTATTCAGTATCAGTTATTTACAAGTCACTTCTCTTTAATATCTTTTCATTAGCCCCCCCACAATTATCTTTCTTTGTAAAATACAGACAAAAGAGATCACTCCGTGTGAGTTTTATTGAACTAAAGGATTTCACGATTTACCAGCATGTAAACAAGAGAACTAACATCTTAGCATTAGCCACCTACGACATAGCCCATTTATGTAGCCAGTTTAATCATGTTTGCCCTGCCAATTTCTATAATGATCGTTTAAAAGCATTATTTTTTATCAAAATAGCCCTAAAATTGTTATTTTTGCGAAAAAGTGCATAATTTTTGAGCGCTGGGGGCTCCATCCCCAGACCCTCCTGCCTCCAACGGCTGGAGGCTTCGACCCCACACCCCCAAATCACCACTTCCCCATTGCTAATTTCTCGCTACTCGCCTGAATTAGAAAGAGTATTTAGAGTTCGCCTATAAAAATGGAGCAAACAGTGCAGCTTGGATTGAAAATTGATTATATTGCTTGTGGTTAGACTCATAATATTTATAACTGCTTGTGAAGATGCAACTGTAATGAAACAGCCGGCCGAACTAGGCGGCCCTTCTATTCTGGCACATACAAAAAGAAAGAGCAGAAGTTTTAAAATGCTGTAACTAAAAACTAGAAAAGCAAATCACTTCACCAGACAGTATGGAATAAAAAGTGAAATAAAATCTCGATAAGGCATCTTCAGCCATTTCTGTGAGGTAACTTTAATCACGTTTTTTCACTTCGTCGCTATTATATCAAACGGTCGTAAGTAAAAATTTTTCAAATTGCGTTTTTTTCGATATCTGTTTTTGTCACTTAAAGCTGATCATTTTGGTCAAACTATCGTACTTCTAGTTGTTGTATTTTTGAAGATATGAATTATGTCAAAGTGTAGTATATTGATTTAACATTTTGGAAAACTGTAGTATGCGCCATTTATGATCATTTGCCAAAAACACTTTAGCTAGTGTTTCTTTTTGAATGCGCACTTACAACAATATGTCAATAGCAATTTTTATGTTGCATTATTTGAACAACCTTAAATTGGCCTTATAAAGATGGAAATTTGTTTCTCTGTCGAGGTAATTTTTCTAAACATTTTTTTGTTTTTTTCTTAAAATGCTTTAACTATAATAAAAGCTATTTATAAGCTTAAGCCCTAGTTGTTCATTAACTTTTTTAAACCAAATTGCAGTGTCACATTTTAGAATAAAATATCGGATTTGAATTGTTATGATAAAATTATCTTCCGCTATTTCCTTGGTAATTATTAACCTTCTGTTTCCATTTATTGGCAACTTCTAATAATCACCGTATTGTAATAAAATTGCTTGGGTTTAGTTGCGCCTCAAACTGCATGAACTCTTTCAATGTAAAGATTTTTATTGTGTGTTGTGATTGGTGTAATTTTTCCATCTTCTAGGCTATCATAATATAATCCAAAGCTCGAAGTCAGTTGTAGCAAAAACTGTTTTAATTGAGAGTTTGGGAAAGATATGATTACATTTAATCATTTTTCATTTACGAGTTAAAGTGAGTTATTTGCAATGGCGTCAAAAGGAGTTACTATTGATGCTGCTGCTGAAAAACTAATAGAAAGTGATATGAGTGACTCTGATATTAGTATTGAAAGCATAATCGACCCAACTTATAAACCGGACTCGCAGCAATCAGAAAATTCTGTAGATATTGCTAAAACAAACGAAGAAGGGAACACCCTCGTTCCTCTTGCCCCATTGAGCAGGGAATGTGTTCCAGTAGATAACTCTCAGGTCACAAACAGAGATAAAAAAGGACGAACAAGAATAAAAGCATTTTCAAGATCAGAAAACAAGAAAAGAAGAAACAGTGTATTAAGTTACGAAAGGAGAAGCACTACACAAAAAGTTGACGCCAAAACGATGAAAGGACCTTGCGGTTGTAAACGGTTAAAATGCCACACAATAATTTCAGAAGACAGAAGAAAGTTAGTGTTCAATTTTTACTGGGGTTTAGAAGATATCACCCAGCAAAGAAAGTTTATAATTAACTTTGTCATAAAACACAACAAAGCAAGATATACACTAAAGAGACATACTTCAAAAAGTAAAGACAGTTTAAAATATTATTTCTGCTTAGACAATAACAAAGTGGAAGTATGCAAACAGTTTTTGCTCAATACTCTTGCGATTTCTGAAAGGACAGTGCAAACTGCTTTTAAAAAAAGGAAAAATGGAATGGTGGAAGATGATCATCGCGAAAAAACAAAACACAATGATGAAGCAATGCAACAACGAAAAAAAGATCTTCGCCGTCATATTTTGTCATTTCCATTAGTACCAAGTCACTATTGCAGATCTTCTAGTAATTTGCTTTACCTCTCGTCCGAATTAACATTAAGCAAAATGCATTCGTTATACACAGAACAATGCCAGCACAATCAAATTAAACCCTTGTGCTGCACTACATACTGGACAGTATTTCAATCAATGAATATAAGTTTTCATTGCCCTAAAAAAGACAGATGTAAAACTTGTGAAAGGTACCGGAATTTAGAATTGTAAGGACAACAAGAAGAAGCAGAAAGCTTTCAACTACACCGTCAAAAAGCAGAACAAATTCGCGAAATTAAACAAAAATTAAAGCTAGGCAATGACAAAACAAAGATAACCGCTATTTTTGATCTGCAAAAAGCTCTTTCTAGTCCAAAGTCTAAAGTTTCGTTGTTTTATTATTCCAGAAAACTTTCTACTTATAATTTCTCAATTTCTGATTTGACGAATGATGAAGTAACCTGTTTTGTGTGGAACGAAACGATTTCGGGAAGAGGTAGCATTGAAATTTGCAGCTGCTTATTCCAAATTCTGAAAAAGTGGGATGCCAATGGAGCGCAAGAAATAAAATTTTTTAGTGATGCATGCTCAGGCCAAAACCGTAATTGGAATATTTTGGACTTGTTTTGTGCCTTTGTCAATCTGGAAGGAATAAGCATCAAAAAAATCAATCACTTTTTCTTTGAATCTGGGCATAGTCAAAACGAAACTAATGCAGTTCACCCCGTTTTTGAGCGCTCGGCAAAGCGGGTTGAAGTGTTTGTTCCAGAACAGTGATATACGCTAATTAGATCGGCATCAAAGAAGAAGAGCTACAATGTTATTGAACTGCACCAGTCGCAAATTTTTGATTTTGCAGATGTTTCTCGTCAAATAGTGTCCAGAAGAAGTACAGCCAAAACTTTCAAAATGCAAATCATGAACTATCAACATTGGGCAGTCAATTACTGCTACTCTGCACTCGATCCATCTGTTCCTCTGGACGCAAGCTTCAAACGAATCAAGCAAATCAACTACAAAAGACTGAACGAAGAAAGTTTTAAGCCTATCAAAAAAGACAAAAAAAGGATTTATTAAACTTGTGCCAAAAACTAGCAATTCCAAGAACTTATCATGCTTTTTATCAAAGTTTGAAGGAAGAAACAGATGCAGCATCAGAAGAATAAAACGAATAATCATTGTGTTGACTTAAAACAAGTTTTTGTTTCTGACTAATGAAACTTGATTAGTTGATATCGACGTTAAAACTTGACATTTTAAAATGATTAGTTTTGAACATTTTTACGTCATTGTTAATAACTTTGTATTAATGAAAAGTGAGAACTAGGCTTTTTGTTTTTCCATTACATGCTTGTCTGAAAATGAATCAGAAGCAACTTTTCATTGAAATGCTAAATTAAAATTTATTTTGATTGAATTTGAATAATATTAAAAAATACATCCTAAAGCCATTCACTCAGTGAGCTACTTCACTGCGCAAACAAAAAGTCTTGAAGCACCGGTTACTCTGCTTTGCAATTTTTTTTTTTTTTTGTCACGCTATAGTTGTAATATAAACAAAAAATAATTTATAAATTATGCAATTTACGTGCTCATTACGTTATTTTGAATTACCGCTCAAAATTGTGAAAAATTTTTCACCAAACAAAAAAGCAAACCTGCCTTGTCGATGTCGTACGTTGTAGCTTTTTATATTCTGCTTTTTGTCAAATTGTCGTAAGTGCGAGAAGTAGTAATTAAACAAACAATTAAACGTATCGTTGAAAAAAAAATTATTCAAACACTATTAAATGTTTGTCAACTGAAGATACTATAGTACCTTAAAGTCGTTTTTTTTTTAAATATGCGAAAATTGTTATCGAAGAAACAAGCACGTAGTGAAACTATTTTATCGTTTTATGAGAAGGTTGCTTTTTGCACTTACGACAGTTTGACTTAATAGCGACGACTTACTTTAAGCAACAGAATGTTTATGTTTGTATAACAATAAAGAATATCATTTATTTTGGCTTTCTCATAACAGTAAAATCACTCAAGATATAATAAACACAAAAATTTAACTTTTTTCAAAAAAGTATGAATTTTTAAGTTCCGTTGTTACAGTTTGCCTGCTTCCGTGGTTAGAAATAAGACCACGAACTTATGCTTAAACTCGAACTCTAAAAAACTCGGTGTTTTTCCAAACTCAAAATTGAACTCGAACTCGAAAAAATGATTTTTTTAAACAGGAATAAAACTGTTCGAGGTTATTAAAACAAAGTTCATTAAAGAATTAGAGATTAAAAAATTCTCGGAAAGAATTACTGTAAATATTTATTGTTAATTATGTCGTGTAATTTGAGATTGTCGCTCATTTGTTTATTCCGTGGCGACCTAGAAAAACAGCATGAATACAGAAAGAGCACTTAAGCCAAAAAATACATTAAGTATATTTGTCTGCCTGAACTCGAACTCGAAAAACTTGATTTTACGCCAATCTTGAATTAAAAAAAATTAAATTAGAAAATTCGAACTTAAACTCGTACTAGCTAAAATAGCGTGAACTCGAACTTTGAACTTGAATAAAAATCGATCAAGTTCGCAGCCCTGTTTGAAAGTAAGTGAAAAATTAATTCATTTTCTAGGATGAAATTGATTCCAGTTTTTATACTATCAAGTTGATCAACAGTATTATTGTATGAAGTTTTTTCAGTAGTATATTGACCTTATTTTACATTAATTGGAAATAAAAATTCTTTTCTTGAAGGGGTTTATCACAAAAAAAAACAAGTAAAGGCAATTTTCGTCTCCTCTTCCTGAAAACTTTAAGAAAATTTGAAGTCCAAAAAATTTTATCACAAACAACCTAAGAAAACAAAGAGTTTTCTGATTTTGAGATTTCCCCAAGTCATTCCCAAAATCTGAGCATTTTTTGGCGAAAATTTAACTAAAATAACGTAGTAAGACGTTTTTGTGACGTAACTACTTTGACTTAGCATTTTATCAATCAGTATCAAAAAAAAACTCTGCGCAAAATTTGAATCGCCCGTGACGTGATCGAAAAAATGGCGTCTTTTTTCAAAAGTATGGCTGTAACGTCAAAATGATGACGTTTTCTACTCGAAACCAATTTTACTGAAAAATTTTGGTAAACACCAACTCGCATGCCAAATTTAGTACTCCCATGACTTTTGATAATGCCCCCCGGTTAAATGTATTGGTGTTAAATAATTCGTTTAAAAATAGAGGAAAATTGGATCTTGTTAATGTTTTAAGACTAATTTTTGTTTGTTTATTTTTTTCAGAAATCAATTTTCAAGGCCTGTAAATTTTTGCTACTTCCAACAGCGTGACTTTATAGAAACGTCTTACAAATGTGGCGAAATTCGTTCTGCATGGAAGCCCAACTTCGTCCTTTATGGAGGAGCAAATCAATCGATCAATACAATAAAGATATATATCTATACTAACAACAGAAACAATCGTTTGTCGAGCAATCTGTTTCTCCGTAATGACGTCAATCAATCGCATTTGTCATTACGACCAAATATTTTCTTTTACATTCCAGGTAAAACAATTGAGTGCAGCTTAAAAATTGAAATCTGAGTTCATCAAACAAAGCTCTATTTTGCTTAGACATTAGTGTTTTTGCTGGTCCTCGATCTGATGTGGGACAATCTGATTGGTTTTGGAACAGTGGAGCAAAAGTAAATGACTCAACGTATCCAAAATCCACCCAAGATATTTGTCAGCAAATGTCGTGGCCTCTAACTTACAGGGACTTAATAAATTTACGACCAAAGCCTTGTGAAGACGAAGCTTTCTTCATGTGTCAGCATAAATGTAAGTTTTTAGATTTTCCTTGAACTGTAAAAACCGTATTATTTACGATAGTAGCTTAGCTGCATAATGCACAATAAAGTAGTTTCTCAATCTTTTTGAGCCAAGCTGTAATCTGACAACTTGTCTACTACTTTGATTAAAAATAGTAGAGCCATATTAAAAATAATAAAATTTTTAAACGTTTTGACTTAGCTATATATGTTCACCATCAGCAAATTAAAATATTATTGTACTACTGTACCCATAATAGACTTTAGGATAGAGTAGTTTTTTCTTGCCTTTGCTATCAAGCGGGAAAGTTGTACTCGTTGTAGTAAGCCGATGGGTGTAACGAGTGTTGGAGTGATATTATCTGCGTTTTTACAATCTGGAACTTATCAGAGCGTAACGACAATTTTAAGAACAGATACAAGCTTACTATCAGCAGTTACTCAATTTTTTTTAGCGTTGTGGTAGTTTAAACTTTACATCAAAGCCTTTCAGTACCAGATAAGCAACCCGCAGCCCGGCAAGCTAGAGATTGTCGTGTTCAAAGCATAGGAGCGCTCAATCTGAGCTAAAATAAAACAAAGAAATACGAAAAATGTAATTTTAGTTGAAATTCAACTCCATCCGGAAACATGCAATGGGTCAACTCTTCTCGTTACTTGGAACACAGTAGAAAAAATTACGAAGGAAATACAAGATCTTGAAATTGAAGTACAGTAGATCAATTTTATTTTTGTGCGTAGTACCAAAAATCCCGTGTTGTGTTAGCAGAAAATTGTATGTAAATGTGGTGGCCATGGAGGGTGCTTATTTTTCGTTTTAGTTTTTAATCAATAGGTCTTTTAATGCTTTAAGAACCTGTTGTTAAGAAATAAGTATTCGCGCCCGACACAATGAGGTATAACTTAAGGTGCGTTTACATTGGACTCGAAACAACCAAAACTTAACGTCATTGTGGTTGGCCACTTTTGAGCAAGTGAGCAATGCGACCACTCGCGAAAATTGCCAGTCCTCGTTTCTCAACCAGTGTAAACGCACCTTTACACTCATAATGTTTTTAGAAGTCTCACCATAAGAATTTTTGGAGTTTAAGTAACCGGTATTAGAAACAACTGGTGTACAACTACACTACGATAATTTAAGTAACCGGTATTAGAAACAACTGGTGTACAACTACGGTGTACAACTACACTAGCGATACGATAAAAAACGTATTATTTATGATAGTAGCTTAGCTGCATAACTTTGTAGAAAATATAAACAAATAAATAAATACCGGTAAATAGCCTACCTTATGAACGAAAGTATACGGATACATATTAATGTATGTTCAGATTTTTAGTTTTGTTCGTTGACGTAACTTGGACGTCGTTTGAGTGTTGAAGTAAAAGCGATAAAGGAGTTTAGGTAAATCATTTTTGATTGTTTTAGCTTAGGATATCCAGAGAAGATAAAACAAGAGTTCAAAACTTTGTTCCATTGAAACAAGGAAGCTATAGATTTAGCAACTTGTCTCAACGTTCTACATACAATGTTCAAGTTAGTAAAATATTGTTGATTATTTAAAGTTCGTATTTGTTCAACGGTCTTTTTTGTTTGTAAGTAAACAGGTTATTAATTTACTAGTTTAACTACAGAAGTTTTTTATGTTCTTTTTTTTGTGACTTTGATGTTGTGCCGAAATAAAATAAACTAAAACGAAAATACTGTACAAAAAAGCTTCAAATAGAAAGTCTCTGAAATATAAAAATAACAAACAGAGCCAAACGAGAGAGAAAATTTTTTTTCTGCCGGTTAGGTTTCTTTTAAACTATGAATTTTATAATTTTTCTGCTTGTAAATAAGAGGACTGAAATTTTCTCATTAGCTACCTCCCATATCGCCCATTTATGCGACCGGTTTAAAAATGTTTTTGCAATGCTAATTTCTATACCACGTTTTAAAAGAACTAATTGTTATAAAAATAGGCCTTTATATTTAAGTTATGTTTACAAAATTTCCGAGTGTTAGTGGCTCCGCCCCCAGACCTTTGAAACAGCTCCGCTAATGCAGATCAATGGCTACGTGACTGGTTGGAAGATTAGTTTTCAAATTTTATAAAGCTAATTTTTTTTCAAGCATGAAAAACAATACTGATATGTATTTAGGCCTCCATTCAAATCAAAGGATGTAACCAAATTAATGTTTCTGCTTCGAACACTGCAACGACTTTTTATGGGATACCAGAACCAGTAAAGAATGCAAGAGTTGTAAACGACATTACTACGTCAAATTGCGTCATTGAATGGGAGCATATTGACAATGAGTTAGATCTTTTGACTTACAAGGTTCGGTTATACTTAATCCTATTTTACACCGGAGGGGGTCTTTTTTGTGATAAATCTCTTTGGAAAAAAGATATTTTCCACTTTACTGTGAGTCAAAATTCATCACACATAACTCCTGAAAATTTGAAGTTGCTAAGGTAAGGAGAATTTTCCCGAGTTCTGAGGTTTTCCGAAGTCACTTTCCAAAATCTGAGTATTTTTTTGGCCAATAATTAACTTAAATATTGTCACAAGACGTTTTTATGACGTAACTAACTTGAATTAAGCATTTTATGATTCAAAATAAAAAAGCTTAAGTACAAAATTTGAACGCCTGTGAAGTCATCGAAAAAATGAGGTTATTTTTTGAAGATATGACCGTCGCGTCATGATAATGGCGTCGTCAATCCAAAACCAATTTTTATACAACATTTTGGTGAACACCAATTAGCATGCCAAATTTGGTGAACGACGACTTTTGATTTAAGAGTTCGAATGTGTAAAATGCCGTGGTCAAATATCCCGCGTTGAATAAGATTAAGCGAAATAAGGTTCTTTTAAATAAAATTTTGTGGTGCCTGGTACTAAAGACGGTTTATGCAAAGTAAAAACGACGTAATCAACTGAACATCCAACGTTAATAAGTGGGCTGTTGGGACATCAGACTATTTTCCTCATTGCTATTACAAGGCAACTCTGCTTACAAGCCTAGCTATAAATTTACTGAGGTGCTTCAAGCTCTCAGCCACAGTGATGTGCTGTTAATTAATTCAGATTAAGTGACCAGCTCCAATGAAAAAAAGTTCAGTGAATGTTAACAATTAATAATAAATTAAAATGGTAAAATCCAAAATGGCTTGTGAGGCTTAATGTGGCTATAATACTGGATTGAGTTCAGTTCTATTTTTTAGAAACAAAATCATATTCGGTTCAAGAAATGCTAATTTACTATTCTTCAACCTAAACGTATCATATATTCGTCAAAATACTCGGTTTTGAATTTATCTTTCTCTTTAGAGATTCATCTCAGCTTCCACCCACTGAGAGTTACTAATAAAGACCAAGAGTCCAAAATACAGATGGCTAGATCTGTGAACTTATACTTTAAACTACAGTATTTTTCTATTACGTTTAGTCTAGTATTACTTGTCGATTGTACTATCTCCTGAAAACTGCAATTTCTTTGATGATGAAATAGTGTCAATTTTTGATGTAAACCGTTAGAAATTTTCATGTCTTAGAGGGCACATAATAATGGAAATAAGAAAAAGCATGTCTCATTGAATAACAATTTTACAATTTTTAGATAAAGATAGATGTTGTCAATGCATCCGATTCAACACGATTGTTACAAGTTGCTACCCCAGCAGTTGTTAGTGAGAATAAATTGCAGCAAATAATTGACGTTTCTTTCTATGCACCCTACTCTTTCTTACAATTTCAGGTTGGTTTCTGTTTGGCTTTGACAAATACTTTTATACTACCAGCACCGTCCTTGTGATATACAAAATTAACAATAAATTTGTTATTAAAATTTGTTTCTTTAAATTCAGATAAATAAAAAGTAGTGCATTATTTGTTATTTAGTCTTACAAGAAATTTTACAAATTGCTGTTGGTCAAAAAGAATGAATTTCTTTATATTAAAAATATTCGACAAAATTAATAAGCAACAAAATTATATTTTGAAAAAACTGTACGCTGTAGAATATTAATAAATCCACGTGGTACACTTCCAAACTTTGTACAACATTCAAACTATTGTTTCTGCCGAACTTGTAAAATAAAAGTACTAATTTTTAGATTTTATTCATAATCATTTTTTTTTGATTGTATGCTCCATTCTAATTGATTGTTTCATCAAGCATAATTCTAAAAGCTCTTCTGAAATTAGTATCATCACCAGTTTACGGATTAAACTGCAAAGCATCCAAAATAATTAAGAGTTGCCAAAAAACGTCATATGAATCTCAGCTATTATCCAGTAGCACTTTAAATAATAATCCTAATAAACAAAAGTGTTCTACTTTTAAAGATCGGTTCTTGGTGAGCATAGAAAAAAGACAGCTTAAAAATTGCTGTTAGTAAAATTTAAGTGCAACTTGTTATTTCTTTGCTTTTGTGAAATTTGATGCATTTGCAGATATCAGCCGTAACTTGCGAAGGGAGTAGCGCATTTGCTCACGTGACTGGAAAGTACGTAGTTCCGCGATCTCGACCCGTTTCAGAGGAACAGCCAAATTCAACGTTTAATGTGGTCGTTGTGATCATTCCTATTGCGACCGTTATTATCATTGTTTTGATCATAATAATGATTGCTTACCGCCGTCGAAAGAGGTAAAACGAATAACTTAATAATTGAAATGAACACTTGGCATTTTTGTAGCTAACAATATTAAATTTTGTAATTTAGGTAAAATTTAAAATTTGTCGACGAAATGCTATAGTGACCTTTTCATTATTATAAAGACATTAATTTATGCTTGAAATTATTACGTCTTCTTCCAGTTTTTATTTTCCTTGCTTTTAAGATTTGGCAGTGCATAGTTATTACTCTTCTTGAATAAAATAATGTTTATTTGCAAAAACACTTCAGAAATTTCAAATACAATTATATAAAACTCTGCTAGATTACAGCTCTTTACTGATATTGTTACATTCATGTTTCTACATCAAATAATGCTGTGTTTTTAAATGCCTAGGTAAAACTTAAATATCATATACAGTATAAAAAGCAAATTATAGCTGAACTGAAATAGGCAGAACTAATTTAAAAGTTCACAGAGAAATCACGTCTTACAATCCTTTTCCATTTGACAACACTTTAAACCTTTCTCCTCGTCTATAATGGATAATTGTTTGAACACCTTGCGACGCAGATTGCGAAGCCCTGGGAAACATTACCCGCGTTTCGAATTTACCTGACTTCCTCATAAGTGTGAAGAGGAGTCGACCCAGTGAAGGAATTGTATAGTTTTAGACATTTGAAGATTTTTTTCTATAATAATATAGTTCTATAATTGTTTAGTTTTTACATTTTACCATTCTATGATTTTAAAAGTTTTAGTTTTTACAGTTACATTTTTTTTACAATTTTACAAATAAGTGTTTAGTTTTTACAATTTTCATAATTATTTATAACAGTATACAATTTTATAATTTTTAGTTTTTACAATATTTTATAATTTTGTAGTAGTTTTATTTGAAATGTGCGGGGTACAACTTCATTGCAAGTTTGATTCTGCGGCTATTCTTTAGAAAAAACTCCGGCGCTGGTGGACATATAATAACTTATCATCAACAACCTCATGAAAGCATGGAAGACGCTGTTTTTAGTAATGAGACAATAGAGAATCATTACGTCAATGAGCAAATATTCGAGCCTAGCAGTCAAACTAATAATTCGCCATGTGCAAGTGAAGCTGCTAATGCCAGAGCGTCTACAGCAAGGTTTGAAAGCATACCGTAATTTTATTTGCATGTAAAGGTTCGCTTACACTGGATGCAAAAAAACGCGAAGTAACCAAAATTTGACGTCATTGACAACTTGCCAAAGGTTTCAACCGGTTGCAAACTTTGCGAACGGTTGTTTAACTTCACTTAAACAAAGTCGCTGATAAACGGTTAGCCTATGTATTTTGAGCAAGTAACGTAAGCGACCACCCGCGAACTTTGCCAATCTCGCTTTGCGCGCAGTGTAAATGCACTAACTGGAAGGAAGTTCGCATTGAATAGGAGCTCTAGGAAGTGATTTGCGTGCTTGGTGTTATTTCAGTATCCATTCACGAAACAGTTTCTTTTAGTATACAAGAACGAACTCAAATTCAGAAAGAACACAAAATAATGCTAACGTACTACGATCCAGTCTCGCCAAACGCAATCAAACATCAGTTTACTTTAAGCTCTAATGCAATAAAGTTTAATAGTAGTTCTCTTTAGGCTGTAACGCAAGAACTTCTCATTGAAGTTTTCTTTAAGCTATGATATAAGGAAATTTATTTGAATTCGAGATTTAAGCTTAATGATGCTTCATGCAGTGTTTTAAGCTTGACCTGTAAGTGAAAGGGGCTAAAGAGGCTTTGCAATTTAATTCTTCAGCTGGCTTACAAACCTTAATAGCAATTTGTTTAGTTTTTTTTAATAGCTCCGAAAAGAGCGAAATGAGCTCCACACGACATTAAAATGCCTATTGTTTCAGAATCATCACAAAAATCAGAATGCAGGTGGGGGCTTTGTCTCCAGTCCCTATGGCCTTCTGCTGTTGAGGGCTCCGCCCCCAAACCCCATCTGCGAAAGGCTTGAGCTGCACCTGTTTGCTTTAGCATGCCACCCAATTTTTGGATGAAAAAAATCAACTTTTAGTTCAAGCCCCCCCACTCCATCCTCCTTCCTTTAGCAAAATTTTGGATGAGCACTGGTTTCATTAAATATATTTGCAGCTCGAGCATGTCGTACCTACATGCAGTTTGTTATGCATTGTTCTTTTTTGCATTTTTAGAAAACGTTTTCACATTAGTCTGCCTGAAACAAAGCATCCTGAAAAAGAATCGTCCAAAAGCAAAAGAGAAGTAGTTTCTGATGACGAAACAATCGGGGACCATTACATCAATTTGAACATGAAACGCCCACATAGCCAAGTTCATGATTCTGTTTATGCAAATGAGATTGACAGCACCAAAAAACCTCCTTCCAATTATGAAAATAATATTACTGATGTAGCTACAATACAGTGCAATGTCTACGAAAACCTATAAACCGATTTTGGTAAAGAAAATCAATCAGCATTTAAACTTTTGCTTGTCTTAACTACAACACTATGCCTTGTGCTAGTACTGTAGTTTTGGAAGTTTGTCTGCTTTGCCAACTTAAGCAAAAATTGGGCCAAGTAAGGTCATGAATTAAAAAATGACCATTATTTCATAAGTATTATCTTGTGAAATATCGAGTGGCTATGATGTTCTATACTGATAATGTATACACATTAAAAGAAATTGAATTCATCTTATCGCAGTGTCAGGACCGGAATAAACGTTAGCGCAAAAAAAAGAGTTGAAAAACACTGAAAACTTAATTGAAACTATCACTTGTTCTCAAACTGATGTCTGCTCCAGTCTTAGCACTATTGATAAAGTGCTGGAATCAATTTTTCTGTAGAACACGATGCATTATTTGGGACACCCATACGGGAAGTTCGCAAACAATACAATACAACAAACAAAACAACACAATCTCGACTTAGGTCACTTTTAAATAATTGATAAGAGTTCTTCTAGTGCAGTTTAAAAATTATGGTGTATTCAAATTTAGTATAAACGGCCAGTTCGTCGAGTGGTTACGCCTTCGTCTTTAGAGCGGAAGGTCTGAGGTTCAAATCTCCGGCAGGTCAGATCGAACACAGTGTTGCGAATAGTTTGCCACCGCAGCAACATTTCTTTGAAAGGAGCTATGTTGTCCTGGCGCAATGACGTGGTGATGGGCCTCACAAACTCGTTACACTTCTGGTCGAAATACAGCGACACAGCTCCTTTCTAAGAACTGTTGCAGCGGTGGCAAGCCGTTGGCAACACTGTGTCGATTTCACCGGACCGAGATTTGAAACTTAGACCTCCCTCTCCAGAGACGAACGCGTTGCGCGAGCTATGTTGCGCCGGCGCTATGACGCGGAAATGGGCCCTGCATATTCGTAGCACGTTTCGGCTTACTCCAACGAGTATAATGATAGATTGGATTTTGGCTCAAACTTTGTATTAATTATTGCTATTGTTGTTTTCTTCCTGAAAGTATTTGTTTGTTGTTTTGAGTATTTTTAAGAGCATTGAAATAAAGCCTGCAAACATTCAGTTGATTCTCTTCTTAGTTTTGGATTAGTTACACTATCAGATGTGGATATTTGCGCAGCAGTTGGTGGAAATATACTAGGAGTTACATACTGCAAAAAAATTACATACTGCAAAAACATACTGCAAATTTATTATTCAAAATAAACTAAAGATCTCAACAATTTAAAAAAGCATGCAAGTGGTAATTAAAATCTTTACTCTTCGTCAGATTATGTGTTCGTACCATAAAACACATTGTCAAGTGATCCAGCAAACTGTAGCTTTTCTTTACCGTAAACAATCCATACTGCAAGGAGTGAAGAGTTTAAAGTACTGTAAGTCAAAACACCAAAATACTACTATTCAACATCGATAGTTGAGTTTACTCATGAAGTACAAAGCAAGAATTGAATAAAAATTTGGAAAAAGTCTAGTTAATTCTGATTTTTTGGCAGCATTCATCTCATTACTTGAAAGTTTTGAGCTATTAAACATAAACATACGATATCCATTGAAGCGAGTAACCTCAACCCTATGTTACTCAACCTTTTTCAGGGCATTGACTCCTCAACGGCAGGGCTTCTGAAGCCCTCTATGGTTTTTCGATAATAACTTGAAAACTACACAAGCTAGAAATTTCAAAATTTCACTGCATGGTAGAGCATTTATTCATCTTTGAATATAGCAAAAACAACTTTGAAATTTGTTCCCAAAAGTTAATAAAATATACATTTTATTTAAGGTGGTTAAGTTTCTGATCTTAAGCGCTTACTTAATAAGCGTTAAAAGCGATTGTAATGATTTTGCAGAATTATACTTAAGCGTGAAATGAGATTATGGTTGCCTCGCTGTGAGAAGTGGTAACGATAGTAATTAAGATAATGAAGTACACTATACGCTTATTGCGGGTCGATAAAATTATTTAAGCATCACAAAAATTTCGAAAATTTTAAGTATTTGAACTGATATAATGATGTAACATAGTTAGATGACATATGATAAGCTTTATTCATGCGGAGTATGAATTGATGTATATTGAGCAATTGTGTTAAGTTTTTCATGTTTTTGGCAAAACTGTATCATAAATTAATACCCCAATGTATAATAAACTAGTTGAAGCATACTTTGGGTAAAATAATGCACGTACAATGATAACCCTGTAAACGTGAAGACAACGTACGTACAACAGAGTTGACGCAAAATCAAATATACTACTTTTTCATTAACACGCAATTTCGTTTCTAAAAGAATACAGCGATAAGCTGCAAGCTGACCTCATTTACTTCAATTTTGGCGTTTTGTCATGTCGCATTTAATTCAAATCAAATCTCTCATTATACACCCTGCATTACGCCGAAGCCTGTTACGAGTTGACACGGCTCATCTCTGCGTCATTGCGCTCGGGCAACACAACTTCACTCGAAGAAATGTCGCAGCGGTGGCGAGCCATTGGCAACACTATGTCCAATTTAACCGGTCCAAGATTTAAACCTCAGGCCTCCTATTCCAGAGACTAAAGCGATTTTATTAAGATTTGAAACTTTTGAAACAAAATGTTTGCAGCAACAAACTAACATATTATTTGGCTAATAACAGCTATTGCTGTTTAATTTACAGTATTTTACAGTGCTTTTACTTTGCAAACAAATTTAATAATGCGGTTAACATTTTTCTGGCTATAAGTTAGAAACTTCAAATCTTTTTGCTAATTTTTTTTTAGCTTTGCTGGAATCATTTATACTAATAAAGGATTTATTCTATCATTCAGTCCGATTAAATGTTGCGGAATTGCTCATATTATGCATAAGAATGATTGTTTTGGATTCTAAAGCCGCAAATTTATTATGATCTCCATTTTAGGGAATCAAGCACAAACTTACTCCCAAACGTAATCAAACAAACAAAAACATTTTCATATGAAACAAGTAGGAATCGTTTACAAAATTGTCTTATAATGATTTTAACAATAGAGATACTAATTAAAATCAAACCATAGACTAGAACAATAATTAGAATAAACGCTAAATAAGCAATACGGAGTAGCAATCAGGCGTTGGTTTTTATACTCAACTGAGTGTTTATCAGTGTTGCTTATCGATCTATATAAAATATAGCGCGTTGCAATAATGAATAATATTGTCTTGTTGACGATTTCTAATTTGTCTTTCAAAATTGTGATATAATAATAAAAACGTAATTTATTTGCTGTAGCATGCAAAACAAAAAAACAAAAAAAACTGAGTGTTTGTTTAATAAAAAGTATAATGCGTTTGAAAATGATCGGCATTTTTATTAGTTTTTATGCTTTTGCAATCATATGAATCACTTTCTGTACAATGCAAAAATACAACCAAAAAGTAAAAAAAAACTTTTGATCATTTTTTGGATTTAGTCTATAGAAATCCTGAAGTTTGGGGTCCCAAGGCAGGGCCTGCGAGAAGGGACTATGAGATACATCATGCCTGGGCCCAGATGAAAGGGGTCCGGAGGACCCATAAGTTCACCCGCATTCAATTAGTAGTAAAACCCTGTGCAAGTTAATCTGAACAGTTGAAAAAAACACACAATTTTCAAACATTTTGCCTTTACTCAAGAATTGAAAAACGTAAACTTTATTTTAATGGCAATTACTAGTTGATGGGTCCACCTTTTGCTTGTAGGATTAAATCTAACCGTTTTTTTTTTTTTTTGTAACACCAACTTCTTGCAGATATTTTTGATTTCATCGTCGTGGAACCGTACGTGTGTGACGAAATGAATCAGCTTCATTTTGGTAGTGCGTTTTCTCGAGTAATTTTTCACGATAGACCACAGGTTTTTCATGGAATTGAGGTTTTCTATTTTCTATTTCTAGACCACAAGACGGTTTTCTATTTTCTATTCCAGTACTTCCATTTAAAAGAGAGTCTCCAGAGAATCGGCTAACCTCCATCATCAAGTCATTTTTCAGCACGATTCGGCCTCATGCCACAGGACCAAGATTATTACACAATATTTTAAAAAGATGCAAATGAAAGTACTGGAATGGTTTCGCAACTCGCCATATCTCAATCCTATAGAAAACCTGTGGTCTATCGTGAAAAATCGCTTGAGAAAACAGGACTGCACTACAAAAATGAAGCTGATTTAGTCCGTCATACACGTATGATTTCACGACGATGAAACGAAAAATATCTGCAAGAAGTTGGTGTTATGAATGAAAAATGGGAGCATTAATTTTACAGGCAAAAGTTGGACATATTAACTATTAATTGCCATAAAAATAAAGTTTACATTCTTCAATTCTTGAATAAAGACAAAATATTTAAAAATTGTGTGTTTTTTTCGACTTCTCAGATTAATTTGCGCAAGGGTGTAGTTTGTTGTGCATGCATACTAAAGCTAGCCGGATTAGCGATAGAGATCTTTTTTTGGTCTTCGCGCAATTTCTAACAAAAGCTGGCCGAATTGGCGATGAAGAAGTTTTTTTTTGGTCTTTACCAAAACAAAAAGTTGTTGGTCTTCACCCAATTTCCTGCCCCGATTTTGGCAAAAGAGTTCAATATCAGACTTGGTTAGTGACGTAAATAAAAAAAACGAAGCTTGTTTTTTTTAAAAAAACGTTTTTTTTGCTTGTTTTTTTTGGTTTTTTTGTTTTTAATTGTTATTTTTAAATAATATCACATTGTTGTTTTGAAAACCGTGAAAATCTTTAACTGGTCCGGTCCTGAAAACCGTGAAAATCTTTAACAGGTTAAAAGCTTGAAAAAAGATATCAAAACCTATATTTCCTTATTGATTGATTGCACGTGACGTCATCACGCAGCTAGTCAAACCGCTGGACGTCAAAATTGCGCATCGGCCCTATGCAAATGCATGCAAAAACAGTGATAGTTAAGACATAGGGCGTATTTTCAGGCTTTAAATCAGTTGAGTCTTTGTAACATCAAAGTTGAATAGCAGATAAAAGCTTGCAAAAACTGAAAAAGAATTTGATTAGTCAGAATTCGGTTTTTGTTTGCTTTTTTCAGTGATGTAAATTCGGCTTGCTGTCTAGTAACCACGAGAATTATGTAATTAAGATGGTGGTATTTATCTTCGGTTATCAAATCATGATCAAATTCGAGGTTATTATTGACGGCGCTGAAATAGAACAGCTGTATCTCCTTCATTTGTGACAAAATTAGCACTTCTTTAAACTTTTGTAATTATATAAGTCTATTTTGCAGGATCTATGTTGATTTTATGGATTTAGTGTTGTTATTAACGGCTAGCGCTACGGTTGCTTATAAGTCAAAACGCATAAACTGTTGTTTTCATTGAGTTATATTTCGTAGATATGTCATTTAAGTTTAAACTAATGATTTAACTGCCCTCAGTGTAATGTTTTTCGAGCCCTAATTGGATCTATTTCGACTTTAACTAGTGGTGTTAACAATTATTCGTAATTAGTGCTTGATTTAAACGTTAATCTATCGCATGGTATTGCTGCGGCGTAAAATTTTATGTATTTTAGGATATGGCCAAATTTACGGTGTGAACCAAAGCTAAAAACCGTGCAAAGTAGACAATAGCAGGCACAATGGACGAAGAGTTTTCACAAAAGGCATAACTTTCTAGATCGGTTAAGTTATATAAGCTGCTTAAATTGCTCGTGGTAAATTTCAACTAAAGCCGGCAACCCACAAAAGTTTAAACTTTAAAATCAAATCCTTTAAATATGCCCACTGAGCAAATTAAACATTGGTTTTTACCTTTAGTCACTTTCCATATAACCACTGCCATCAGAATTCTCCCTGATGCCTCGTTTTAAAAGCATTTTATCAAAATAAGCCTAAAATTAAATTATTTTTGCAAAAAAAAATTTAAATTTTTCTAGTGCTCGGGGCTCTACGCCCAGACCACCAATGGCCTCCGGCGGAGCTTAAAGACCCCCAAAACAGCCTCTCCCCCATTACAGATTTCTAGTTACACGCCTGAATATAAACGTGTGCTGCCACGGTGCTGCTCATACTCCTAAGTTATCGAATCTTACAATGAGAATTTATTGAGCTAGCCAAATAACAACCGCTATCTACGGAAATGAAGTAGTACCGTTATCTTTAAAATAACACCTTTTGCAGCTTGCTACACATTATAAAGGGTGACACCACAAAATTCCATCCCGAGTGTCACTATCCTTAGCGATTTCCACTATTTCACTATCCTTAGCGATTCAGTGAGTAAGAAAGTAGCAGAGTTGCCATTCCACCTTAACTACCGAAACTTCCGCATTATATTCTCTCAGCAAGCAATTGTTAGGTCTATGTAGCTCAAAAGAAGCACAGTACCTAACCAAATCTTGAAAAACCATTTAAGTATTCTCAATCATCCAAAAACTACAATTACATCTAAAAAAAAAAAAACGACAAAAAAAACAAAAAAAACAAGGTAAAAAAAACGCCCTTAAAAAACAAACGTTTTTTTACAACACTAGACTTGGTACCTCCTGATAAGATTTCTCTCTGAGGCTCTGGTCATCAGGCAAGGCCTAATAAAAGCAACTTTCAAAGCAGTTTAGAAGGTTATAAAGTATTATTACAATACGAAATACAAAAATTTAGAAACTGAAAGCCTCTCTGATGATTATTTATGCTTGAGTAGCGATATACTTTGATCATTGTTATCTAACTAGCGACAACGCTTTTGTCTCTAGAGCGGTAATTCCGAGGTTCAAATCTTGGGCCGGTCAAATTGGGTAGAGTGTTGCCAATGGCTCGCCCTCGCTGCAACATTTCTCCAAAAGAAGCCGTGTTGCCCTGGCGCAATCACGCGGAGTTGGGCCCCGCAAACTCGCCACACGCTTCGGCGTAATACAGCCTGCGAGTTTAATAAAGATTAATTTGATTTGAATTTGTCAAGTAAAAATAATTACAGAAACATTGTATTTATAATATAAATAAAAATCAATAAATAATAAAAAAACATCAATTTTGGGGCGTGTAACCGAACTAGTTAATGGCTTAATGTGTAGGTTAAAAACAACCTTGTTCAATTTCAATTGTTTGCAATTTTTGTAAATCGGATGGAGGGCATTAAAACTACTGTAATTGTAGACTACACTCAGAATAATTAGTTTATATTTTGATTTTAGTGACTAGTTAGTTGAAGAGTTACGTGATTGTTTATGGAACGGCAAGCTAAAAGTCAATTCCCGGGCTGGTCCAATCCGACACAATTTGGTTGCGGCTCGCCGCCGCTGCTACATTTATTCAAAAGGATCTGTGCTGCCCAGTGGCTATGACTCGGAGCTTGGCACCGTAATCTCATCAAAATTAAGTTAAATGGAAAATTGCGCCATTAACCGAAAAAATCTTGAAAGCGCACCGCAACTAAATTGCAACAAATTTTAAAGACTTTAGTCCGCAACGCAACTTCCGCAATGTTTCAAAATAAAAAAATTAAACCACAACGAAACTTCAGAAATTTCAAAAGTTACGCTTTGTGCTTCTAATTGCGCTTTGTCCACATCTGGAGAAAAGCGTTTGTCTCGTTAAAGCAAAAAACTCGAAGCTTTTATGTCATTGACAGTACAGTAAGGCGAGACCTCAGGCTTTCTGTTTAGCCCTAAATTACAAAACCTATATCTTGATCAACTCATTTTACACAAAAGGGAACGAAAATGCCTCCTTACCTAACTCCTAAACTAACAACCATGCAGGCTTCAGATTTTGCTTATGGATTATTGTTCACTAAAAGTTTCCAAAAAAAAAACAAGTTTTAAGTTGATATCGTTTTCTTAGTGACGTCATGTCCAATTTTGAAAAAAATGATGTCATCTTTACTATGACTTTGTATGCGATTTAAATTTGGCACGTTGGTGTGTTTTTTAAATATAAATCGTAATCTGCCTAAATTAAAGTAACCACGGTTTGTGACGTCACTTTAAGTTAAATAGGGGCCAAACTGATCAAATTTTGATGAAGTGGCTTCGACAAACGTCAAAATTAGGAAACTTTTACTTACTCCAGCAACTTTAAATTTTCAAATTTTTGAACAAATTTAACTCAAAGTTAACTTTGCGAAGAAAATAAAACTTTTTTTTCAGAATGGATTTATCACAAAAAAAATGAAAGAGGTAGGGGCATTTTTGCTTCCCAACTCACGTAAAATAAGGTTAAGCAAAATGTAAAGTGTGACGTTGCTGTGTAGGACGGTAGGCAAAAGTAAGGATACACCCAATTTTTAAACACATACTGTTTAAATAGTGCAGCACTATTTGCTGAACTTTGGCGCTTTGTGTGCATGTGAAATGAAAGCGTTTTGAGGTTTTCAAAAGTATAAAAGAGAAAGCTTGTTTTCGCACAAACAAGCACAACTAAAAAATCTGCAATAATGATAACATATCATAAGCGGGAAAAGCTGCGAAATGACCAAACTATTTGGTCTTCAAGTCGAGCAGCTACCATGTGAAAAAAAAGTTACAATCAAAAATACGGCTTTTTGTGAATGACTTACAATGAATTGTAAATGTTATGAATGAATTGTACAGTAAATGTACAAGTGCATCAGCACAAACTATTTACCACAATGTTACTGATCTATTGTTATTATTACTGCCGGTATAGTGTTCATCAATTTGATTCCAGGAGTCGTTTTTTACACTGTTTTTTTCGTTTTTTTTTAATTTCAAAAAAGTTTCGTTTTTGAGTTTCTCCGAATTTTGTTCCAAATTTTCATTTTGGATTACCAATTTGAAAGGCTGTAGGTTCGAAGCCTGTGGGAGCACAAATTTTCCACATTGCTTGTTTTTAAGTATTTGCCGTTCTGGTGGCTCTTTCTTAGGCTTCTGCGATGGCAGCCTTTTAGCTGGATGCACGCAAAACGATTAAACATTAAAACTCTTGCCTGCAAACATCAAAACATCACAATTAAATTAGGCTTTTTTTCGTCAGGTGAGTCAATTTTAAATAACTAAAGTACGATTTTGGATTTTCTTTCTTGCCACAATGCTTGATTTGTAGCTGTACAGATTTTTCCAATTGCTTTACATCTCGAGATCCCTCAACGTTTTTCTCGTTTTTCTAGATTTTCTAAGCAACTCCAGATTCAGCGTAAGTAGCAAAACTTCTTTTTTAGTGAAACCAGAGTCTGAAATTGGGTAAAAAATATGCACTCAAAATCAATACTTTATATCAAGTCGTGGAATATATTTCATTCTGGATTTTGAGCATTGCTAAACGGACCTTTTGGTGTGATTCTCTCGTAGTAGTTAGTGGTTCTGATGAAAAAGTCATGTTTTAGTGACGATCAAGCAGTTTTCGTACACTTTTCCTTCAGTAACCGAAAAGTTTTCGTACGTTTCTACGGAGTTCGTGGTGTTTGTGAAATTATTTTCGTAGACATTATTAAAGGAAGATACCGGATTCATGATCACATAATGTTCATCAATTTTGTTGTCCTGTGAATCTGGTCCTTCCTGATTTTCTGGAAAATTCTGAGTATTTTCGTTCAACGTTATGAGTTGACAGCTGGAAGATAATATTTTTGAAGAATTTCTGAAAATACATTGCGTGGTAGTAAAAGTAAAAAAATGACTAACGTAATTATGCATAATTATACAAGAAGGTTTATGCAATAACGTATACATGATATTTTGAATTGAAAGCCTTTTAAATTTCAGTTTTTATTACGATATTTACAATAATTTATATTTGCTTGCCATTTACTGTCGATGATTTACCGTGATTTGATCTTCAACCAAAAACAAAATTTTAACAAAAATTGCAGTATTACTGACCAGATAGTCGAATGATAATACTGTATATTTGCCTCCGAAAAGAAAAGTTGTGGGTCCAATCCAGAGGCAGTGTTGCTATTAGAGGCAGGTTAGAGACAGTGTTGCTCTTAGTTTCCAGCCTTTCAATATATATTTAAAAAGAGCTTTGTCGGCGTAAGAGTAATGCAGTAAGCGAACATTAGCCTAGCCAACTCATTACACTTTTTGGCGTAATTCAAGGAGCTTAAAAACTTATTTTGGTGATGGCACGTAGGCTAATGTTACCTTTTTCGGCAAAAAATAACTATTGCAACTATGCTTAGCGCAACGAGTGCAAAAGCCGAAACAGAAATAGCGACAAGTAAGAAAAAATTGGTTGATGAAGGTGGTTCAGCAACTGGAAGAGGTGGCACCATGCACATTCCAACAACATCAAAAGCTTCGCTGCTTTCTTCGCAAGTCAGGGCTGTAATCTGAAGCAAAAAAATAGTGCAATATGTGACTTGAATGACTGATGAATCTTTATCCTCCTGTCAGGAGAAAGCTATAATGGCACTATCCGTAATATGAATCCACTCTCACTGAAGACTTGACCATTTTTCAAGTTTTCCGGTTGGTGTTTGATTTCTTCTCACCGAAACTTTCTGATTGTTGCGAGCCCCCAAGCAGATTAATTGATTGATCCGCATTAATTTTATTCTCTACTCACGATGAAGCGACGGTGGCGCTTTTATTTTGGACAAATCCTGACCAGGTTATAGGAGGTGACCTCAATCCAAGACGTTTGACTTCTTCCGACCTAAATTTGCTGCTTGTTCGATGCCACCGAGCAGAGATAATCTCCGAAAAGCTTCTTATCTAAGGACGCAACAACGTGACCAGGGTGCGGGTTGAACCGAAATCATGCCATCAAATTCGTCGTAAAAACAGAGCCTTTGCTTTCTCAACCACGCTGTCGACAATTAAAACAACATTAAGCATCATAAAAGTGTTTCATCCAAAGACAAATAGCGTAAATAGTGTGCGTGTGAAATCGAAATCATGCGGCCAGAGTTATCAAAAAAAAGGCAACTTTATGCTCTTGGCCGCGCAGCGCCAACTCAATAAAGTCATACTTAATAAAACAACTCAATAAAATTGTTCATGAATACCTTCAAAAAAACTGTGGCATTTGTAATACGTGTAAAAACTTTTAGGGTCTGTGAATTACCGTATTTTAAGTAAAATTGAATACAATTTAAAAACTAAAACTTTTCGGAAATATGAAAATTAACAAATTGTCAAATAACTACTAAATTTGTTATTATCAAATTATCAAAAAAAGAAGCAAAGCTATCTTTTGAAAAACAATTTATTCAAAGCAATTTATTCAAAAGTAAACAATATGAATTATTACGTTAAATTTTGAGTGTAATTTATTTTTTTGCAAATAAATGTTGTAATGTTCAACAATGTTTATTGTTTAACTGGAAACAAAACAAATTCTCTTCGTTTGTAAGGTTAGTATTTATAACATTCTAAATTTTACCTGTAAGTATTTTATTTTATTTTTAATGAAAAAAACGTTTATTTCTGTAAACGCTAATAAAAATGATATACTGAAACAAGTTTAGCAGCAATGTCTTATTTTATGATTCCCTCTTCTTCTTTCTTCATTGCCCGCTTTTCCGTGAGGGTTGTAATTAAGCCGCCACCCTTCACGGTCTTTTATCAGATCCATCACAAGCGATTCCATCTTAGATCCTGAATGTAATTGGTCCACCTAGTTCTAAATAGTCTAACTGGTCTTTTTCCATTTGCTTTGATAATTAGGGCTTGCTTGGGAAGTCTTTCTGAGGCATTCTGCTCGCATGGCAAACCATCTAAGCTGAGATCTTTCTATTGGAGAAGTAACGGCTCGATGTTTAGAGTTTTCTCATTTAAATAATTATCTTTCACTTAAATTGATTTAAGCCTTATGTCTTTTTAATCAAAAATGAAAACTCATTTTCTTAAAAACCTATGCATCTAACAGTTCTACTAACACTTTGTAAAGCCAAGTTGTTAATTTTTATACCGGTTTAGCAAACTGAAGTTGGTACGAATTTAAATTTTTATTTGTGATTTGCAAACGTCCATTATGACTGTGTGAAGGGCTGAATATGTAGCTTTACTTGGTATACAAACCTTAAAAGTAAGTAGAGAATTTGCTGCATACGAAGATATGTTAATTTTCTGCTGAAAGATATTTCCAGTAATTGCTCTTGGTGCCTCAATTTTTATTGATGATGACTTCGTTGCATTGTTAGTATTTATGATTATCTAAACAATAAACATTTCGTAAACTTCAAACATAACGATTCGTTAATCGAGGTAAAAGAATCTTTTTTTACTGATGGATGTAATAATCGAAGCACGTTGTGGCAAAATTTGGTAAGACGCAATTCTCTGTTTCGAAAAAAATTGCGTTAAAAATTTTAAGCTTTCCTTTGACGTTATTGTCAAATGCAACTCTAATTATTCCAAAAAATGATTAAAAATTAAACTACTGCAATTTTTTTCTCAGGAAAAACATTTTCAGTAAATGTCCCAAAAAATACAAAAAAATCTTATTTGTAAAGTATCACTCATCAACTTACCCCAAGTTTCAAGTTGTGGTTAACTAGTGGCTAAAGTGAGCTGGAATGCTCTGGAATGCTATTCCTGTAAACGATGAGGAACTAGAATGGCGTTCCAGTACGGATTTGAAATAAAGTTTACAAAAGACGAACAAAACTATACAAAAGTTAGTGGTAATCACAAAAACATGCAAGAATTTTCCATTGAAGACCATGGGCGCAGAATTCCGGTATAGGAGTTCAGTTCAGTTAATTTATTTGGCGAACAAAAACACAAAATAATGATTACAAATGCTCATATTATACTAATCGCTGCAGGTTTCATGAGAAGTCCAAGTGATGATTTGTGATCACCTCTAAAAGAAGAGGTGATACATGAAACCTGCAGGGACAAACACCAATAAATAAATAAAACAAAGAAGAAAATCACATATAACTTGATTGATTTAAAAAATTCGAATAGGCCAGCCGGTCATGATATTGGCAAGCAGACTAAAAAGAAGCCAATTAGTCAGAAATCCCTCACTGTGAACGAGGTTCAAACTATTATGCTTAGTAATGTTCAGTAAATATTTTTTCAAATTGATTTTGAAGCTATGTAAGCTTCGGCAGTTTTTGATATCTGGTGGAATTTCATTGCAATGCTTGAACCCAGTAAATAACATAGATTGTCGGAAAATTGATTTTTTTTACCAAAGGGGGAGGAATGTTGTCAGATCGTCTGAGGGATTTAGAATGCACTGAGGAGTTTAATTTCAAGGAACCTTCAAAGCAATTTGGAAGTTTGTTATGAAAAAATTTATAAACAAAGCAACACACTTCAGCCTTAAACGTATCTTGAATTTTCAAAATTTGATGCTTTTTGTAAACATCATCACAATTAATAATAAGCTATAGACAGTATACAGAGTCTTATAGGCACAATCAAATTTTTGATTAACAGCCTAAGACATAGTATTTCGGAATCGACATTCGTCTTTTATTCCTCGTCAGTATAGCTAGGACTACAGGTATGAACATGAGCGTAGAAAGGCAAGGAATCGCAAATTAACCAGATTATGACATAATTTTTTTTCTCCAAAAATATAAAGTAATCACAATATTACAAGAGATAATTCCAATAGTTCAATTCAAAATCATTTCCAATAGCATGCCTTAGACAGCTGTTTCGCCCAATCTCAGAGCTCATCAGTAAGGCTAGCTAGGCCAAAAGGACAAATATCACCAGTGATCAAAATTTTCAAAACAAGCATCTTTACCGATTTTCAATCAATAAATAAATCTTTATCGATTGGGTTTATAATGCATAAATCTCTACCCATCATTTCATCAATTTTAGCCAAAATAAATAAATCTAAACCGAAAAATCTTTACTCTATAAAACTGAAGCCATTAATTAAATCTTTACCGAATGAAACTATTGCTATAAATCAAATCTTTACCGACTAAAGTACAAATCTTACCTTACATCTCTCAGAAGAACAATAGGCTAGCTAACAAAGTACGTAAATCTTAACCAAAAACTTTTACCCAATTAAACTAAACCTATTAATTAAATCTTTACCAAATGAAACTATTGCTATAAGTCAAATCGTGACCGACTAAAGTACAAATCTTACCTTACATCTCTCGGAAGAACGATAGGCTAGCTAACTCTCTACTCTCCTCATAGCTCGCCTTAAATGGCTATGTCTCCAGTAGGCTAAAAGGCTCAAAACTAGCGCCAAATTTCATTAAAGGCTCAAAAAATTTTTTCGGTTTAGATTTATTTATTTTGGCTAAAATTGATGAAATGATGGGTAGAGATTTATGCATTATAA
Source organism: Trididemnum nubilum (assembly GCA_963965965.1). Classification (NCBI taxonomy): domain Eukaryota; kingdom Metazoa; phylum Chordata; class Ascidiacea; order Aplousobranchia; family Didemnidae; genus Trididemnum; species Trididemnum nubilum. Next base: position 38,456,458 of record OZ014473.1, on the reverse strand, counting down.
ACCCAATCGATAAAGATTTATTTATTGATTGAAAATCGGTAAAGATGCTTGTTTTGAAAATTTTGATCACTGGTGATATTTGTCCTTTTGGCCTAGCTAGCCTTACTGATGAGCCCTGAGATTGTGCGAAACAGCTGTCTAAGGCATGCTATTGGAAATGATTTTGAATTGAACTATTGGAATTATCTCTTGTAATATTGTGATTACTTTATATTTTTGGAGAAAAAAAATTGTGTCATAAATCTGGTTAATTTGCGATTCCTTGCCTTTCTACGCTCATGTTCATACCTGTAGTCCTAGCTATACTGACGAGGAATAAAAGACGAATGTCGATTCCGAAATACTATGTCTTAGGCTGTTAATCAAAGATTTGATTGTGCCTATAAGACTCTGTATACTGTCCTATAGCTTATTATTAATTTTTCAATACATTGTTCTTAATAAATCATCACAATTAGATTTATAGTTTCGAAAATAAATTAACCTTAACATTTTGTTGCAACAATTCTGCAGATTTTCCGAAAATGCAAGATTGTGGTTGCACCAAGTTGTAATACAATAATTTAAATGTGAGTAGGCAAAGGAATAGAAAAGCGCGAGCAAACAGGAGCGTGTGAGATAGTCTCTAGATTTATAAACGATTGCTAAGCATGCACGTAGTTTATGTAAAAGTTGCTGCATATGTGATTTCCAAGAAAGATTGTTGGGTATCAAAATGCCCAGAAACTTAAACTCCGTTACTTTGCAAATCGGTTGTCTCAAAATTTTAAGACATAGTTTTGAATTTTTATGTATTTATGAGGTTTTGTCGAGAAAATCATATACTTCGTCTTAGTAGGATTGACAATCAGTTTATGTTTTGCCAACCAACTAAAAACAATTTCCAATTCTTTATTCGCAGATTCGATCACTTCAGGCCTGCTTTATCTCGGAACAATTATTGTCATATCGTCTGCGTACATGAATAACTCGCATTTCGTGTTGAGGAAAAGGTCATTTACGTAATTCAGAAAGAAAAGAGTGCCTGAAGTAGACCCCTAGGGGACCCCTGACGTTATTGATTTAAAGATGGACAAAGTATCGTGGATAGAGACCTGCTGGGATCTGTTATATAAATAACTTTCTAACCATGAATGAGATACACCTCTAAAACCATAATGATATAACTTATTCAGAAGTATACGATGATCGAGAGTGTCAAAAGCTTTGCTTAAATCAAGGAATGCCGTTAAGGCTGATTTATTAGCAGAAAAATATTTGCTTTAATTTGTTTAAAAGACATGTGCAAGCTAAGGAGGTTGAATAATTTGGACGGAATCCAAATTGAAATTCTGATAAAGCATGGTTACAGTTGAAAAAAAGACAGCATTCTTTTATGCATTGTTTTTTCTAAAATTTTTCAGAAGATGTTAAGTAAGCTGATAGGTCTGTAATTATTAGGAGAAAACTGCTTTCACCACTGCAATAAACCCTTATGAATTTGTTATGATCTTGGCAATTGTTGTAGTATGCTGCGTAGAATAAAAGTACCACTTGAGGGCTCGTTGAGGATTGATACCTCTATATCAACCTTTTTACGTGAGCTTTTGCAACGGTGTAAGTTGATGAAGATTTCAACTCGATTTCGTCATAGATAATGACTATTGCATCATAAAAGCGTATTTCATGAAAATAATAACCATATAGTTTTTAGAACAACCGTGATATCTTTTATGATAAAATGGTGTTGATTTTTTTCCTAAGCAACTTTGCAAAACCTCATATCAAAAAGGTTGCATGTTTCCTGTAAAACCAATTTTTTTCAAACAACCTTAAGTTTTAACGCAATTGATATCATTAAGGAAAAGATATCGCACTAACAAAACTATACTATTATCAAAAATACAAACCAAGTAATAGTAGAGATTGTTAGTATCATTACACTAAATAATGTAAAGAACCTGGTTAACGGACCCCAAGCCAAATTAAATATTTTACCATATAGTTAAATTTCTCTGAATAATCTTCATACATCCATTCAATGACGCAATCTGATTCTGTGCCGTTCACAACTTTCGCATTTATCACTGGAAATTCAGCATAGAACGTTCTTGCTGTAGCAAAAGTTTTGATGTTAATTTGATCACAATGTCGAATGTGAATGCTGGCCTGAAATGCAAAATTACTCTAATAAAAAAAAGAATAAATAAAGAAATTGAAAGAAAGTTCAAAATAAAAAGAATTTAAAAATATGAATAAATGGAATGATTGTCGGCCATGAACCTGTTAAATGAACTGCTCGGGTTGTCATAAAAATACTGAACATATCCAATATTTAAATCTAAACCTCTTAACTAAAGATCAGAGCATAATGATTGGAACGTTTGAATAATCTTAGTATAAAGCAAAGAACCAAAACATGAGCGAACATATTTTCACTGAACGTTTTAAGACATTACTAGTCTCATGATCAGCAGATAAATGATTTTGACAACATCAACTTGTCACGAGCAAAGCGCAGCAAAAAAAGGCAAAGCAATGACGCAAAACAAAGGCAAGCGAAAAATCAAAAGCAGTTATTGTTTTTACAGGTTGAACAAATATAATGGAATTGAAGCTTTGTCAGAATTTACGTATGAATTTCTTTGTTGAATCATTAAGGTTTCTTTGATTAATAATTTTTGCCAATGGTCAGATCTAGCCAAGATGATGGGGTTATTGAAACAAACTGTCTGATTAGGGTTATATCGGTCAATTGCCGAGTGACGTCTGTATCCTGTGGCGTTTTAGAAGAAGGATCGTGGTTATTAATACCGGTAAATAGATTCCGTGACGTTTAACCAATATAAGAGCTGACACATTTACGACTTGTTTCGCACACGGCGCCATATTGATGGAGAATTTGTTGTTGCTTTTTATGTTTGAACACATTTTTTTAACTATAAGTATCGTTAATTAATCAAAATTAAGCTTCAAAATCAAGCTTGGCACAAAAAAAAAATTAATTTCTTTTTCTATTTGCGGTGAAACTTGGGAATAAATGGTAACCGCATAAAAAACTTTTTAACTCGAGGGTCCTTGAAAATATTTTCTTTAGGGCTGTCTTTTCCGTCGTGTTTTTCCATGAAACGGTTAATGTGCTTGTTTAGAAAGTTTTTGGGGTAGCCATTTTTTCCCAAACTAAAAAAATTAATTAAATTCTCTATGAAGCAATGTAAAAGAACTGAGATTTGTTGAACACGATGCAACAAATTGCCAATTAAATTCCTTTTGTATTTGGTTGGAGTGTAGCTGTCCAACTTGGTATATAATCCTGAAAAAATTGGCTTGTTATATAACTTACTGTTGTTTCGATTTTGTTTGATGTTTTAGTAATTCAAACATTCAAAAAAGGCAGTTTTCTTTTATTTTTTTCTTCTTTGGTGAATTTCAGATTTGGATGAAAGGAGTTGAATGTTTGATGTACATATTCCACGTCATTTGGGTAGGAATATATAAATATATAGTCGAATGCCAAAAAAAGACCATCAACGTAGCGCATGGTAACAGGTGGATTTTTTATTTTTGTCAAGACTTAGTTTATTAGCCAATTCAAGCAGATGTCTGCCATTGCTGGAGACAAGAGTGAGCCCATTGTCAAACCATCTAATTGGTGATATTTCCGAATTCCTTTGAATTAGTCTGCTCTTACTCTTTATGGTCTTCCTAAATTACATACAAATGGAATACCGCTGCGTCCCATTTTAGCTTCCTCCGGCAGATTTACTTACAAATCGGCAAAATGGTTAAGCAACAAACTGCTTTCGCTAAGAAATCATTCGACTAATTTAAAGAAGAGCTTTGAGTTTATCAACCAAATTAGAAAAATTGACAACCTTCACAATAAAACGCTTGTGAGCTTTGATATTAAAAGTTTATTTATCAACATTTCGGTTGACTTCACATTCAAATTGGTCCTCCTCAATCAACTTTTCCCTGAGGAACAGAGAAAATCAACGGACTAAGCAAAAAGTAATTTAAAAAACTACTAAAATGGACTTGCAAAAAACAGCCCTACAATTTAGCCAAAATTATTATCACCAATTAGATGGTTTGACAATGGGCTCACTCTTGTCTCCAGCAATGGCAGACATCTGCTTGAATTGGCTAATAAACTAAGTCTTGACAAAAATAAAAAATCCACCTGTTACCATGCGCTACGTTGATGGTCTTTTTTTGGCATTCGACTATATATTTATATATTCCTACCCAAATGACGTGGAATATGTACATCAAACATTCAACTCCTTTCATCCAAATCTGAAATTCACCAAAGAAGAAAAAAATAAAAGAAAACTGCCTTTTTTGAATGTTTGAATTACTAAAACATCAAACAAAATCGAAACAACAGTAAGTTATATAACAAGCCAATTTTTTCAGGATTATATACCAAGTTGGACAGCTACACTCCAACCAAATACAAAAGGAATTTAATTGGCAATTTGTTGCATCGTGTTCAACAAATCTCAGTTCTTTTACATTGCTTCATAGAGAATTTAATTAATTTTTTTAGTTTGGGAAAAAATGGCTACCCCAAAAACTTTCTAAACAAGCACATTAACCGTTTCATGGAAAAACACGACGGAAAAGACAGCCCTAAAGAAAATATTTTCAAGGACCCTCGAGTTAAAAAGTTTTTTATGCGGTTACCATTTATTCCCAAGTTTCACCGCAAATAGAAAAAGAAATTAATTTTTTTTTTGTGCCAAGCTTGATTTTGAAGCTTAATTTTGATTAATTAACGATACTTATAGTTAAAAAAATGTGTTCAAACATAAAAAGCAACAACAAATTCTCCATCAATATGGCGCCGTGTGCGAAACAAGTCGTAAATGTGTCAGCTCTTATATTGGTTAAACGTCACGGAATCTATTTACCGGTATTAATAACCACGATCCTTCTTCTAAAACGCCACAGGATACAGACGTCACTCGGCAATTGACCGATATAACCCTAATCAGACAGTTTGTTTCAATAACCCCATCATCTTGGCTAGATCTGACCATTGGCAAAAATTATTAATCAAAGAAACCTTAATGATTCAACAAAGAAATTCATACGTAAATTCTGACAAAGCTTCAATTCCATTATATTTGTTCAACCTGTAAAAACAATAACTGCTTTTGATTTTTCGCTTGCCTTTGTTTTGCGTCATTGCTTTGCCTTTTTTTGCTGCGCTTTGCTCGTGACAAGTTGATGTTGTCAAAATCATTTATCTGCTGATCATGAGACTAGTAATGTCTTAAAACGTTCAGTGAAAATATGTTCGCTCATGTTTTGGGTCTTTGCTTTATATTAAGACTACTTACTAAAGTTTTGCCCTTCTGATTTCCAAAGTAGTGCGTATTTTTGTAAGGTGTTTTAGTTTTAGACCTAGTTCTTGGTAAAATATTTTATATTTTAGATATAACCAAGCACTGTTTTTACTCTTGAGCACTGAGAAAATTGATTTCCATTTTTTTTGTTGTTCTGAATTTCGCTTTGCTGCAGAGGCTGGCATTGTTTTTAATTTGGTCTTAAATTTTGAGCAAAAATGAGCCTCCTGCACTAGTAAAACGATTGTATAGCTATTTTTGTCAACTGGCGCTACTCAATATGTCTTTATCGGTAGGTACGACAAGTTGTTCACAGAGCAATTCACTTTTTTTTTGCAATCTAAAAGCAACCATTTCAATTAATATGTAGCAAAAATTCGCTTTGATTAAAGATTTTACAATTTTGCCATCAAATTTTAGAACAAAGAAGATTTGTTGCACACTAAAAAACGCCCAGAATCTTCTTTAAATTGGGCAATTAAAATGTGTGGTTTTTTAGTCGAGCTCTGTGTTGCAGTCGCTTTAAGCAACTTAGTGAGCGAGAATAACGTTACCGAACTCGTTGAGCTTAACATGCTTGCGCAAAAAAAACTCTTGCCTTTAGCGAGTGTTTCGCTAGGTAGCGCCTCTTCAAAATACCCGTAATTAATGCGAGCGTGAAAATTTCTGTGATGCGGGTCAAGACTTGTTAATTGGGCTGGGCTTTCTAAGTTGGGTTTGGGCTCGAGATTGAAAAAATTTGCGCACAATTTTGTGCTAGTGCAAAATTTGAATATGACCCATCAAAGTTGTTTTCACGTAAGCTTTCGCAATAAGCTTGTGTTTTATTGCAACCAAATTACAAAAATACAACATGAACACAATTATCATCTAATCAAATTTAGTACATTAGAGCATTACATGAAAGTTTTAAATTTTGACTATGCTTTTTATTTAATCGATAGTTTTTAATTTCTGTTATGATGCAGTCTGAATCAAAATTAACTTTGTTATGAACTATGATTTTTTTGGTGGATTTTTTTGGGCTTTTGGATATGTTTGATGTTTGGAGATTGTGGAGTGGTTGTGGAAGTAGTATAGAGAGCTGAGGACACTTTTTCAAACATCCAAAGCTGCTCAGAGTTAAATAAGTTTTACCAGCTAACTCAAGCCCTAAGACCGCGTCCTAAGTGCCATTAGCGCCAGTGGTTTTTAGGCTCTGCAAACACCACTAAGACATTTGCAGTGGCACTGATGAATTTATCGTTGCGAAATAAGGTCGAACTACTGCAGGTAGCTGAACTAGCTCTGCTACGAACGTTTACAGAATCTAATACTAGAGACCCGTGAAGATAGCGGATCACAAGAACTAATTCTGGAAAGAATGATCACTTGATCTTAACTCACGAGAGCCGAGAAGCAACAGAAGTCTGTAGCTGTTTTTTCACCTTCGCAAATTTGGTGTTTGTGGTTTTTTAGGATAATGTACAAACGAGAATTGCAAAAATTTGCAAGTGCCCATACGGCCTCTTGCTTTCATCACATTGTTCAAAACAGAAATCTGCTGCATATCGTACCTCTGTCGAAGATATATGAACATTTTTGAGGTGGTGCAAAATTTGAATATGTCTTTGAGTAAAGTCGATTTCATGTAAGCTTTTGGCACAGAACTCTTCAGGTGCAATGCGCACCTGCATATTTTTGCAATTCTCCTTAGTGCATTATCCCAAAAAAATCATAGACACGAAATTTGCGATTGTCTTTAAACATCCTGCTCACCACAGACCAACTCATCGCAACTAAAAGGTTCTTTCCAAATCAACTGTGAAGTTGCTACCAAAGTCTCTGTGGAGACTAAATGATTCTTTTCCGTATGCCAACTTGAATAACACACGTTTTAATTTCTTTGTTCAAAATTGGTTAGGCAAACGCACACGATTCGAAAATTTTTTGAAGTGGTGGAATAATTTCTAGTTTAGCCTTAATTTTTTCTTTCAAACTATTGGCACTCTTAATTCAAAATTCCAAAACGCCAAAAAGCTCCCAGTTTTAGAACGCCTAAACACAGCCGATTCCATAATGTACATTCAGTAATTGACGAACTCAGACGATTGGAAGAAAATAAGAACCAAGGCGCATTTGTACGTTTACGTTCTGTTATCCAAGTCGAAGATGAGTTACCAGAAGGTTTTTGTTTAAAATTGAGCGTCACCAACAGCAAACAACTATAATAAACGCACTTTGAAAAGATGACTCAACTACAATCATAAATCCTTCCAAAATAAAATGAGAGGTTGCCGAACACTTCAAGCAGCGTTGGAACTGCACCAGCAGGTTATCCACATTATCTTTAGAACAATACCTTGCTGACATTCCGACCATAACTGAATCATATCAATATACCCGTGTTGATAGTCTAAGAACGAAAAATGAAAACTTGCAACTAACAGCTTAAATCTCAATACTTCTACCAGGTTCTGACGGTCTTACTACTAAATCCTGCCATACTTTCAAAACCCAACTTATTCCCTCTGTACACCAATTATGTAACAACATGTTCATACAACAACAAGTACCCTCTTTTCACGAAACAACCATTGTCAAACTTATTCCAAAGTCAGGAAAGTGCACATATACTCGAAACTGGCGACCGATTTCGCTTCTTAACAGCGAATACAAAAACCCTACTAAAATTATTACTTTTCGTTTATTGTCTTTCTTAGAAAATTGCATATTTCAAACACAAGCTGCAATCAAAAGAAGATAACTTCATAATGTTTTGTTAAACATTAAATCAGCCATTGATGATGTTAATGACATCAGCCACCCTCTTGCCATACTCCAACTTGATTTTGCCAAAGCATTCGACAACGTTTTCCATAAATTCATTTTATCACTCATGCGTCATATCAACCTACCACCAGCTTTGATTCAATAGACTTCTATTCTTTTGCAACGTATATCTGTCAAAATATTAGTTAATCATTCTCTCACCAACCACATTCCTATTACCACCGGCATACAACAAGGCTGCCCACGTAGTATGTGGCTATTTTCCATAGCAACGGCTGCATTATGACAGAAAATTAGTGCTTCATCTCCTACCAAAAGCCTTTCTCTTGGCTCCGTATCAACAAAACTGCAAAAATATGCTCATGACACCAAACTGTTTTTCACTGATACGTCTGAAGTAAGCCCTGAACTGCAATTCATTTAAGACTTCTGTTCTCATTCCAATTTGCAAATCAACAGAAAAAAAACACCATTTTGTCTAACAACAAGCATCTTTCAGAAGAAAATAAAAAGCTCTACCGGAAGCTAAATACCCGAAGGCAGCAAAAATACTTGGCATTTGATCAAAGTTGTAGATGGGCCGACAAATTTAGGCCCGAACCAGCCCGAGCCCGAAAACTAATTTAGCCCAAATAATGCCCGAAAAAAACGAAAGTTAAGTTAGGTCCGAATAATTTAGCAATGTTCCCAAGTTATTTTGATTATATTTTTGTGCATCTAAGACAAAAAGTACGTCTCAGGCCCGAAATAAGCCCGAAATTTTTGTCAACTTTAGGCCTAAACTCAAACTCGACCCGAAAAACCCGGCCCGACTTTCAACTCAACATTCGAATCTCTTTGATCTTTTTTACACTAAAACAACATTAGTCTCGTTTGACAAGTATTATCCAGAGCATAGCTGACAGCCACAAACACTGCAATCTCTCAATGTATGGTAAACTTTTGTGAATAAAAATGCTACTCCTGCAGTATCGTAGCCAGGGGGGGGGGGGGAGCGGGCGGGGCTCGAGCCTCCCCATTGGCCTGAAAAGCATGCAAAATAGCACGTTTTTAGTGCTTTTGAGGCTCATTTCTGCTCCATAAATGAACACAGCCCCCCATCGGAATTTGGGAGCAGAAGTTGTGATGGACTTGCGTTTGGAATAGTGGAGTCTTTTGGTTGTGGAGCTCACCCAAAGTCGGTGAAGACCTTTATTTTTTATTTTATTTTTTTGGAGAACACCTGATTTTGGCCGGAAAAACCCTTTTAATTTTGGTGAAGACCATCTTTTTTTTGGAGAAGACCTGATTTTGGCCGGCAAACCCTTTCAATTTTGGTGAAGACCTTTTTTATATTTTTGGAGATCACCTGATTTTGACGGAAAAACCGCCTCAATCTAATTCAAGATTAATGAAAATTTGGGTCAAGTTCGTTTACGGCTGTAACAAACTTCAAAAAAAGCTCCCCCCCCTTTGCGATATCCTGGCTACGCGACTCTTCTCCTGCCTCATGTCAGTTATAGTGCAAGAGTGTTTCAGCGTCCGAGAAACACACAATTGCCAATTACGAAAATTCTCCACAAGTTCTACGGTCTCCGTCTTTTTTTTCCTGTCAGTCGGATCACTTTATCCAAAATTCCTCAAAATGATGGTATTTAAATGCCATCGTCTTCGGCTAGAACCAATACTGCCTTCTTGATAAAATTTAAATCTCTTTCTGCCAACCCAACTCCCAACCTTGTTTTGGATGTCGTATATACTTTATAATCTCAGCTATCGAATCCGTAGTCTATACCCGGAAATATTTTCTAATAACATGCCTTACAAGCCGGAGCTTAGCTCAGACTGGAAACACATCCTTTTTCTACTTCGTCAGGAGCATTTTTCTTCGGAGCAATTGAACTACATCTCTCACAAACAACTCTATCTCTCTCTTTTGGATTCAAAACAAGCAGAATTACCAAGAATAAACAGCTCCTTGAAACCATCTTTTTGGTCTGAAGTTCTACTCCTTTGAAGGCTTTTCAGAAATTTTTCCAACAAGCAGAAGAAAGTAACATTCAAAATGGCACATTTTGGATATTTCTTCGGCAAATTCAACTCAAGGTATGTGACCAATCAACTTACCAATGGAAAAAAAAACGAAATAGCACCGGTAAATTCTGCTCAAGCTTCAATGATACTTTCGAACACGTTTGTTATGACTGCCTCATCTCGCGTTTAATTGTTTTGCGACTACAAGATTTCATCACGTACAAAATTTTTATGAAAGTTATTTTAAGCAAGCCCTTAATTCTAAATTTAAACAAGCCCTTAATTCTTTTTTGGTTGCATAAAAATGCAATCAACCTGTCTCATAGAAAACTTTCATTCTGAAAGCTATATCAATCTTTCGCGTTGTTGTTCTAGAGCAAAAATTACTTCTTGACATTTCTAATCAAGACTTGACAATTCTAATCAATTCAAACTGTGTTTGTACATTTTTCTTGTGAACGCATCTTTTTCTGAAGTGAGCAGCTTGATCAAGACGAAATTTCTTTTCGTTCAGCTCAAAGCAATCGCTTAATTGAATGTTTACCATCTAAATTATCTAAAAATCATTCTGCTGCTTGATATTTCCAATTTGTGATTTCTTTGACTCTTGTGACATGCTGTTAGGCCATTCCCCTTTTTTTCTGTACTTTTGCAATATTTCAAAACCTTATCACTCTTGTACTCTACTTCTCTTATTTTTGCTGAAGCTATATTTCAAAATGAAGCACCTACTGCCCCATTGCCCATGTCCATATTTTATGTCAATTTTGTATTTAATGCTGATGTTTCCGTGCATGAAAAATGTCTGGATGATCCTGGATCAGAGCGTTTGTAGCTTTCTCTTCTGGTTTCCGTATTTATCTCTCTTGTACCTTGATAATAAGATGGTCAAAATTTTGACAAATAAACTAAAACGAAGCAAAGTAGGTACTAAATTTTCTTTTTTTGCGCTACAATACTTAAAATGATGTGACGAGACGTTAAATTTTATTGATCTGCTTTTTATCTGTTTTTTATTTTATTTTTGTTAAAAAATTTATTCAAAATTTTGCATATTATATGAGAAGTGGTTCGAAAGTCCGAAGCAACGAGTCAAATGCCAAATGCAATATCCGATTTAACAGCATGAAAAAACAGCAAAAGAAACCCAAAAAATATATTTCTGTTTACAATAACCCAACAGAACAACAACTTCTAACTCCTGCAAACTGTAACTGGATCCTTGTAGCACGGAATTGCTCGCGTATGGCTTGAAACAGTAGATTTCAGCAGCGGTGGTGCTCCTCCAATGCACTACAATGTGTCTGCTCAAAGTATCGATTGGCTTATGAAATTTACAACTTTTCAGTCAATTTCTATTGCTTATTGAGAAATTTTTATCAGCACTGACATTCCCGAATGGACTGGGGTCAGCGAAGTTCGAAGGTTTTATATTTGCTATTCATCCTCTTCAAGACTACAACAGCATTCACTCTATCTCAATGCAGAACAAAATCAAGATCAAGTTGACTCACACCGCGCATTGTTTGGTTCATCGCAAATCGCTACAACAGCTATCCAATAAACTTTTCCTTCCGGATGGACAGCTTATTTAAAATAACTGTGATTATGTAAACCAAACATCTATGTACAACACCCCCCCCCCCCCCCACACACACACACCCCAAAACCACTTCTAAACGTCAATCTGTAAAATTTATGATTGAATTGTTTTTATTTGCACTTTTTGTGCATGTTTTAAATTTCCAATAAAATCAGACTTACCGTGCAGTAAAAAAAAATTACTCCTAGTAGCGATAGATGCCTGAAAAGGTTTCTACAGCTCTCACCAATACTTCCACTACAATTCACAAACTCTCAAATTTCAAAAGAACTTCAAAATCCCAAAAAAAATCCACTCAAACATAAATATATGCAAAATCTTACATAAAGTCGACTTTACTGAAAGACATATTCAAATTTTGCACCACCTCGAAATTGTTCATGTACAGTACCTTAGACAGAGGTACGATAAGTAGCAGATTGCTGTTTGAACAATGTGGTGAGTACAAGAAACCTAATGCGCACTTGCAAATTTTCGCGATTCTGGTATCTGCGCATGTGTTTTAGGTAGGTAAAAAATACATTATAAAAAAAGCAACTTTGCAACTCTGACTGAAGATAAAACAATTAGCGCTTGCACAAAATCAGCCAAATATTTTAAAATCTATATATTAAAACTTTATGTTTAATTCAATTTCGTTCTCAAGAACCATCGTCAGTAACCGAAAAAAATTAAGAAAATGAAATTACAAGCAAAAGCCATTAGAAAAAAGTTAACGTTTTGATTTTGATAAATAATTTGTGTTGTTGGCCTAACCAGAAGAGTCCTTAATGTTTCTATAAGGTCTAGAGCACTCAGAAATATTTGACTGATTTTGTGAAAGCGCTGATTGTTCAACCTTCTATGAATTGCATCCACAAAATTGTCATCTGGTGCCTGCTTGGTCGAGGTTCAATTTTTCTCTACTCGATAATAATATTAACAGTAAATGAAAACTTTATTTAAGCATCAACACAATCATTAGTAAAAAACTATTATGATTACATCTCAATCTAGTAAAGCAAAGTAATATTATTTAATGTAAAAGAGCAATTAACTGCATACCTTTCTCAACCCACTTAACTTTCGGGTTTTTCAGTTTGGTTTGGACTACAAATTATTTTTTAAAAGCTTGGGCTTGGAGTTTACATTTTCGGGTTCGGACCCGAACTAGTCAGCCCATTTACAACTGTGTAATGAAAAATGACATTGAAATCCCTTATCAACTAACTGCATTGTAAATATTTTAAACTTATTATATTTGTACGTTTCTACAAACAAAAAAAGAGTATTTGCTTGACGTTTCTACAAGCGAAAAAGAGCACGATAGAATACAGCACAAGGATAGCATGCTACTTACTTGAACAGTGTATTTTGAACGGGGCTTTAAGCTGGTAAATAGATGCTCTGTGTCATTGAATGGAACTTCTTTATAAGCCATAAACTGGCCAGAGGCATTTAGTGTCAACTAAAGTATAAAATCTTGTAAAAATGTAAGTAGTTATATACACTAGCAAAACCGTAATGTGCAGTAGAGTAAAGCAAATTCAAAAGATCTTGTGCGTATATTAAATTTTCAATAACGTCAGCACTGTTTTTTTTTATTATGCAAGAGTATTTTTGTTCCAAGGCTGTTTTGTTTCTTGTTTGGCAATGGAAATCAGCAGAACTTTAGACTAATTTAACTTCAGTTTCTACGTTATCTGAGAAACAATTTTATTCGTATATTTTTCAACAGCAAAGCAAACCAGAGTTGTAAGTTGGGCTGGGCTTTTCGGGTTGGGCCGGGTTCGGGCCGTGTTCGAGTTCAGGCCTAAAGTTGACAAAAATTTCGGGCCTAATTTGGGCCTGAGACGTACTTTTTGTTTTAGGTGCACAAAAATATAACCAAAATAACTTGGCAAATTTGCTAAATTTTTCTAACCTAACTTAACTTTTGTTTTGTTTTTTTGGACTAGATTTGGGCTTCAAATTAGTTTTCGGGCTCGGGCTGGGTTCAGGCTTATATTTTCGGGTTTGGGCCTGAACTAGTCGGTCCGTTTACAACTCTGCACCAAACTGAAATAAGAAAAAAGGTAAATTAAAATCACATGACAAAATATCTAACAGGTACAATATTTTTGGCAGGGGACACGTATTTTGAGGCGTTGCTCCTCATTCATCAGTACTGCTAGAAGCCTAAAATTCAGGATCTGGTGTTCAACTGATTGAGTTGCCCTACATCGACAGCATATCAGAATATTTTTAGCATTCTCGCTGCTGCACTGTGCTACTGAGTAAATTTAAAATCCGATATAGAATTACAAATATCAATAATAAACAGTAGGGGGCAACCAGGGTTGGGCTAAGTGGACTAAAGCCCCCCTCCCTGGCCAAATTACTTATTCAACCTCATTGGCGTAGCCAGGGGGGGGCCCAGGGGGCCCGGGCTCCCCCAATTGAAATACCACCAATGATAAAAAAATTATGACAACATAGCCTAGCGATGTTTAGTTGCAGTTACGGACAACGACGGAGCCCGGGGCCCCTAATTAAAAACCAGGGGCCCCTTAACCGAAAACTGGGGAGCCCCAGGTCCCTAAACTAACAACCAGGAGGTCCTGGAGCTCCTAACCGACAACCAGAGATCCCTGGGGCCCCTAAGTGAAAAACGGGGCCCCGAGCCTTTAACTGACAAACAGGGGGCCCCTAACTAACAACCAGGGAGCCCCAGAGCCCCTAACTGATGACCAAAGGGTTCTAACCGACAACTGGGGGCCTCGGAGCCCCTGACTAATGACCAGGGGGCCCCAGGGTTTCCAACTAACGACCAAGGGATCCCGGAGTCCCTAACCGACTACCAGGGAGTCCTGAAGCCCCTAACTGACAAACAGGAGGCAATGAGGTTCCTAATTGACAACCAGAAGCCCCCAAAGCCCCTAACCAACAACCAGGGCCCATAACTGACGACCAGGGAGCCCTAACCGACAACAAGGGGGGCCCCAGGGCCGTACCCGACAATCAGGGGCCCCCACGGCCCCTAACTAACAACTAGGGAGCCCTGGGGTCCCTAACTGATGACCTAGGGGCCCCGCAATTTAAATTTTTGACAATATACACGCAAAACCAGTGAAAAATCTAAAAGTTTTGTCCTAAAAGTTGCAATCCCATGCCCTCGTTTAACGTTATTATGAACTTAATGCTATAACACAGGTGGTAATGCAAACCCCCAACTGAAATACTACCAATGATAAATATAATGAGAGCATAGCCAGTATGTTGTCCTTGTCCGGAATTGCAGTTTCTTTAATTTAGGATTTACGAGTACAAAAGCAAGTAATAATAACGACGACCACCTGTCCACACCATAATAATGTCATGCAATTCCTGGAGGTTTCAAAAAACTGTCAAGTGACTTGGCTCGAGTCCTTAACGTTTCGGAAAAAAAGTTTTTTAAGTTAGCTTTAAATGTTTCTTTTTTATGAAAGAACTTAAAGGCGCGATCTTATCCAAAATCATAGGCGTAGCCAGAGGTGTGGCCCAGGGGGCCCTGGCCCCCTAAATTGAAATGCCACCAGTGACAAATATTTAACAAAAAATCTTGTTTCTTCATTTTTAGTTTCTTTTAGCATCTTTAAGTACAACAGTGCACGCGTACTACAGTAATTACCAATAAATAATATTGACAACCAGGGGGCCCGGCGCACCCCCTCAATTCAATTTTTTCCTACCAATTTAAACGTATAACCAGGGTGAAATCAAGGGTTTTTGTCCTAAAAGTTGCAATCTCAGACCCTCATCTAAACTTTTATGAACGTAATGCAATAACCAGCGCCGTGTTTGCCGAATGGCACAGCGCCAGGGCCCAGCGCTCAGATGGTAGGACTCTTTTTTGGTCTTCATTTATATTTGGCAGGACGATGTTGCAAAAATCCACTTAGTGCCAGGGGCCCTGCGCAATGTAAATCCGGCCCAGGAATAACATGTTTAGTAAGCGTAACCATCTATTGTATCATTTTTCAATAACAGTTCAACTCCACCTCGCCAGTTTTTACGCACAAAATAACTAAAAAAAAATACCTGAAGAAAATGCTCATTGAACAAATTATTGAATTTCAATTAAGGGGGCCTGGGCCCTCTTAGAACTGGTTAATTTCATGACAAAACAAAAATGTTGAAAGAAAATCTTCGAGGTGGATTATTATATCCTGCTAAAATAATGCAGGAGGCAATGTGCCTTACTTATTCCTACATGGACCAAATCACTTACAATTAAAACTTTGCACCATAATGCAAGATTTTAAACGTGTTTTGGACTTTAATTGCAAGTAAAAAGAGGATTGAATAGTTAAATTTTTTCGATTGGCCTTCAAATGTTAAAAATCTAGTTCTTTCAAATGGCTTTGAACACGTGCGAAATGTGATCCAATGGGATTTAAATAGCATTTTTTTCCAAAAACTTACAAAAATTGCCCAACGGCTGGGAACTTTGCCCCCAGACCCCCATAGTCACCGGCGGCTGGGGGCTCCACCCCCAGACCCCAGCCTGTGATACGTTTGAGTACATTACCTTACTCAACAGCTCTTCTAAGTTAGACATTTGCATTTTCTAACGATTAGTTTTCGCCCTCTCCTCTTACCAAAATCCTGGTTAAGTGCCAACAGGCTACAGCTTCAGATCTTCAATTCTAAGATATCTTTGCCCCACAAAAAGTTCCTTTTTTGAAAATTTCTGATGACGTTATTGCATGTGATTTGTGGTTTGGCCCCCCCCCCCCCCTACGATCAAAAATCCTGGCTACGCCTACGTTCAACCTAAATATGTAAGCTTTTAAACCTATTTTGCAAGATTTTTTTGTCCAACGCTTATTATAGAAGGGGCGAGTGGGGAAAATTGAATCCCTATTGAACACCTGAACCAAGCGCAACAAAAACACCGCATTTTGCATGGTGGTTGGAGTTCACTAAATTTTTTTTATAAAATCTAGTTTTGAGTTTATAACATCTTAACGTTACATCACGGCCATATTTTCAAAAAATGACATGACAGTATTTTGCGATGATGTCACAGGTGGTTTAGGTTTTGTACATTGCTTTTTATACTGAATTATAAAATGCCTAAGTCAAGTTATTTATCTCATAAAAACGTCTTATGAAGTCATTCAATTTAAATACTGGTCAAAAAACGCTCAGATTTTGGACAGTGATTTCGGCAAACCTCAAAATTGAATCCTATAAACCTACCCAAAAAAAGCTTTTTTTGTCAGAATTATATTTACCCCAAAAACTTATTTTCCAGAATATAGTCTAACCAGAATTTTTTAATTTGGCCGAAATTACATTTTTCCGAAAACTTATTTTCCAGAATTTGCACTTGTCAGAATTTGCATTTGTCCAAAATTTCATTTTCCAAAAAATTTTTTGGCCGATTTCACACTTGTTAGAATAACGAGTCATTGACCGAATTTGCATTTTCCCGATATTGCATTTATTGACATTCTCAGTTCTGACATTTTTAGTACCGTACCAGTATATTTTAACTCCAGGATTTTTATAATACTGACATTTTTTATTGCTAGTATTGACGCCCGGAAATTTGGATTTTCAGCTTATGCAGTTGTAGTCCATTACATTTGCAACGACAATCTCGACAAGACCCACTCTACGTTATTATGCGGTCAGGGCCTACATTACTGAACGTCTGGGCGAGGCTCGTACTTAAGGTCATTTTCGCTCGCTAAAAACGCTAAATAACGAAACACTTCGTAGACAAAATGCCATTTCCAAAAAGTCTACCTCAATAAGCATTAAACCTGCTCGTTCAAATTTCTTTGCGAGATGTTACGTAACCTACGTTAGTATGATTGTAATACGAACAATAATTGTTGATGTCAGATCACAACTACAAGATAATTCGTTTAAGCGTACGTACTGTACGAGTAAATGTTAAAGAAAAAGACACAATAGACCCTGTGTTATCATTCTAAGCTTGCAATATCCTCAATTGAATTACTAGAAAGACACTCGTTATTAATGCGAGCGAGGAAATTTTTACCATGCTGGCCCTGTTTTTGCTCAAGCATGGCACTGTCGTTTCAATTGTGACGTAGGCTGCAGGAATGACTTATTTTCCTTCTACCATCGCATGACCTGCAAATGGAATGTTCTAATAAATTGTATGAAATGAGCTTGGCGGAAATTGACATCGTTATGAGCTTTCAGTAGGAGTGGCGTAATTTTTCTGTAAATTTGAGCGGAAAACTCTATGAAGAATGTGGGGGGAATTTACTTCATTGCTGCGTTTAGTGCTTTTGTGAGCTTGAGTGCAAAATCTTTGCTGAGGAATGCAATAAGTGCTGTTTTGCTAGATTTTGGCAGCTTTGCACTTACAGCTGGTGTTTTAATTTTGGCTGCGAACACAAGTAAAATTACACTATTTTTTCACACGAATAATTTCATAAGAACACAAGGATTATTTTTACTCAAAATTCAAGAACAAATTAAGAGCAAAGCCAACCTCAGCGGTAACAAAAAATTAAAAACAAACGAAAAAGAATAGATTTCAAATCTACAATAAAAAGCAATTAAATTCTGTATTATTTCAAAACGATAAAATTTTATTGATTTTGGAGTAATTTTTTACAAGCAAAGTTGCAACAATTCCGAAATTATAAAATGCTGCTGCGTACTACATATGGGCAACTCATAAATTTTTGGCTGTCGTTCAAAATAAAAAGCTTTCTTTTTCACTTTTGCAATTTTACATTGCTGCAAAAAACAACACCAATTTTTTTACATAAGCCTACGGAGCATAAGGAAGTAAACACCAAAACAGTTTTACAAGCATGGTCGCAAAACGTTAAAAAGACTCGCCTTTTCATTAAGGCAATTGATGAAGCTGAAAATTGGTAAAAAATTAAGAATTCAAATCAAAATGTACTGACTTTTATAAAAATAGTTATTGCTTTTATTATTATTTTATATTATAATTTTACTTTGTTTCAGTGAACATGATAAGAAATTTCCTTGCGCTCGACGCATTATACATAATGACAAAATAATAGAGTAAGCCAGGTTACATCTCTAATTCGGTAAGATAACTGTTGCAGTTATGTCTCCTAATTTCATCCAAAACTCTATTCTGTTTAATAGAAATGAATAGCATCAACACAGCATAATTTTTCGAATGAAAAATAGCTGCTTGAAAATGAATTTTCGAGGAAATGAATTTTCGAGGAAATATTTCTGGAAAATAAGTTTTCTAGGAAATGCGTTTTCGGCTAAATGTAAATTCTTGCAAATGTAAATTCTGGCAAATGTAAATTCTAGCAAAGGTGAATTCTGAAAAATAAGTTTTCGGGGAAATGTAATTTCGGCCAAACGTAAATTTAGGCAAGTGTAAATTTTTGAAAATAAGTTTTTGCGTAAATATAAATTCGGTCAATGTAAAATTTGGCAAGTGAAAATTTAAAAAAATAAGTTTTCGGGCAGTGTAATTTCTTGAAAATAAGTTTTCGGAAAAATTTAAATTCTGGCAAGTGTTCATTTCGGCAGATAAATTTTCTAGCAATTAATGATAAATATGGCGAGTGTGATTTCTGACTAATGCTAATTCTGGAATAAGAACGTTCTGGGAAATGCTTTTCTGAAAAGTGATTTTCTCGAGGTGTTTTTCTGCGAGTTGAAAGGATACCCCCTAAATTGGGAAGCTTCCCTTTACCTTAGCATAATCAAATATTCAGGAGTTATTATTTGTGATGAGATTTGGCTCAAACTCAAGTTAAGACGCAATAAAAATTTTGTTTTTGTGAGATTTATTACAAAAAAAACAAAAATGGGAAAAAATGCCCCCCCAGCCCCTCCTCATGTAAAAACAACTGGGTTTGAACTTTACTTGTAAGTCAGGGAAGGCTGAAAAAGCTGAACAGTTTATTAATAATTATTTCTAAATGCTTCCACATTTTAGCAGTTTTGATAATTATTTGAAATGACTCTGAAAACATGTAAAACATCATCCAAAAAGCTAAAAATAACTAGTTTTTTTTCAAAAAAATCGCAAAATTGCCCAACGGCAAGAGACTCTACTTTGGATTAGATTTGTAAAAAAAGCGGTTTTTTTGAAAGGTGCTTTTTTAAGTTTTTTTTTTGTTTTTATATACATGTGTAGTTTTTAGATGATTAAAAAGACTGATATGTTTGTTCATGATTTGAGTAGGATTTTTGCTTCTTTTGAGCAACGTAGACCTAACAATTGCTTGCTGAGAGAATGAAATGCGAAAGTTTTGGTAGTTAAGGTGGAAATGGTAACTCTGCTATTCGCTGACTGGGATATTTCACAGCAATCCGCAGTGGCGTCGCAAGGGTGATGATACCCGAGGTGGAATTTTGTGATGTCGCTTTTTATTATATATAGCAGGCTGCAAAAGGTTTTATTTTAAAGATAACGGTACTACTTCATTGCTGTACGTAGCGGTTTTTATTTGGCTGGCTCAGTAACTTCGTATTATAAGATTCTATAACTTGGAAAAATTTATCATTTTGTTGAAGTAAGTACTCCTTAGCAAAATCATAATTGAGCGACTAATGCAGTGCAGGCAAATTTGCAGCATGATCATTCTGATATATCAGAATAGTTCAAAAAATTGCATTAATGCGAGTATTCTCTATGGCACAAGTTCCATCATTTTTAAACTGCAGAATATGTACTAGAACTGAAACACGTTTTAGCAAAAGTTGTTACGTCGCGTTTCGCTGTCGTGAAAAAACCTAATTCAAACTCTTAAACTTTCATTCGGCCTCTTTGTCAAATGATACGTATCAAACGATTTATGACCAAAAAATGATTAAACATTGATATATATTTTTTTTTCAAGAAAAATATTTTTTATAACCAACTTTAAAAATAGAAAAAACTCATTTTTTGTGAAATACCAATCATTAACTTTTGCCAAAACGTGCTTCAAATTGAAAATTGTGATTTAAACATTTCGTAGTTCGGCCAATTGGTCAAGCGGTAATGATTCGTCTCTGGAGCGGGAAGTCTGAAGTTCGAATCTCGAGCCGGTCAAATTGGACTCAGTATTGCCAACGCCTCGACACCGCTGCGACATTGCTTTGAAGGAGCTGTGTAGCCTGTAAGCGATATCGCGGTGATGGGCTCTGCCAACCCGCCACACGCTTCGGAGTAATAGAGCGAGTATAACAAAAAATGTTTCACAACTGTGAGGTAGCACTTCCTTCACATATCTGCTTTCCCATCGAACAAGTGTTTCATCAGCATCTGAATCCTCACATAGCCTATCCTGGCAGCCGACCTGAACCACCAAACCACACACGAGATCAATTTCTACGTTTCCCATTGTACCCTTTTCTCAGGTTACTCTGATGAAAGTCTTAAAGCAAGAGCAAAAAATGCGCTTGAGTTTGGTGTGAAGCTTCGGATGGGCTGCCAGAATAGGATATGTGTGAATTTAAATGCTGATGAAACACCTGCCTAATTTGAAAGCAGATATGCGAATGAAGTGTTACTTCACGGTTGTTAAAAATTTAAGTTAAAAATCTGCTATGTAACTTCAGAATAAAAGATTTTATTTTAATGTCCAGACTTTGTTAAATCAGCAACAGAAAGAAAACTTAACTCTAAAATTTCTCAGTTTCAACTTTCAATTCCTCAATGGTTTTTTATCCAAATTTGTCAGTTAAAACAGTCCACATACCTGTACGGTGAGATTTAACGTTTCATTTGTTATGTGAAGAGCATTAAACTGATTCCATTTAACCCGAAGCACTGAGCCGTTGCACCGAACTGGTTGCATTTGTATTTCAACTAAATAAAGCCACTATTGCAAATTATCAAAAAACGATTATATGGTTTATCGTGTTTGCTTTTGGTGTTTGCATTTATCAGTTTGGCCGCATGTAACTGTTTCTCCGGAAATCTATCAATTATGACGGTATGCTTTTCACATATTTCTCTTCTTACGTTTTGGTACACTTGCAAAATCTAGTGCTGTTATTAATTCTGGCAGAGAATGCCACGGCAAAAGATCATGAATTTGCTTTTTGATGGCAATTAATATTGAAAAAACGCAGAGCATTATTGTTTGGTGTTTGATGTTCGCTTTGTCTCTGAGATTTATCACTTAGATAATATATTGACCATACAAAACTAGGTGTGTAAATTTATGCTTACAATTGCCAACTGTAGATAAAGTAAGTGCCCAGGACTGTACAGTAAATAAATTACGATTAATGTTGGGATAACAAGCTGCTATTTAATACTTTTGGAACTAGTCTATATTAGCGTTCATTCAAAGCAAATAGTGCTTTCCAACATTTTTTGTGTTAAAAATAAATGCATTTTAAGATGTTTTTACGGCAGAATTTTTTTTATTTTTAAGTTCTACGTACTTTTTTTGGAGTTAATAATTTCCTGATGAAGTCACAATACCGTAGTCTTTTTCAACAATAAATTAAAAAGACATTAAAATGTAATATATAATCTACTTACATTTTACTTGACAAATAAAATATGCATAATCTCTACAAAATTTTGGTCGCAAATTTATTCCATCATCGTAGGTCAAAGGCCAAGACATTTGCTGACAAACAGATGAGTCAGATTTTGGGTAATTTGGATCATTTATCCTTGCTCCACTATTTCCGAACCAATCAGATTTTTCCACATCAGATCGTGCTCCAGTATATATGCTAATGTCTAAAAATTAGAGATTTTTATGATTCTGTGATATCCTTTTGATCGTGTTTTGTATTGCTTTAACTAAACTAACCTGGAATGTAGAAAAGAAAAGGACGAAGCTTCAAATGCGACTGATTGACGTCATTTCGAAGAAATAAGTTGCTAGAGTATCGATTTTCGTTGGTATAATCATAAACAGTTATTGTTTCATTTGATTGATTTGCTCCTCCGTGAAGAAGAAAATTCGGCTTCCATCCGGTAATATCTGGTTGGCATTGTTTACTTTGTAACTGATCTCTACCATCAAACCAACAAAAATACACTGGTGTTGAAAATTGTTCTCTTGGTCTGTTTTAAATATATGAAAACATATTAAATAAAAAAGATCAAGGAAAACCAGGCAGAAAATTTTTTGTGAAAATCTTTAATTACGCAATTATGTTTTTAAAACAAAGCTACAAACTTTAGCAAATTGTTTTCTGTTCTTTTGAAATTATATCTCGTCTATTATTGCTGTTTCGGGAGACTAAAGTATGTTCATGAGATCAACAGTAAGAAAGAAACAATATACATAATTAAACTTATTTTTTATAGGAAAAACTTCAAAGGAACATGAGGATCGTTTTTGCCAAAAGTTTTTGAACAAATGAAGAACAATGCCAGCATCAACATGAAAAAAAGTAATTAAGAAAGAACATTGGCCTTAAACTAAAAACAGCAAAATTTTCTTGGCATTTTCTTTATTCCTATCATTAATGTGCTGAAAAACTGCTTTTATACTCTTGTCATCAGTGAGAAAGACAACCTTTAACCAAGCAAGAATGAATTTTGGTCACTTTATTCTCTGATAAAATTTAAAAACAAATTAAGACAAATGAAGTTAAAAATTCATAAAAATCGAAAAAAAGCCAGCCTCAACTTAAAACTACCTGGTTCTTAATCTAAAAGTGCTGGCCGAATAAAATTTTTTGCATCATTTTTTCAATTTTTTTTGAGATTTTTATGCGTTTGATTTGCTGCAAGTTAAAAAAAACTTTTTAACGAATCAGTAATATTTATTGTACAAACTAGATAAAACTAGGTAACACGAGCTAGTTTGCGACATTGGTTTCATTTCAATATAGTCATTAGGCCCATTAACTCCTTTTAAAAAAACAAGCAAATGCTGCATACATCAACTGATTATGCGTTGAAATTCCCTTTCTAATGCAAATATTTTAACCACTTGCCTTCAAAACTGGTTAAGTTACTTTTCGACGATATGTAGTTATGTTATTTGCATTAAAACGGGAATTTTGATACTCATTCATTTGATGTATAATTATGGTATGTTGATTTTCGAACTAGAAGATTGTGCACCCGAGAAAAGATACTTTACGCATATTTTCCATTAGGGCTAAACAATGTACCACTTGAAGCGGCATATAGCTTGACAAAAGACTTACAAACAGAACCCAAAAAAGTGTGGTTTGCTTTGGTGTGGTTATAAGACAGACGCAGAGTGCTACAGGTCTATACGCATAAATTAATTGATCAGCATTTCGTAGCACATTTAAATGAAGAGTAAATATTTCCCCAGCCATTTCTTGGCAACAAAAATAACCTAATGGTTTACATAATGTACGTCAACGTAGGATGTCAAACTTTCCAGCGAGAAAAAAAAGAAGTTTGAATTTTGTTGCTAGAGCTTGATACAGAGTTACAAGCGGGCCAAACTAGTTTAGACCCTAACCCGAAAAGGTAAGCGTGCGAGCTCAAAAACTGATTAGAATCCCAAACAAGCCCCCCCCAAAAAAAAAAATCTAAATTTAAGTTAAATCTAAGAAACGTATACGGGTTAATTGTTCTTTTTCTTCAAATAAATTTAGTCTACTGTGACTAAATCGAATCATTTTTGGGCTCTGTTTGAATAAGGTTTACCACTGATGATCCCATTTACGGATGAAACAGACTGCTGGAGTTTAATTTACAATGTTTCTATTGATTTAATATTGTGGTAATCTACTGTTAGACCTATGCATTGATAGCTTCTGATGGGAAAATATTAATATTGTGTAGTTGTGCACTGGCAATTGTATTGATGCTTCATGAGGACTTCATTCAGTGTTAAAAAGTTATTTTGATTATGTTTTAGTAGCTACTAAAATACAAGGTATATCAAGCCCAACCTAAGCCAGAAGTTTTGTAACTTTAAACACGAACCCTACTCGAAAAGCCCAGCCCAACTTACAACTCTGGCTTGATAAAATAACAATAAATTACGTAGCATAGAATCTGATGCTTTGCATTCGCCCATCTTTCGGTGTCTTCCAGCCGCTCAAATCAGTCGTATCAATATGTGTCACATTACTATCTGCGTCTGGTCGAAATTTAAAGACGTCAAACCAAGGAGGTTCATCGTTGATTGTAGGATTTTCAAAAATTTTTACCAAGATTAAATCTGCGCAAAAACAAAAATCCAATTCTTTATTTTGCATAATGTAACATGGTGTATGTTGCATCGTTGTATTCTTGAGAAAAACACTATACGCTATTTCCCTATTGGGACCAAGCAATCTACCCGTTGTGGAGACCAAGTCTGACGAAAGACTTGCAAACACAGTTAACACTCCCAAAGAGGATACTTAACATAATGTATCTAAACAGATGCAAAAAGCCTTGGCTATACAGAAGAACGAAAAAACGTAATTAAAAAGAACCACTTTATAGTGATTTTAGCATTTTCCTCTTAACTACGGAGATAAATTGTATGTCGTAATTTGTAAAAGGTAAAATTTAAAAGAGCTTTCATTTTATTTCATTTTAACCGAGCAATGGTCGAGTGGAGAGAGCATCTGCTACTGCAGCAGTAGACGTGGGTTTGTTTCCCGGTAGGATCAATTCAGAGCTTCTTTGTTTGACGTTCAGCATTTAAAAAGGACAGTGTGAAGCCTCCACAATGTGCGGTAAACAGGTGGGCAGGTGGTAGCTTTACTCCAAGACCGAAAGCTCTTTTTGCTGTATTTTAGTCAAGACAACTTGGTGAATAAATATGAAATTATAATTTTATAGAGTGATAAAAGAGTAGTATATTTTGTGTAAAAGAGTCTTAAGTTTATCTGAATTGTTGTTTTACTTGTGTAAAGTATTTTTTAGATAGTTACAGTAACGATATGTTTTGAGACAGTACCTCTACACCACTGAATAATATGAATAATTCTAATACATAAATGATTTGAATAATTTTCCTCTTGCTGCTTTTTTTGGTGCTTTAATTCTTGTGCTTCGTGGTAGTTTGTCATTTGTTACGACGGACTACGTGATAAATATAGACTCACAAAACGTGAAGTTACGTTTCTAGATGTTTTGGCTTTTTGTTTTATGTGAAGGATATTTTGGTGTTCCAAACATTAATACGCTGTCAAAAAAAAGAATTGCTTAATGTAGAGAGTTTCATGAAATAATTTATACGGCTGATTTTTTTAAAAAATGAATGCAGCAAAATCTATTGCTTTCATTTTTGAAGGCAGTGTTGTCTTCAAAATAAAAAGGTTTATATTTTTTACACCTAAGGCTGGCTTCTTAGCCATTTTGAAACATTAACTTAATATTATATTAATCCATACAAGGTTAAAATTTGTTTAAAATAATGGCACATGAAACAAACCTGATGAAATATGCCGTCGTATCGAATACTCTATAAGATCTTTTCGCGTTTCATTGTTCATCGATTCAACCAATGAACTGTCTAATTTCGCACACAATGATTGACCATTATCAGCGTTTGTTTGCTTATCGGAAAGAATGTAGAAGTAATTGTTTCGTCCAAAAATATTCCGAGTGCAATCTATACAAATGGAAGTAAAAGCTACTATAATTACTCTTAAGTATGAGGAAACTAATATCGGCCAACATCACATGCTTTTAAACCGGTAATGCTCTCATATTCTATATCGATACAATAATGTTTTGCTTCCTCTATTTACTGTACCTCAGAGTTGTAAGTCGGGTCGGACTTTTCGGAACGAGATTGGGTTCGAACCGGATTCGGGCTTAAGATTGACAAAATGTTGGGCTCAATTAGGGCTTGATATTATAGACACTTGTCGTGTAGAACACTGAATGACGATTTTGTTTAAACATCAATAAGATTATTCCCAGTTACCACGTAAGTATGATTGTTGCCTCACAATTAACCCGCAGTAATTAGTGTTATTTTAACCGCATGCGAGCAATAACGGTACACATTTCTTGGACGAAATAAACTTTCGGGCCTGAATTTGGCTTCAAATCACTGTTTGGGTTCGAGATTATGTTTTCGGGTTTGGGCGTCTATAAGTCCGCCGGTTTACGACTCTGTTGTGCCGAAACTAGTATATCTGTGCGCATAGGCGTAGCCAGGATTTTTGATTGTAGGGGGCCCAAACCGCAAATCACATGCAATGTCATCAGAAATTTTTGAAAGAGAAACTTTTTGTGGGACAGACATATCGCAGAATAAAAGACCAGAAGCCGTGGTCCGGTTCACCAAAGTTAAAAGTGAAAATGTCTAAATTGGGAGAGGTGTTGAATAAAGTAGTGTTACTCAAACGTATCACAGACTGGGGTCTAGGGTTGTAGCCCCCAGCCGCCGGAGGCTTTGGGAATCAGGGGGCGAAGCCCCTAGAAGCTGGGCATTTTTTGAAAAAACAAGCTATTTTAATGTCATTGAAATACATTCCACACGCGTCCAGAATTATTTGAAAGAGCCAAATTTTTAACATTTGAAAGCGAATTAAAATAATTAAATTGTTTAAATCTCCTTTTACTTGCAATTTAAGTCGAAAACACGTTTAAAATCTTACATTTTGGGGTCAAATTATGTGCGTAATTTGGCTTAGGTAGGGAGAAGTAAGGTACATTGCATCCCGCAATATTTTGCCTGCAAATAATAAAATAATCCACCCGAAAATATTCCTAAGATATGTTTGTTTTGACAGTTGTAGGAGTACATCAACGACCAGGGGGCCCTAGCCCGCCCAATTCAAATTCAATTATCTGTTCAATGAGCATTTCTTCTACCTAATTTTTTGCAAAAGTATATTGTAGCGTACAAACTGGCGAGGTAGAAGTAAATTGTTATAGAAAAATGATACAATAGAAGATAATTTTTATTAACCATGTTCTTAACCGGGCTGGATTTACATTGCGAGAGGCCCCTGGACGTTTGAAGATTTTTTGCAAAATCTTCTTGCCGAATATAACTGAAGACCAAAAAAAAGGTCTTACCACCTGAGAGCGGGGGCCTGGCACTGTGCCATAAGGCAAATCCGCCACTGGCTATTGCATTACGTTCACAAAAAGGTGCGATGAGTGCCTGAGATAGCAACTTTTAGGACAAAACCCTTAATTTCACCCAGATCACATATATAACTTGTTAGGTAAAAATTGAATTGAGGAGGCCCGGGCCCCTTAGTTGTCAATATTATTGTTAATTACTGTTGAACGCGTGTATGTTGTACGCGAAAAAGGCTAAAAGAAACTGAAGAAATAATAAGCTTTTTTGTACTATTTTTATCGTTGGTACCATTTCAATCGGGGGGCCCCGGCCCCTTGGGTCCCCCCTGACTACGCCTATATCTGTGTGCACTAACACAGCAGTAATAGTTATGTCTTTAGTCTTTCCTTAAGTGCAGCAAATGCAATTTTTATTCAAAAATCTCTTGCCAATTAAAATTGCAATTTGTCGGACTGACTATAATATTGCAATGTGCTTTCAAAAACAAGTAGTTGCTCGATTAGAATGATTAGGCTCAGTAAAAGAAAGAGGAAAAATACAGTATCACTGTCTATGCCTGAGTAAATTTTTCATGGTGAGGATTTAGTGTGCTGCAGTTCGACATGTAGGGAATTATATATGGAGACGCTCGCTTCTACTGTAGGTATCACAATTCTGTCTGATTACAGCAAAGACCTTTCATCAAATAGAAGTGATAGTTTACTAGTCTACAAATAAATGAACTTTGGCCATGATTGTCGTTTTGATAATCCGGTTTGAAACGAATATAGTTGCCAAGAAGATAAAAATGATTCTTTTTTTTCTGAAATTAAACTAAAAAATTAAGCAACTTAATAGCATTTTTTTTATGATTTCGACAAAAACTTGAGCTCCCGTTACATTGCATGAATTTTGTTAAAACTTTGAATATGATTCGAATATATCTGTTAAAATTTCGAATAATACCCAGGCTCGGAATTTCTTAAAAAGGCACGCTCCTATTTATGGGGCTCGTACGGCAGCACGAGACGAAACTTGGTCTGAAGAACATATTGTTTAGTCCATGGGAAAAAGACCCGTCGCAAATCACAGTAAATTTGGAAACTTTTTTTTCTTCAACTTCCAACTCGGGAAAAAAAAACGATCCAATGTGAACAACGATCTTTTTTTTGCACCCTAAATGCGACGGGAAAATAGCTGCTTAGTTGAGAGGCATTTTTTCCGTTTTGATTCTGTACTCGGGCTGGAAATTTCCCCTATTTACCCTGCTTTGTCGAAATATCTCTTAGTGATTCTTACAAGAGGGTAAACTATGGGCAAACGTGGAGTTAACACATCTAAAAGTGAATCAATTAACTTGTCAAAATCTTTGCCTTTTTTGACAATTCTCGTTTTGTTCCAGGCCTCTACACAGCCATTTTTCAGAGGTGGAGTCCTCGAGGACGTCCTTGGCCTCGAGGACGTCCTCGAGGACACATTTTGAAGTCCTTGGCCTTGGCCTTGGCCTCGAAGGTCAAGTCCTTGGCCTTGGCCTTGGCCTCGAAGCATCAAGTCCTCGAAAATTGCCCTGTCCTCGGCACGAGGACAATACTATTTTTTAAACAGTTGAAATTTCGTTGAAAAGCGCTAGAAACCTCGCGGAAAATTTGCGAGCACTTTTTTTGTTTTCCTCACTTGGAGCATAGACGTAGCCAAGGGGAGGATGGCAGGGGGTCCGCCCCTTCCCAATTGAAATTTCACCAATGACAAAAATGTGACAAACAAATTCTATAGTTCCTTCAGTTTCAGTTTCTTTTTAGCATTTTTCGTTTACAACAGTATAACTATAACAACAATATTGAAGGCCAGGGGCGCCGGGTCCCCCTCAATTCTATTTTTGCCAGCCAATTTAAACGTATAACCCGGAGAAAATGGAGAGTTTTTGTCCTAAAAGTTGCTATCTTAGACCCACATCTAGCCTTTTTGTGAAAGTAATGCATTAATCAGGGCCGGATTTACCATAATATGACGCAGTACCAGCAGTAGCGTAGCCATGGGGGAGGCGGGGGCTATAACCCCCTTCCATTGGCCTGCCAACCAAAATGCAGAATAAGAAAAATATCACGTTTTTAGCTCTTTTGAGACTGTTTTTTGCGCTGGAATTGACTAAAAAGTGATTTAAAGTATCATTGGAAACATATATTCAGGGGGGGGCTAATTGTCAAAAATAAAAGTCACAAATCAATGAAAACTTTGAAAAAATCCCCGAAAATAAGCAATCAAATTTGATCGCTGATGTAAAAACGCCCAACATAGGTTTTATCAACAAATATATTATAAACTCAAGAATAAGAGGAGGGGGGCTATTCAGTGTTAGTTAATTACCATAGTCACTTCTCTCAAATATCTTTCCATTAGCCCTTCTCCCAATTATTTTTTTATAAAATATAGACGAAATAGATTACACCGAGTGAGTTTTATTGAATAATAGGATTTTATGATTTACCAGCAAGTGGACAAGAGAACTGCAATGTTATCATTAGCCAGTAGCCACTCCCCATGTAGCCCATTAATGCAAGCAGTTGAATTATGTTGCGCTGCCAATTTCTACGCCACGTTTTAAAAGCAATATTTTTTATTAAAATAGCTCTAAAATTAAGTTCATTTTGCGAAAAAATGCAAAATTTTCGAGCGCTGGAGGCTCCGCCCCCAGACCCCCAAAACAGCCCCCCATTGTGAATTTCTGGCTACGCGCCTGAGTACCAGCTAGGGTCCCCGAGCTAAAATCGTAAGACTTTTTTTGTTCTTCACCTATATTTGGCAGAAAGATGTTGCGAAAATCTCCCAAGTGCCATGGGCCTAGCGCGAAGTAAATCCTGCCAGCAATAACATGGTTAGTAGACGTAACCATCTATCGTACCAATTTTCAATAACAATTCAGTAATTCACCTCCAACCTCGCCGGTTTTTATGCACAAAATACTTTAAAAAAAATTAGTCATTGAAAATGCTGATTGAACGAATCATTGAACTTCAATTGAAGGGGATGGCCGAACATGTACTGCTTTAACTGGTTATTTTCATGACAAAACTAAATCTCTAAGGAAAATCTTCCGGGGATTATTATTTACTGCTAAAATGCTGCAAGAGACAATGCACCTTGCTTTCCCCTACCTGGACCAAATCACTTACTATTAAATTTAACTCCAAAATGCAAGATGTTAAACGTGTTTTGGACTTAAATTGCAAGTAGAAGGAGTATTAAACAATTTGATTTTTTCAATTGGCTTTCAAATGGCAAAAATTTAGTGCTTTTAAATGGCTCTGAGCACTTGCGATATGTGATTCAATGGCATTAAAATAGCTTTTTTTTCAAAAAACTACAAAAAATCGCCCAACGGCTTGGGGCTTCGCCCCCAGACCCCCAAAGCCTCCGGCGGATGGGGGCCCCCACCCCCAGACCCCCGTCTGTGATACCTTTGAGTTACACCAGCTTTCTCAACACGCTTCCAAAGTTAAATATTTGCGTTTTTTAGCTATTAGTTTAAGCCCTCTCCCTTTGCAAAATCCGGGTTACGTGCCAACAGGCAACGATTTCAGATCTTCCATCCTATGATATCTTTGTCAAACAAAAACTTCCTGTTTGGAAAAATTTTGATGACGTCATTGCATGTGATTTGTGGTTTAAGCCTCCCCCAATCAAAAATTCTGGGTACGCTAATGAATTGGAGATCGCCTGAAAAAAATTTTTGAAGACTTTTTTTTCGGAGAACACTTGCGCCTGTGTCCTTGGTCCTTGGCCTTGGCCTCGAGCGTTCCTGTCCTTGGCCTCGAGAGGTTCTGTCCTCGAAAAGGCTGTCCTTGGCCTTGGCCTTGGCCTCGGATTTTTTTTGGGTCCTTGGCCTTGGCCTTGGCCTCGAGCCTTGTGTCCTCGACTCCACCTCTGCCATTTTTATACCTACATTAACGTTTACATGTTTTTTTGATAGTAAATAAATCAATGAATTAATCAACTGCCAACACTTGCATTGTAACATTGGTCATAACCAAAATAGTCGGTTATAAACAAAGCAGGAAACATTTTTCAGATTTATGATTTATAGCAATGATTAAAAATATCTACTGTTATGTTAAGAAAACAAAGTACTTCGTGCAAAAACACCAATCCTCTTAGCCTGCGAGTAGCCATGTAAGAAAAATTTCGAGAAGAAAATTGCCAATAGTATTGACATAAACAAAGCAGGAAACATTTTTCAGATTTGTGATTTACAGCAATGATTAAAAAGATCTACTGTAAGAAAACAAAGTACTTTGTGTAAAAACACCAATCCTCTTACCCTGCGAGTAGCCATGTAAGAAAAATATCCAGAAGAAAATTGCAAAAAGTATTGTCATAATATACAACCCTGCAGTAAATTAAAATTAGCCTGAATATCAACATGCAAATGATGGTTACTAAATATTTAAAAGTTAAAGCATTGTCCAATCTAATGAGAAAATTAAACAATTACGCAATCTTAAAGAGGCATTGAAGTCTAATTTTGGATACTACCACTAGATATGTCAAAATTAATCAGTTACCAGCGTTTTTGTCCCTTGTTTTTTTTATTATTGGTTAAAAGTACCTTTATTGGTTTGACTTTGTTACTTTTAACAAAAACATACACGACTTGCTGCGCTTGGATAGAAACAAAAAATAGGCCTAGCTTGGTAAGTTAACATAGCCTACTGATAATTTTAGTTAGTAGTTGTCTGCTGTAATCATAAAAGTAAAACCTTCTCCAAAAAAACGTTAGGCTAGCTTAGTAGTTAAAAACCCACTGGTAGTGGTAGGCTGCAATAGGAGGTATTATTAGTGATAAGCCTACTGGATAACGTTCAAACTTGCGTCCAAATCTTGGCAGCATTGAGTAGTCACAAATCAGTGATTCAAAAAATATTTTTAAAAATAAAATGAATACAACAGATAGAGAAAAAAGAAATGCAAATATTTTTCAATATAGAAGTTGCAGAATTCTGAAACTTAACGGAAAAAACTTCAAAAAATTTTAAAATTTGCCTGACATACAATAAATGAGTTAAATCAACTTTTTTCAATGCCCATTTAATGTTGAAAGTTTAAAAGTACTGACGAGTTACAATACGTTTCTACCAATCATGATAGCCTATCCCCAAAAATAGCAGTCTAGAACAGCTGCTGTTTTACCGCGGTTTTACAAAATAATTTGCAACATTGTAAAGGTTCTTGTTAGTTTTAAGAAAATCTTGTTGTTGCGCATTATTGGATTTTTTATAAATATTTCATTAGCCAAACCAATCAAACTCATCCAATGGCACTAACTTGAACGTATCGTAAAGGTGGATTAACACAGTATTCGTTTTTTGTCCGTTTTTTCTTCTTCGTAAAAAACTATGTTCTTTTTTATTCGTATTTTTATATGTCCGTATTTCTTATACTGGACAAAAGTTTTTCGAATTTTTTTTTTTTTTATTCACGGCTGTGAGGTAGCACTTACCTCACATATAGCAGATATGTGAGGTAAGTGCTACCTCACAGCCGTGAATAAAAACTTTATGTTTCAAGTCTGCTACGTAACTTCTGAATTTTTTTTTATTTTATTTGTAAATAGGGTACAGCTCTATTTTACTATATTCCTCTCGTCGTTCATAACACAAAATTTTTAAACAAAATTTTATCAATATGTAACAGTCTGCTTAATTAGTGCGGTTATGAACTGATAAAAATGGGGACAAAAAGCATATACTTTTTCATGGAGAAGCAAAAACGTAAAAACAAAGCGGACAAAAAAGGCTACTGTGTAAATCCACCTTAACGTAATACATGCCTCGGTAAAAAATTAAAAGTCAAAAGTCAGGAAATTTAAAACTTTAAGCAGTCGGTTTCATTTGATTAGACACCTATAGTGAAACAGACTGTACGGATTTGAACACTCTTTTCTTTTATTTTAATAGGGCAAACACAAATTCAGAAAACCACTTAACATTTTTTCAACATTTTCGCGCACGTGGAGAGATTGCAACGTTAGGAAACGGGACCCTCGTCCTTACAATTTTTTGTCTGATGTTTTACCACAGCTCCATCTTTAAATTTTTGCAAACGTAAGGTTTGGCCTCTGCTATCAGGAACTTTTTTCAGTCTGTTCAATTTAAGCTTTATGAACTTATTAAGTTGAATGCGTAATGCGTCAGAGAGGCAAAGAATTTCGTTGAATGTTTAAATCTTTTTATTAAATAAATCATACTTTTAATTCAAACAGTAAAAACTCATGTAGGCAAATACAGTAAGCTTTTCATACAAAAGCTTGTTTGTTCAGCTGAGCAAATTTTTAAACAAGAAGAACAATTTTACTACCTTATTTAAGGTTCATTTTTTCTCATTCAAAAAACTGAGCACGAAGAATAAAAATTTAAGCAAAAAAATAAAACGATGAGTTTATAACAATCAAAGTCTAAAACGTTCACGCTCTAACTCATCCTCAAACTTCTCAAGTCCTAAAGAAAGTCAAATCGTAACTCTATTAATAATACGTGCGGTCAAAACTGCGGAGGCAGGTTAAAATACCCATTTAAGTTATCAATAACAGACTAAGAACAAAAAGTACCTAAATTGGGCCAGCAATGCCACGAGACAGATATCAAAAAAAGTACCAACAAAAGCTATACAAAACATGACTGTGCTCTCTTTGAGCCACTACCTTACTCGAGATAGTGCAATTTACGTTTTATTCAATCATGTGTCGTCAACCAAGCATTCTGCGCTTGTCATACAACACCAACGCAAAATGTGGTTCCGTTTGGACAATCTTATACCGTGAACAATAGCCTTGCATTTTGGTAAAATTTCCAAAATTTTCGCAATTGGATTTATACGTATACTCCATCTTACTGCCACGATTCTAACCTTTAATCTACTGTTTTTACGATATCGTTGTGCTTTGGCTCGTCGCATTATCGTTGTACAGCATACGAAGTTGACCGTTAAAGTTGTGTGCAAGCTTTTTCAGGCTTGTATTTGCTTATCAGATGCTCTGTGTTTTAATCTTTGCAAAGCAATTAATTTTTCATGCCAGTGATGCATCTTGCTATTCAATATATGTAATTAATTGAAATAAAAATAAATCAAATTTTAAAGCATACAAAAGAACTAAGCTAAGGATACAAGAAATTTTTCGCCAATTACATTTAAAAGTAATTTTTTTGTTTCCTTTTCCAAGTTTCTAAATCCTCTCCCTGAAGTTGATGAAAACAATTTTAATTGTTTTTGATTTTAAAGTTGATGAAAACAATTTTAACTGTGTTTAATGATTTACGCAATAGATTTAAGAAAGTCTAAGCCAAAAATGCTCCATCCAAAATGTTATCTCGCTAACGAAGTAAACATGCCCATAAGCCTTGGATATTGAAAGGAATCTAGGTTTTAATTCGAAATAAGCAAATAACGTTTAGGCCTAAACCACATTTTATTGGTGATAGTGAATCTCAAAAACGTTATACAAACCTTATGCAAATAAGCTCGCAAAAGTAAAGTGTCTGAAAAAAACTATATCTTCATAGCGAATTCAAAACTGCAAAGATGATGGTCGCAAAACTTGGGACTTACTTTATTCTCTTTTACCTACAGCAGTAAAAAAAAAACGAAACAATGCCCTTAAACATTTGAAGTCAACCGTGAAATTAAGCATGATCCAAAACTCATCGCTCAACAATTCGGTGACCATTTCAGAGCTATAGCTTCAAAAATTTTCAAAGATAATCCCAATTAAACCGTAGCCGAATCGTTTAAACGATTTCGTAATAGACGTATTTCTGACTCGATATTTTTGCAGCCTACGGAACAAGATGACGTCTTTAATTCAATCAATTCGCTTGATATAAGTAAAAATAGTGGTTTTGATCATATCCTAAACCTTTTTTTTTAACTAGCAGTACCTGTAATTTCAGAACCGTTTTCTGTGCTTGTCACCCGATCACTTTGAGGATTTTCCCAGAAGTTTTAAAACTAGCAAAAGTGGTGCCTGTGTACAAATCTAGCAGTAGACACTACAGTCCTACTAATTATCGTTCGATTTCATTGCTGTCTTGTTTTGCCGAAAGCACTCAATAAAAGCGCCTACTCAGTATGACTTTAGATCAGGACTTTTCACCATGCATGCTGTTATCGATGTGTTCACTCAAGTTTATGATCACATCCTTGATAAAAAATATTCTAGACTAATACTTCTTGACATTCAAAAAGTTTTTGACACAATAAACCAAAAACTACTGATCGCGAAGCTTGATCACTATGACATCAGAACCCCTGCTAAAATTCTCTTTAAATCCTGCTTACGTAACAGACAGCGATTTCTGGCTTTGGATGATGAATCAAGAATATATACAGCTTATTGGGGAGTTCCCCCAAAGGATCAGCTTTATGCCCACTACTATTTTTAATTTAATGAATGACGTGAGCAATTGCACATCAGCAGTAATACTTCGATTGTTTGCAGATAATACTTGTCTGTGCTTTAGTTCTCCAAAACTTGAAACTTTGCTCGACATAATTAATTTTGACTTAAACATTGTTTCTGAGTGGATGACTGCGAACAAATTCCGCATTATTGGTCAAAAAACTTCAGCCTTGAGTCTCGTATATCGCCAAAATGCAATGACAAAGCTTCTTAACAAAATTTGACCATTGTTTTTGACGGCTCAAAAATAATCTTTCCAAACTTGCTAAATGCCTTGGTGTACAAACAGATGACGTCCTTACATTTAAAACTTATATCAATTTCCTTTATTCTAAGCTTTCTAGCGCTCTAGGTGTAATGTTCACAGTCAAACACTATTTACCAAAAAACTTATCTACTTCTTTTGTACAATACGCTCTTTCACTCTCATTTAATTTACTGCATCTCTGCTTGGTCTTCTAAATTTTCTACCTACATAAATCCTTTACAAACACTTCAAATTAAAGAAATAAAATTAATAAAAGGTTTAAGCCATTGGCAGAGCAGTAGTACTGCATGTAAGAAATTAAATTTCCTCAAAATAAACAACTTAGTCTACCTTGAATTAGATAAATTCCTCTATCGACACTTTAATGATAAACTTCCTTTGAATTTTTAAAATTATTTTGTTGGTTTAATTCAACTCTACGCAGTAGACACCAGGCGACAAGTGACTGGTTGCGATTATCGCATTCCACTTTATAAAACATCCCGAATGCAACGTTCAATCAACTATAAAGCCGTCATTATTTGGAAAAAATTTCTTCCGATTTAAGGAAAAACACTTTTCGGAAATTCAAAACTAATTATAAATATCGGCTAATTGCAAATTACTGATGAACAACTGCAGATGATTTAGGTTAAATATGTTGATGTAAAACAAAACAAGTTGCTAGCGACATCAAAATGCTACTAGCTTCCATTCGAATTTAACTAGCAAATTGCCTACCAATGTAGGGTGGCTGCTTGACTCGAAGACCTAACGAACCCTTTGCAGTTCCCCTGTCCTTCTCTTGCTAATTTTGTACATTCATCAATTTTGTGTTTTATGTTATTTAAGTGTTTGTGAGTTGGACGCAATAAATGTTGAGTTGAGTTGAATCACAAAACATTTCTCTCCACTATAAGCCGTAGTGGTTGTAGTCTAGGCTATAAATGTAATAGTTAATGTTAAACCTGCTAGTGTGTTACACAGAATCTCTCCTTACGAATATGTCATGTTTTTGGTTTGTGTACTTTTTTATTTCTGTACCCTGTTACGCTAGCCATTGCCTGGCGGTGCACTACGGCAGTCGACATCTCCGGAGAAGGTGGCAGTTTTAACTGTGCTTCTTCGTGCTTGGCCGCGACTTGAGAAATGGGGAAGGGCAGAAGCCTCGCCTCGAGTTAGTTAGCTTTCTGCTGTTTTTTTTTTAAACGTCTAGATTTTGTTTAATTGAATTTAAATGTTTTTTCATCTTTAGATTTACTGTCACTTGCTTGAATCACCTAACGTCAAAGCAACCAGTCGGGGACGTTATTTATAAGTGTTTCTCCTGATTTGTTTTCCAAATTCATAAAGTTTAAAAAGAAAAACGACTTGGGGGTAATAAGCTAAATTGGACTTGGCAAAAAAGATTGCAGGAATCTGATCTCTGCGGCACTAGTGTGGCTGCACTCTTGGGTCAATTGCATGCCTTTCAAACTGGACTTGCAATTTTAATTGCAAAAACAAAATGCCTTTAAATTAATTGTTTGATTAAACTTTGAAATCTATTGTTCTGTCTTGCCACGCTAAAAGCATGCAATATATATCAGTCTCATCTTCATCTCTTTGTCGTATTGACGTAAAATTAGTTAAATACAACACATCACAGCTTGCTCTAAGAGATAAAAAAATAGAAAACCATTTCGTTTTAAAATCTAATTCATTCAAATTTAACAGATACAAAGCAACATTTTGTTAATACAGGCAGTGCAAACTCAACCAAAAAACAAGCTAAAGCGTACAAAATTTGGTTCAATTGAATCAATTATAGGTTGTTATGATTTGTTGCCTTGGTTGTTTGCTGATGCAGCATTGCCAGCCGCCGTTATGATCAATTCCTGCACGCCACAACGGCGGTGATCGATTTACAAGTTTTTGGCTTTTTAGCATGACTTTTATTGTTGCTCACTGCTCAGTGATGCTGTTTATTACCTTGATGACTCCACAAACTTTTTCGGGTTTTCCGTAATTTACACAGTATCAATTAATTTTAAAATAAAATTTCTAATCTCACTACAATATTTTTGTTATCCTTCGTTAAACGACAATAAAATAGCTAAACTGATAACGGGTGTCTAACTTCAAAATTAAAACGGAATGGTTTCAATAAGCTAGTCTTGCTTCAATCGTTTTAATCGTTTGAATAAGCTAGTATCGTTCCAAATGTTTCAATTAGCTAGTATCGTTTCAATCGTTTCTATAAGCTAATATCGTTTCAATCTTTTCAATCGCTTTTATAAGCTAATATCGTTTCAATGGTTTCTACATCGTTTCAACAGTCTAGCTTTGGGAAAGTTTTTTTCCAATTCGTTTAAAAGTTTTTAGAACTTTTTATGTAAGCTTTTTGAAGTTATGAAGAACTCTTGATTATTGTAATTACATACGAAAACAGTGTGTATAATGTATTTAGATATTATACGCCGAAAATAATCTGCACTTAAATTTAAACTGAGCGAAAATGTAGGTTGCATACTATAGCATTACTATAAGATTAGCACTAAGGGAGAAAAAAATACGAATATTTTGGAAAAAAAATGACCAAAATAATTCCAATGGAATGCTCTGTGGAAAAAAGTTAACCCTATTTTAAACGGGTCGGGCATTTCGCCCACTTTCGGTTTTTCAAGCTAAATCCCTTCAAAAAATATTTTGATTTCGAATCAACTAGACTTTGAGACAAATTTAGCCACAAATAAGTACTGAAAAATTGTAGTTGCAGAAGCAATGGAAAGTTTCCTAATTTTGAGGTTTCCCAAAGTTACTTTCCAAAATCTGAGCAGTTTTGGCCAAAATTTTGCTTAAAGCGAAACGTTTTTGTGACGTAACTGTTTTGACTTAAACAATTTAAGATTAAGACAGTATTAAAAGGCAAACCTATGCACAAAATTTGAACCGCCTGTGACGTCATCACAAAAAAATTACGGCATTTTTCGAAAATAGGGTCGCGACATCATTTTGATGACGTCATCAACTCAAAACAAGTTTATGTAAAAAAGTTTAATTAAACTTAACCCGCATTCTAAATTTGCGCCTAAGTTGCAGAGGTTGAATGGAGTGAAATTTTTGAAGCTAACCCTGATGATTAATAAAGATTGCTATTGATTAAAATAAACATCATAGATAATAAGATTGACAATTTGATCACCTATGATGCTGTAATCTTCCAATAATTTTGCTTTTGACAAGCTTCGGCAAAATTCACATTTTTGCTGCGAGAGAATGCTCAAAATCAAACGTCATTGCAATGTAGTTTCAAGGACTTTCGATACCAAATTTAATTTTATAGAAGTATCTTATAAAAAATTTTTGTCTAAAGAGTTAGTGAGTTTTTGTCTTAATTTCATCTACAGTAATTATTGTCGAATGCAAAATTTTCCCAAATTGCCAGTGCCGAAGGATTCGTTGCTAT
Organism: Trididemnum nubilum; assembly: GCA_963965965.1. Taxonomy (NCBI): domain Eukaryota; kingdom Metazoa; phylum Chordata; class Ascidiacea; order Aplousobranchia; family Didemnidae; genus Trididemnum; species Trididemnum nubilum. The sequence goes on along the minus strand of OZ014473.1, from coordinate 38,416,700 downwards.
TGCTGTGCTTCTTCTTTTCATATAAGCAAGCTGTTTTATTTTGTGCTGCAATTGGTTCAAACTGGAAAACAAATTTTAATTGCTTTCTTGTCTTATACTACTACAAACCGCTGTGTAATGTGCGTTTATAGACTGTTCTTATTGTATTCATTTTAATACAAGCTGTAAAGGTTATCATGGAAGTAGGTACAAACCACCTCAGTTTGACACTAGGAAGCAACATATAAATAGGCAGTCCGCTGAACTTATTCTGGGAACTCAAACCTGCTGAATCAATCTTTAAGGTTGCCAAATATAAAAGTTACCTGTTGGAAAATAAAATGCTAACAAGTTCCTCAGCTAAAGTTTTTTTTGTTATGAGCAAAAGTGTTGGGAAGGTGGTAGTTTTTTGTACTTGTGCATTCGAGCAATGCTAGCATGATTATTACAAACTATTTCTGTTATAGTTATGCAATATTTTGTCAAGAAGTGTTGGTTTTTTTTTATTTTTGTCTGATTTAAAATCTCTTATTTACAGTATATTACAAAAGCTTCAATTTGGGGCGATTTTCCAATTCAATAATACGAGTGATCAAAATATAATTTCATTGCAGTATATTTTTCAAAAATATCATGTTTTATGCATTTAATAATATTCGTGTTTAATATCAGGGAAAACGTTTAATCTTGTTCGTTTGGTTCTTTAAGCTTCTTGCAAAACGTACGGGCAGGTTTCTTGCAGCAAGCTGGTTGTGATTTCATCCAGTCGGATCAGTCCATCTGAACCGTGAGGAGAAGAACGAAGCAGACAATTTTTGCTCTGTGGTGAAGAAAATAATTTGCTTTGACAAGCTGATAAAATCAATAATGGGGTATTTCAGAGAAGTACTGAAAGCTCCAATAGCAGGATCTACGAAATCCTTAATCAAACCAAAATATGGTTTTAATCAAATAGCGAATTATAACTATAAACGCAAAAAAACATAGATTAAGCATAATTAAGAAGACAGAATATTAGCACACTACTACTAATACTGAAAACACAATTGTAAGCTTACTAGTTGCTGCAACTAAACCATTTGTCTATAACATTTGTACCACAGTCTGTTCAACGCATGGAAAGATTGATTAAGTAAAGTTTTTAAAAACGATCAAACCAAAAAGCGGTAGTGTAACACGCTGATAAAACGTATTAAGTAATTATTTTGATACTCTATCAAAGCGATAAAAAATACCACGCTAATGCTGATTTCTGAAGGTTTAGATATTTAAGATTCTAATCTACTAAAACAATGCAGAGCCGATTTCTAATAGACGTAGTCATCTAACTATGCTAATACCACAAGAACGTGTAAACCTCACGGTTAATGTCAAAACTGGACAGAATCTGCTAAAACTACGAAGAAGCGGTATAATATGTACAAATTCCAAAACTTATGGACCTGGCAACGTAAACTTTAGAGACTGAGCAGGAAGCACCTTTTATCAATTTTTATTTTAACTCTTAAAAAACGATTCGGGGCCAAAGTTCTTGACGCCTTGAAAACTTTCAAAGGATTTCTACACAAAAATAACCATTTTAGGACAAATTTTTAGAAAATTTGTAACAATCTAACTAGTAAACTGTTCTTCGTATTCGTAAAAAGACCAAAACCGACAAACTTGATTAATCAACAGACTGTTTATTAATAGACTGGAAACTGACAGCTTTGTCGTTTTTTTTTTTTTTTTGTCTTCACTAACTTACAGTATTCTATTCATATGCCAATTTGTCCAATCAGCGTGACATTTTTCTTCATGGTTTACTTGTTCTACGAGTATGTCGAATCAAATCAGTAGAATACGCGTGACTGCAAAAAACGCTCGCAACAAAAACAATATTTTTTTTCTTCAATGCTCTTCTCTTTTTCTCCGCGCGGCTATTTCTAGTCAAGTAAATAAAGAGTCTAAATTTAGACCACACACAGGCCTATAAATTAGTGTTGTAATGCTTTTTTATAAACGGCTTTACAAACCATTGTTTTGACAAAAAATTTAACGATAGGTTTCCTATTAGCCTCGGATGATGCTTGTTGTCGTTGATTACGTAGTGCCTCAATTGGATTTCTACGCTTCAGCAAGTCTAAGCGTTTTGTGCTTATTAGGCCTAAATAAACGAGGCGCTTAGCTCCACTCGCCGTGCAAACCAGCAGCTTTTACCAAGAGATGTTTCAACATTTGCGAGCCTTTGGCAATACTGCAACCGTTTTAATCGCCCCCGATTTGAACTTCATAAACACATTTGAGCGAATTTAATCTTCAATAAATTACAATTATCTCGTGATTGCTCTGTTTTACCAGATCAACCAATTTTAAACAAGTAAAGCAAGATTTTGAATTTTTTCCCTTTCCCAATCTGCTTGATTTGTACAATGCACAGCGGTGACAGATTTTATCATTTGATGGCAATTTCGAGGTCCAACAAAGTTTTTTTCTTGTTGTTCTAGTCTTTTTAAGCAACTCAAAAAATACAGCTTTAGTAGAAAAACTGCTTTTCTAGTGAAACCAGAGTCTGAATTTGGATAAAAATAAGCGTTCCAGGTCAATATTTCATATCAAGTCGTGAAAAATATTGCATTGTTGATTTTGAGCATAGTTAAAAGATCTTTTGTTGCGATTCTCTTGTAGTAGCTAATAGTTCTTATGAAAAAGTTATGTTTTAGTGACGACCGAACAATTTTTGTACCGTTCCTCTACAGTGACCGAACAGTTTTCGTACGTTTCAGCAAACTTCATTGTGTTTATGAAATGATTTTCGTAGACATTATTAATGGAAGAAACTGGATTCATGATCACATAATCTTCATCGATTTTGTTGTCCTGTGAAGCCGGTTCTTCCAAATTTTCTGACAAATTCTGATCATTTTCGTTCAACGTTACTCGTTGACAGTAAGAGGATGATTTGTTTGAACAACTTCTGAAAATACATCGCGTTGTAATAAAAGTAAAAACAATGACAAACAAAATTATGCATAATTATACAAGAAGGCTTACGCATTAACGAAGCAAAATAGTTAATGTTCAACTTGCAGTGCCATTAAAATTATTCCTTTAGTTTCACTCTTAAATTAAATGATTCAATTAAGATGTTTATCATATAATATTACTGAAGCTTTGTTACTGCAACCAACAATAGTATTTTGCATTGAAAGGCATTTCAATTTCAGTTTTTACTACGATATTTACAATAATCTATATTTGTCCATCGTGTACTGTAAATATTATACTGTGATTTGATCTCCAACTACAAACAAAATTTCGATAAAAAATACAACTTGCCAGATGGTCCAATCATAAATTTAATAATGCGTTTGCCTCCGAAAACAGAAGTCGTGGGCTCAATTGTGAACAGTTAAACTAGACGCAGTGTTGCCATTAGTTTCCACCGCTGCAATTCATGTTCAAAAGGAACTTTGTCGGGGCAAGAGTAATAACCGAAGATTAGCCTCGCCACGCTCACGCGTTACACTGTTTTGCGTAAATTAGGAAGCTGAAAAATGTGTTTTGATGATGGCACTTAATATTACCTTTTCAGACAAAAAATAACTATAGTAATTATGATTAGTGCAATGAGTGCAAAAGCCGAAACAGGAATAACGACAAATAAGATAAGATTGGTTACTGAAGGGGGTTCAGTAACTGGAAGAGGTGGCACGAAGCACATTCCAACTACATCAAAAGTTTTGCTGCTTTCTTCGCAAGTCCGGGCTTTAATCTGAAGAAAAAAGGTAATGTAATATGTGACTTGATTGATTGATGTATCTTTATCCTCCTGTCAGGAGAAAGTGATGATGGCGCTATCCGTAGAATGAATCCGCACTCTCTCAGGACTTGACCATTTTTCAAGTTTTCCGGTTGGTGCATGACTTTTTCCCACTTAAAGTTGCTGGTTATTGCATTCAGATTGATTGATTAATCCTTAATTATCCTCCACTTTCGAAAAAGCGACGGTGGAGCTTTTGACGAATCCTCATCTGCTTAAGAGTTGACCTCATTCCAAGACGTTTGAATTCTTTCCACGTAAATTTTCTGTTTGCTCGAAGCCACCAAACACAGAAAATCATGGCAAAGCTTTTACATCCAAGGACAGCAAAACATAACCAGGGTTACGATTGAACGCAGATCATGAGATTAAGGTCAGCTTAAAAACGACGTCTTTACGCTTTAAGCCACGCTGCCGACAAATAAAAACAACAAAGAGATAATCAATAATCATCTTAAAGCGCCTAATCGAAAGACAACGCAGCGTAGAGTGCAAGTAGAACCCAAATCATGAGGGCCAAGTTATAATGAAAAAAACACCTTTATCATCTTGGCCGCGCTGCCAACCTAATAAAACTATATGAAATAGGTTAATGTGTATGAACGACTTCAAACAAAACTACGGCGTTTGTTTTGTTTGTAAAAGCTTATTGATAACGTAAGATACAGTATGTTGAAGTAAAAATAAATACAATTTTGAAAATTATGAAAAGCACCAAATTTTTTTTGACTTGTTTTTTTTTTGTTAAATTGTTTTGTCTTGGCAAATTATTAAAATTGCTAATGTCAAATTATTAAAAAGTGTAGCAAAGCGATTTTGCGAAGCAGTTCATTCATAAGTTGACATTATGAATTATTATGTTAGATTTCCGTAAAAGTTCCAAAACTTTGAATATGATTTATTTTTTGCAAATAAATGTTATAAAGCTCAATAATATTTCTTGCTTAAATAAAAATAATAAAATAGATTCTCTTCATTTTTAAGGTTAGTGTTTATAGCTTTTAAATATATTTTATGATATTTTTGATAAAGAAACTTTCATTTCTGTAAACGCTAATAAATGCTATGGATAATTTGAATGCTACGTAATGTTTACTAATTAATCACGAAATAGTTGAGAGTATTTAGGAAAAAAATAATTCTTACTCCCAAAAAAATGCAGCAAAAAGGCTTCTTAACCGATTTCGATAGCATTAAATTTACGAAATAACATACCAAAAGCCTTCAAAAATCTGAGTCTGCAAAATGTTTTTATTTTGCGACAAAAGTTTGGCTTTGAACATCAGTTTTCCTTATTTAATTAGATGGTTTAGGTGACCTTTTATTTTTGATCACCTGATTAGCAAAACCAATAGAAATCAAATAAAACCTTTCATTATATTCGCTGTTTACAATAAAGCGTGTAACGAGTTTGTGTGAACCATTTCTGTGTCATTGCGCCCTGGCAACACAGCTTCATTCGAAGAAATTTTGCAAAGGTGGCGAGCCGTTGGCAACACTGTGTGCGACGTGACCGGCCCCAGATTTGAACCTCAGACCTCTCGCTCTAAAGACGAACGCGTTACTGCTTGACCACACAGTAACACAATAGAAATATTGTTGCTGTATAACTGTGGTGTAATAATATTTGCAGCAAAGATAATATTGGGGTGATTGGAGCATTCTTAGATCAACCATCAAAAGAATTTATTTTTGAATTTTTTTAAATATTTGAGTCAAAAAAAAATGTTGGTATGTGAGGCTAGGTTTTGAAGAATGTTATCAATAAAAAATACCTGCAAAACATCTAAGCCTATTAGTTTCTTACAAAATATTCGTTTTATGAAATTTCTTATTGACTTTGTTATTTGAGTAAACCTTTTTTTTTCGGTGTAGGTAATTTACAACCCTCAAAATTTTGTTTTATTGTACTACAGTAAACTAAAGCATAACTACATTAAATTAAGCTAGAACACTTAGTTACATGGCTCTATATACTAATTCTTCATTTTATTTTGTGTTTCAAGTTGACGTGTTCAAAAATATTGGGTTTTGTAGAAATCAAAATTGCAACTAAAAAATATGATTGTTTTCAAAGGATAGTGATTTAAATTTTTATTTCAATATATACACTGTACTGTATGCATGAATCAGTTTTAGTTTTATGCTAGCTCTCTACTTTCATCAAGTCATTTTTTCTAGCATTATCAAAATCAATTTACAGATTTATCTTTTTAAATCATCAAAATTTTTCATTATCTTGCAGCGTCCTATTACATTTTATGCCCAAAGGTTTGCTCAACTCATTAGAAAATTCAATCAATGACATTACTTTATGTATTTTTATAATTCTGTTTTTGTATTATGCCGCTGTTACACTTTGGCGACTTTGACTTCAACTCCACTGCGAAAAATTCGGCTCTACGGAATAGGCTCTACGCTCTACGGAAATAGGCTCTACGGAAACTCTACAGAGACTGCACTGAGACTGCATTGAGACTGCCCTGCGAATCAATTCGCAGTAAAGTCGCCAAATTGTGAGAGCGGCATTAACATTTTAGAAGGCTAAAAAGAATCTTCGTTAAGTGTAATAGCTCCAGTAGTTAAGATATTTTTAGTTTTATTGTGTACTATAATACAGCAAGTTCAGATCAATAAAATGAAATCATAGCTTTAATGTATTTAATGTATTTGCAAAAAAACTTCAGAAAAATAAGACATGTTTATTAATTGAAACTTGACCACCACGCGAAAAAAATTAAAATCGCTTTTTCGTAAAATTTTTAGGTTCCGTTCAACTTCGCACATTTTTCAGTTAAATTTAACGCTTTCTGCAATTAAATGACGACATCGATGACTTTATTGACCTTAATGTGCATGAAGATCGAAGCATGGTGAGATTGAGCGTCAGTGCTTACAACATTATGCATTAATGAACATATGGACTAAACAAGCTGAACATTAATATCTTTGTCTTGATTTTGACCATTAGGTGGAAGTAAAGAAAATACAGGTGAAAACAAAAGTAAGTAAGTCAAACGTCGCAAGGAGTCCAAGCAGAGCATATTAAGATAGGTTCAAAACTGCCCAGAACTGTCAAAAATTTCAAGCGTCACAAAATTATGAATTCCAGTATTATTTTGCAGAGATCAAAAATAGATCTAGGCCTAATAAGGTATTGTATCAAATAGCTATGACGTTTTATATTTCAGAAAATTATTTACAAAGTTCTATATTTTACCAGAACATTGTGTTTTGGTTTGCAAAACTTCTTTTTAGTTAATAAAGTTGATCTTTTGCTTCAATGAAAAGCCAAAATTACAGTTTTTTTGATTTTGACGTCATCATTGAATTCTGACGTCACCAGTATTTTTATCATAAGAATGAATCAATTAATGAACTATCATATAAAATAGACGTTTTGGTTCTAAATTTTACTCTATCAAATATAAAAATAGACGTTTTGGTCTTGGTTCTAAATTTTACCAGAACATTGTGTTTTGGTTTGCAAAACTTCTTTTTAGTTAATAAAGTTGATCTTTTGCTTCAATGAAAAGCCAAAATTACAGTTTTTTTGATTTTGACGTCATCATTGAATTCTGACGTCACCAGTATTTTTATCATAAGAATGAATCAATTAATGAACTATCATATAAAAATAGACGTTTTGGTTCTAAATTTTACTCTATCAAATATAAAAATAGACGTTTTGGTTCTAAATTTTACATTTTTTTGAATTATTTATCTGGGGGAAATCAAGAAATTATATCATCAAAGAAAACATTTTGAAATCCGTTGAAAAACCTTTTGTTGCAATTTTTAACGGTTGAGTCATACGAGTTTTTTAACGGTTGAGTCATTCTACTGAAACTCGTATATGCACTCGACTGAAAATAATTATCATTCATTCAGGTTGAGTTCAAGTATATAGAGTGTTGTTAATAAAAAAATGAAAACTCATTTTCTTAAAAATGCATCTACTGTTCTATACACTTTGTAAAACCAAGCTGTTAATTCTTCAACTTGTTTACCAATTCAACATCTTTCAACTTTTACGGGTGAAATTAAATTTGCTGCTATTTTGCTGTAGCAAATTTGATTTAGTAAAAATTTCAATTATTGCTTGTGCTGGTTGTCAAAGATGAACATGAATGGCTGAATAAAGGTTTCGTTTACATGTTATACAAACCTCAAAAGTAAGTCGAGAATTTGCTGCATACGAAGATATATTGATTTTCTGCTGAAAAAAAATTCCAGTACTTGCTCGTGGTGCCTCAATTTTTATTGATGATAAGTTCATTGCATTGTTAGAATTTATGATTATCTAAACAATAAGCATTTTGTAAGCTTTGTACATATCCATTTGAATCGAGCTCAAAGGATCTTTTCTTTACTAGTAGAAGTAATAAGATGCACAGAGCTGGACAGCGCTGTTTCGAGCTTTTAGCTCTCATCGGCAGCCGTCAGCTTCTCTAACAAAGTTATTCCCCAGCTGGACAAGACTCTTGGCCGAAATGGACAAACCTTAAGGGCTTGCACAGCGGCAGATGGTTTCTAGGGAATAAACGATTTTTCACTTGTGGTACTTAAAAAAAACAAGTGAAAAAATCGCTGAACCCTTGTAGTAAGGACAGCCATAGGCTAACCCTACTACAAGGGTTCCCCTTGTGTGACCATGGAAATCATAACCGTCATAGGACGTCAAACTTGTCGGTTATTTCTAAAAACCATCAATACGTTTCATTTAAATGTTAAAATTCATTGATTACTGTAACACATGAACTGAAAAGCTTTTTTTGTTATTCAATTGCGCATTAGCCTATGTCGGAAAATACAATAAAAGCTTAAAATATTAAAGCATCCTAAAACATTAAAGTACTATACCCCAACAAGCGTTCCAAGATCACTGCTCAATGATGTAAGAAAATAAAAATCAAGCTAAAAAAACTACAGCAGACCCCAAACACCAACACCGGATCTTCAATCTTATTACCAGACACAAAAACAACCGTTTAGTCTCAAATTCACAATTTGTAGAGTAATTGCTTGAGTAATGGTTATGGTTTTATCCGACCATAGACTCCCTATTTTGTAGATTAGAAACAGACATGCGTCGAAAAAGGAAAGAGCATTAAAGAAAAAAAGTTTGTTTTTGTTGCGAAAGTTTTTTGCGGTCACGCGTATTCGACTGATTTGATTTGACATTTTCCTATAACATTGTTAACCGTGAAGAAAAACGTCACGTTGTTTGGACGAATCGGCGTATTTTAGAACTAGTGAACCGTGAAGAAAAAAAAGACAAAACTCTCAGTTTCAAGTTTAGTAATAAAGAGTCTATGATCCGACCAATCCACTTTTATGGTCATCACTCCTTCATGAAGTCGCATTGTCAACCTGCCGGTTTCTAGCTTAATAGTTCTGATTTAAGATATTTTAGATAAACTCAGCTCACCTAGATCGCTTAGGCTGCGCATTGTTTAGTTACAAATTAACTGCCGGATGGCTTGCAGGGCCGCCGCAGGCTGGAGTGAAAGTTCAGAAGCGTAATTTGTTGTTTTATCTTCAGATTACCTCTTGAGGATCCTATGAGGGTGAAACAGGCTGTAAGGGTTTCCTATTTCTCATAGAGTACTGCAATTTGTTTTATTCTGCTCTGGATTTTTCCTTGAGTTCTCTTTTGATGGCAACCTCTAAACCTCCTATAATCGAATTAAATAAATTTTTGAAATATTTTGCTGTGATTCGTCTTCGAGCAACATATCTTGTTTGTCAACCCCGTTGCCAACATTAAATATATTACCATATAGTTCAAACTCTCTGAATAATCTTCATGCATCCATTCAATGACGCAATCTGGCTCTGTGCCGTTCACAACTTTCGCATTTATCACCGGAAATTCAGCATAGAACGTTCTTGCTGTAGCAAAAGTTTTGATGTTAATTTGATCACAACGCCGAATTTGAATGGCGGCCTGAAATTCAAAATTACATTATAAAAAAAAGAAAAAATTACTAAATAAACGGAATGGAAGTTCAAAACCAAAAGAATGTGATATTATGCATAAAAGGTATAATTGTCAGCCATAAACCTGCTGAATGAACTGCTATGGACGTTATAAAAATATTGAGTATATTATAGCAAAAATCAGCAACTTTGCTAGATTCATCATTTTTTGTTAACAGTAAAACATATGAAACGTTTTTGGCTTAAAACAATCAAGACATCATCAGGATATTAATATAATACATAAACATCTGGAAAGGTGTGGTGACCGAGTGAATTAATATATTTTGTCCTTGTGTAATTTTGTCTGCGGTATTCGGTTACTGGCACATATCGCACATTGCTATGGGTGATATTGCATAATGAACGGATAGTGCGAGACAAAATTACACAAGAACAAAATATATTAATTCACTCGTTTACCACAAAGGAAAATAGAAGGATTACGGTGACATAAATTACGTATAACTGATGAATAACCTATACATTATACGAAAAATACTTAAAGTTATTATCTAACAAAATAAAAATGCCTTTCAAGGTTTGGAGCAAAGCAATCACATTAAAATTACAGTCACGCAACAGCATAAACTTTTTTGCGTGAGATTAAACAATTCAGTTAGAGTAACTATTAATGGGTTAGTCAAGGTGCAATAAAGCAAAGAGAAAATTAATTTAAATTAAGGTAAAAACCAATTTTATGATATTATGATGTGGCAGAAAATTTGGCAACTTAGAAAATATTTGGCAAAAAAGAAGCATCTTTGGCATAAAGTTGCTTGTTTTACTTGGGATTTAGTTATTCAGCAGTTGAGCGCTAATAATATAAGTAGTTGAGCACTCTTCTGGTTATGAAGCCAAAGCTGTTAGTGATAATATGCATTTATCTTCATATCTAAATTTATTTACTAAACTCTTGCCCGTTTTATTTCCAAAGTAGAGTGTAATTTTGTACCGGTAATGTGTGATATGTTTACGTCATCGTTTTTCATGCAACAAAATGATTAATTACGTCTAATTTGCATCAATATTAGTAAATTCTGTACTAATGGTTAAAATTACTTAAAAGTTCACTTCATTCAGAACTTTGGTCTAAATTTAGTTATGTATTAATATAAAGTAAGGAAAAAGATTATTTCATTGAACCTCTTCCGTTTATTTATTTTTTTGCAAAATAGTACTATATTTTTTTGCTACTTGGTCTGCCGTTTCATTGCGATCAAAGCTTTAAGGAGCTGAAGTGTTCTTGTTTTGTTTTTTAAATTTGCAAAAAAAGAATCAAAAAACAACTAATCTATAGCAAAATGCAACTACTGCATAAATTTTTTTCTCAAAGCTTTATTAAAGTTTAGAGAGCTGTTAAAATATCGCCTTACAAGCGCTTCTTACAAGCTGGTAATTTCAAAACATTATTATACAGAAAAAATAAAAAAAAACAGGCTTCTCTTTTGTACTCAGCTTGAATTTTCCTGCAACATGGCAACGACCGATAGGGTCGTTGAGAGGTGGTAAAAGTACCCAGGTAAAACGGTAAAAGTAGCCTGGCCAGGCAGTTTTTGGGGGCTTGCCCAAGTTTAGAAGCCCAAAATTCCTGAGAAAAAAGATACAAATCAGACTATTTTGTTAGTCTTCACTCTAATTTTGTGAAGAATCCTGAAAATCTCTTATGGTTTTTATCTTAAATTCCTGAGCAAAATAGGTCCAAACCGGGCAAGAACTATTTCTTTCTTTCTTTAGTGTTTAATCGCGAGCGTTTGTAGTTTTTGCTATGAGGCCGAAAATTTCTTTCCATGGGCCCTAACTGGCAATTGCTGTATTATGATACAAAACAGATATTAAAAAACGGGTAGCAAAAAACATTATGAACCAGACCTGTAAGTCGGCCCGGGCTTTTCGGGTCGGATTCCGGCTTGAGATTGACAAAATTTCTGGCTTAAGTCTGGCTTCATAATATGTGCCCTTGTGTTTTAGGTAGTTGTAAAAAACATAATAAAAAAAAACTTTGTAACACTGAATGAAAGTAGAACAACCAGCACTTTCACAAAAAATCATTCAACTGTGTTAAACTCAACATACCGATATTTTAAACTATTGTTAAAATTGATTTCGGTATCAAAAGACCATCGGCAGTATCTGAAATAAATTAGAAAATTGAAATTACAAGCAAAAACTGGGATAAAAAAGTTAATATATTGATTTTGAAATATTCAACCGATTTCGTGAAAGCGATGATTGTTCCACCTGCTAAGAATCGTATCAACAAAATGTGATCTGGTGCCTTTTTGGTCGAAGTTTGATTTTTATCCAATAAATAATAATTTCAACACTGAATGAATACTTTATTTAATCATCAATGTGATTATATTCATTGTTATTGTTACATCGCAATCTATTAACAAGTAGTTTTATTTAGTCACAACAGACTATATACATGTTTAAAGTAAAGGAGCAATTAACCGTATTGCGTTTTTAAACCCAGCACTTAATTTTCGGACTTTCTTTGTTTGAGCTACAAATCATTTTTTAGGATTGGAACGGGTTAGGGCATATATTTTCGGGTATGGTACGAAACTAGTCAGCCAATTTACAACTCTGTAACGAACACTGATATTGAAATCCCTTATCAACCAATTGCAGGGGCGTATTTATGGGACAATGTGCCATGCCCCCCCCTCTTTGGATCGCCAGTATGGTATGATTAGCTCAGAATACTACACAAAATTGTGGCATGGCCCCTTCCTTTGGAACTTAAGCAGAAAAACGGACTGAATTTGAGGGAAGACATTTTTTTTGGTCTTGATCTAATTCTGGATAGAAAAACGGGCTGAATCTAAATGAAGACCTTTTCTCTTTTTTTTTTAGTCTTCATCTGTTTGGTCTTCATTTACGCCAGTTTGGAATTAAGATCGTTTTTATCTTCCTTTCCAAATTCCTGGCTACGCGCCTGCCTCCCCCTCCCCCCTTTCGAAAATCCTGCCTACGCTAGTGACCAACTGCATACCCGTAGAATGTATTCTAAACTTATTTGCCCTTTACTTTTGCCTAACGTTTCCCAAACAAAAAATAAAAAGGTGTAAAACAGCATAAAGGTAGCGTGCTGCTTACTTGAACAGTGTATGTTGAACGAGGTTTTAAGCCAGTAAATAGATGGTCTGTATCATTGAATGGAACTTCTTTGAAAACCATAAACTGATCAGTAGCATTCATCAGTGTCAACTAAAATGTAAAATCTAGTAAAAGTGTGAAGTAGTAATATACAGTAGTCAACTGCAATATGCAGTATAGTGGAAAAAAAGCAAACTTCAAGCATTCTTGAACTTATGATGACTTTTGAACTACGTCAGCCGGCATCGTTCTTTGCTATCTGCTTCAATAGGGCTGTTTTTTTTCCTTGTTTGGCAATGCTGCTGTGCTCAACAGAACTTTAGACTGTTTTAACTTCAGTTTCCACGTTATCTTAGAAACGTTTTTACTGCTATGTTTTCAGCAACACATCATACTGTATAAGGAAGAGAAAGGCAATTTAAAATCTACGAAACAAAAAATCTAACAAGTACTTAAATTTCAAATGCAGACACGTGTTTTGAGGAATCGACCCTCATCAGTGCAGCTATTGAAGCCTGAAATTTATCAGGACCAGGCGTTCAATAGCGTAGTCATTTTTTCACAGCAAAAACTAGCTGCTTTGTCGTTGAACAATCAACTATACTAGCGAAGCCATGTTCTAGGCCAGTTAGCGCTCCAATTTTGCCAAGAAAAATAATTAACAGGACTTTTCAGGTTTCTATATTCATTGTGCCGAATTACGCTGCTTGTACCAGAAATCGTAGGCGCAGACAGGATTTTTGATTGAGGGGTGGAGACAAGCCGCAAACCCCATGCAATGACGCCATCGAGCAGAAATTTTCGAAATGAGGGACTTTTTATAAGACTATGACAGTGCTCCGCAACTGGTGTGCCGCGACTCACCGCTCGCGAGACCATATTAGGTGTGCCGCAAAGTATTCGTAATTTTTCTAGCAAACTAACAAAAATGCGTTTTATTTTTTTGCAAATCTGAACGTTTGTTTACTTACTGTTTGTGACGTAGCAAGCCCCAATTTTGCTCCAATTTTGCACAACTTGTTTGTTCAAACAAAGCTTTTCATGACTGTTGCTAATCAAAAATAATAATCCAGTGGTTCTTAAGCTCTTTTGTCTCGTTTACCCCTTGCCAATTGAAAAGAAATTTGATATACCCCCATCTTCTTGCTGGACCACAATATTCTGCGACTCTTGCGATGATCTCCACAAAAATAAAGTCACCAGTCCGGGTAACCACCAATTTCTACGCTTCTTGAGCTGGTGATCTCCAAAAAGTAAGAAAAGGTCTTAAAGGATTTTCTGTGAGTTTACCACATGTTTGCGCGGATTTAGTCGGCATGCAATTGAATTTCTCATTGATGTACAGTACTTAGTACAAGAATAAATCCATATTGTTCTTGCATTTTTGGTGTTTTTACTAGCATTGTTTGTTGCGGTGTGCCGCCGAATTTAGCAAGTTTTATAATTGTGACGCAAGTTAAAAAAAGTTGCGGAGCACTGCAATAGAATACAGCAGAATAGAAGATCGAAAGCTGGGTCTCTGTTGGTGCGTAACCAGGATTTTGCTAAAGAAGGAAGGCTTGATGCAAAGTTAAAATGTGAGTTTAAAAATGCTTGAATAAAGAAACGTGGACGAGAGCAAGCTATAATGTAACTCAAACAAAACACAGGCGGTGGTCTGAGAGCGGAGCCCTCAGCCGCCGGAAACTATGGGAGTCTGGGAGCGGCAAAGGGGGCAAAGCGGACCTCCAGTTGCTGGGCAATTTTTTTGTAATTTTGAAAAAATAGCTATTTTTATGCCATTTGGATTGTATTTTGCCAGTTATTAAAGCCGTTTGAAAAAACTAAATTTTTAAGATTAGAAAGCCGATTAAAAAATTTAAATTGTTTAGGCATACTTTTACGTACAGGTCAAAGTTCAAAATACTTTTAAAATCTTAAATTTTAGGTTTAGATTTTGTAAGTACCTTGGCCAAGTATATTGCCTTCTGCCTGCAATATTTGTAACGGTAATTAATAATTCATTTGAAGATTTACATTGGAGATTTTTGTTTTGTTATGAAAATAGCCAGGTTTAGGAGTATACGGCCAGGGGCTCCAGGCTTCTTCACTTCAAATTCAATAAATTGCTCAATTAGCATCTTTCCTAGCTTTTTTTTTCAAAAATATTTTGTCGTGTTAAAACTGGCGAGATGAAGGTGAATGTGATTTAAAGTTGGCACAATAGATGGTTTTTGATCATGTTTTTGCATTAAGTTGATAAAAAGGTTAGATGAGGACCTTCTGTAAAATTGGAACCTTTTAAACAAAAAACTTGAATTTCTCCCAGGTGATGCATCAAAATGTTTAGTAAAAATTTGAATTAGGGGCCTGGGCCACTAGATCATCAGTGGTAATATTTTTGCTAATTACTGCTTTACGCGAAAATGCTAAAAGTGACTGAAACTGAACAAACAAAAGGCTTTGTT
This sequence comes from Trididemnum nubilum, assembly GCA_963965965.1. Lineage (NCBI taxonomy): Eukaryota > Metazoa > Chordata > Ascidiacea > Aplousobranchia > Didemnidae > Trididemnum > Trididemnum nubilum. The sequence continues at coordinate 38,401,385 of OZ014473.1, read as the reverse complement.
GTCATTATATTTATCATTGGTGGTATTTAAACTGGGCTGAGGGGGCCGGTCACCTAGGGCCTCACCCTCCCTTTTGGCTACGCCTTTGCAAGAAATGCACGTATATCAGAATATTTTTAGCATTCTCGCTACCGCAACTTGCTGCTTTGTAGATTTGACATCCGATGGGTTTACAGATATCGATAATACCGAGCAGGGGCAACCAGGAGTGGGTTAAGGTGCAACTCCCGGAACCAAATTATTTATTTGACCAAAGCTGTAAGCTTTTAAACGTGGTTTGAACTTTACTTGTGAGTAAGAGAAGGCTAAAAAAGCTGTGCATTACAATTCTTTTAAATGGTTTTCACACGAGATGGAACCGGTCAGGATTTTCTCGACCCGACCAATCTGCAAATTTCAAAATCTACGTTTTTATTCACTGTTTAATGCATCTAATGAAAAATTTTCAAAGCGGAAGCATGGGTAAGGTGTTAAAATTTGTGACTCCGGACGGCGTCTCAGAAAAAAATAACTCAATTTTAAGACCTTTTTAGGTTCAATCTCCGTTTGAAAGACCTGTTTTGAGCAGCGCAAAACGTGCACAAAATAAGCATGAAAGGAACTGTAGGGCACATGCTAAATTATAAGACGTTTTTTTAAATGATGCGTAAGGCGAAGAAAAAAAGTTAAAATGTTTTAGCTATTGTTGACACATTATTTGCAATTTGCCGAGCAGCAAACACTAAACTGTTGTGACATTGACCAGAAAATATTTGAAATATAATGTGCTCCAGCAGTTTGTAGAAATACTGCTACTTCAGAACAAGCCATGGCTAGTTAAATATAAAAAAATAAGAGCTATGTCTTTCTTGCCCAGTGTGGTAAATTTAAGTTGAAAAACGCTTTTCAAAGCGGCAAAATTTTAACACGCACTAAAAAATCTGAAATCTGCGCCACTTGCACTGATTAAAATGATGCTAAAATGCCAGATAGCGTAAGCCTATTCCACATGCTTGCTTTATTATAATGTGATTACGCGATTTTAACGCATATTTTGCACTTTTTTGCGCTGCGTTGTGGGCCAAAGGGGAGAGGGGCTCGGCACAATGCCCCCCCTTAAATATGCCCCTGGATGTGCATGTCTTAATTGTCACAGTATATCAGCCACAGTTTGAAACCATTCAACAAGTCTTTTCAAAAGTTGTGGTTTGTTAACACTGTTTTTTTCATAAAAAATTTTGTTTATTTCGGTTGGTGCTAAGATGTCTTTTAGTTGCAAGAAAGGAGAATTTGACCGGTGTTTCAACCGGCTTGACCGGCCGGCCAAAGTATATTGAACCAACTGGTACCCCGACCGCCGGTCGACAGACCGGTGCCGGTCGACCCGACCGGTTTCCATCTCTGTTTCTCACTTGAGCAATTTGTTTATTTCAAATGACTTTAAAAACGCGCGAAACATTATCCAAGCGGTGTTAAAAAGCTCTTTTTCCAAAAAAATCACAAAAATGCCCAGCAGCAAGGGGCTCTGCTGCTCTGAATAATTGATGCGACAGAAAACTTCGATTGGAAGCCTCTTAGCAATATTTCAGTTGAGCGCCAGATTCACTGTAGGTTTACTTGCAGCATGATGATGTTAATATTTTGGTATAATTAAAAAGTAATATTATCACAGATGTTCTCAATGGCGCCAGTTTTATCTTTTTTTTTTAACTACTGTAAATACTGTACTACAAATTGTTAATTGAAATTGTAAAATAAACATTGTGAGATTATCTCATGACTCTGTTAAATCAGCAATAGAAAGAAAACTTAACTCTGAAGTTTATAAGTCAACACTCAATTTCTTTTTGCTTTTTCATCTAAAACTAATACAGTTCACTTACTTGTACGGTGAGATTTAACGTTTCATTTGTAATGTGAAGAGCATTAAACTGATTCCATTTAACCCGAAGCACTGAACCGTTGCACCGAACTGGTTGCATTTGTATTTCAACTAAATAAAGCAACTATTGTAAATTATCAAAAAACTATCTATTCTTTTTCGTGTTTATGCTTGGTGTTGGGTGTCACTTAAGCCTAATAAGTGGCGACATGTTCCTGTTTCTCCGGAAATCTACTTCAAGTTTGTTTGTCGCATATTTATCTTTTTTGTTTTGGTCAACGTCCAAAATCTTACTGAAAAAGATGATTGAGGTATGCCTTAAGCCTAGCTGATTTTTTTACTTCTGCAAGCTTTCGTGGGTATGAATCTACCTCGTCAGGCAGTATTTCATTACCTGCTGTTAGGTAGGAGGAAAATGTATGCTACAGTATAGGGTTGCCGGTAACACGAATTAAAAATAAGTACTTGATTACGGTTGAAAATGGTAAAACTACAGTATTGCGTTGAAGTTTTTCTTGTCTTTAATATTCCATTTTTTTGTTATTTCTTTAATTTTATATTACTTTTGGTTAACAATGTCTTTCAAATCTGGCTTACTTAAATTGTAAATAATGTTTTTTCTAGTGTTTGTTTTGTATGTGTTATTCTGATATTTACAATAATCTCTGGGTAGCAGCAGACTCAAAGATCCAAGCATCACTTCGATGCTTCTCAGCTACTAATTTGTCGTTGGACATTTTGTTTTTAAAGATTACAGTATACTGTAACTGTTGATATACGTTTTACTGTTTCTCGATGTAATTGGTGGCAAATCAACAAATAACAAAAAGCAGAACATAGTCATATACGCATAAAAATCTACCTCAAATCCGGCAAAACTTTTTACAGCTGCTGACGAAGTGGTTTGCATATCCACGAAAGCTTGCCGAAATAAAAAAAAGTTGTTAGTCCTAATTAGGGCATGCACTGTCATCTTTTTGAGTTATATTATAAATATACACTAACTCGGCTATTCGGAAGGACTGCAAACTCAAGAGCAAAAACCAGTTCTTTTGTAAGATTTTTGCAAAAGAATGTCGTGAAAAAAGATCTTGATTTTAATTTGCTGGTTGCAATCAATATAGCAAAAGATGCAGAGCAATGTCATTTGGTGTTTATTAAGCTTTAACAGTCAAATAGAATATTGGCCATAGTATGTTCCTTGCGACTTTCGAAACCTTGGCAAAACAAAAAATTCAACAGGTCGTCAGTGACTTACCGGGTCAAATGGAAGTGTTTGGAGGACAAAATAGTAAGGAAACAGTTGCATCCAGCGTATCACCTAAGTTCAGACAACTTCCTGGAGAGCGTTTGTTACTAATCAGTGGTTGAGTGGTCGAGGTGGTCGAGTAGATAGAGCAGTGGTTGAGTGGATCAGTGGTCAAGTGGATAGAGCGTCTACTACTGAAGCGGTAGACCCGGGTACGATTCCCGGTCGGGTCAAACCAAAGACCATAAAAAATGGTATTAGCAGCTTTCATGCTTGACGTTCAGCAATTAAAGGTACAGTATGAAGCCTCCGCCGTGTGTGGTTGACAGGTGTGCAGGTGGCAGCTTGTCTCGAAGACCGAAAGGTCCCTTCGCTGTCTCCTGGCCAAGGCAAGTTGATGAATAAAATGTAATTACAATAATTCCTGATGTTTCCGAGGACATCGAGAAGGAAAGGCTACTGTTCAGATCGGCAATCATTTTATCAGCTACTGAAAGTTGTGAGCGAAAACGGCTTTTAGTGGCGGACGATAGTGAGAAAAGAACACTTTGGTGGAACCAAGAGGTTAAAGAAGCTATTCGAGCAAAGAAAGATGCGGTCAAGGCCTGGATACAGGACAGATCGTCATCTAATTTGCAATCACGTTACACTGTGGCGCGAAAAGCGGCAACTTCGGTAGTAAAGAAATCCAAGGAGAAGTGATGGGAAGAGATTGGTCGTCGGTTGGATTCCAACTATTTTTCGGCAAACAAAGTATTTTGGCAGACCATCCGCCGTTTACGTGGGAAAGATCGAGTGTCACATACTCCATCAAGGAATCTGCAGGTAACATTCTAATGGATGAGAATGAAATTCTTTCACGATGGAGAAAATAGTTTGAAGATCTTTTGAATCCTGTAGAGGCATTGACTCGTGACACACACGAAGTGACAAATCTAGGGGAAGATAAAGTTTTCACAGCAGCAGAAGTGGCAACGGAAATTAAAGGGATAAAATCTGGAAAAGCTGCTGGTGAAGATGAAATCAGACCCAAGATGTTGACAGCGCTGACTGGAGAAGAAACTCTCTGGTTAACGCGAGTGTGTCAAGTTGCGTGAAAGTTTGGCAAAATTCCCAAAAATTGGCAAACCGGAAAAATTATTCCGATATTCAAGAAAAGAGATCACAAGCAATGTACAAACTACAAAGGGATATCACTCCTCAGTTTGCCAGGGAAAGTATATGCCAAATGGCTAGAAAGGAAATGCCGAGAAATTGTGGAATTAAAACTGAAAGATGGTCAGTGCGGTTTTCGTCCGGGTCGCAGCACCACGGATTAAATCTTCATTCTAAAGCAAATCTTCGAGAAATCTTGGGAATATGGCAAAGATCTCTTTGCATGCGTTGTCGATCTTGAAAAAGCATACTGTATGGTCGAGTTTCTCTGGATAAACTTTGGAAGGTTTTGCAGGAGTATGGCGTTAATGGTCAACTGTTGCGCGCTATTAAGTCATTCTACTGCCCACTGTAAAAATTTTTGGGTCAGGACGACCCAAAAAAATGTAGTCAAAGACGACCCAAAAATTTTGGGTACAGACGCGCCCAACCCAAATTTTTTGGGTCAAAAAATTTGGGTCGCCGCGACCCAAAAAATTTGGGTCACCGCGACCCAAAAAATTTGGGTCACCGCGACCCAAAAAATTTGGGTCGCCACAACCCAAAAAATTTGGGTCACCGCAACCCAAAAAATTTGGGTCACCGCGACCCAAAAAATTTGGGTCACTGCGACCCAAACAATTTGGGTCGCCGCAACCCAAAAAATTTGGGTCACCGCGACCCAAAAAATTTGGGTCACCGCGACCCAAAAAATTTGGGTCACCGCGACCCAAACAATTTGGGTCACCGCAACCCAAAAAATTTGGGTTGCCGCAACCCAAAAAATTTAGGTCACCGCGACCCAAAAAATTTGGGTCACCGCGATCCAAACAATTTGGGTCGACGCGACCCAAACAATTTGGGCCGCTGCGACCCAAACAATTCGCCATGACCCAAAGCCTTTAGGTCGCCATGACCCAAATTATTTTTTGGTTGTAGCAATTTGTTAATTTGCATACCAACACTATGATGTTTTCTGAGAATCAGTTAAATATGCCAGGGTACAGCAATAACAGAAAGACCTAACAAAATAAAACTGTGTTGAAAACCATAAATTTTAAAACCAGACATCTAGTACTGTTTTATTTTATATATGGTTTTAACAATTGAGCACTTCAACGTACGTAAAAAAACGTAGGTTTTTGCAGTAACCCATGAACTCACAATTGCATTATCTTCTAAAAAAACAAAATACGAAATCAACAAAAGTTGAATAACTTAGTTTAGTATTGGTTTTTAAAACTGGGATCGTGCGATTGTGCTATAAATAGAGAAAAACAAGATTGCCGAAAATCAGAAAAGCAGTATAATCAATGATATCAACAGTTCAACTAAACACTGAAATCACATTACTCAGTCAACGCAACATATTTTTTGTATCATAAGGAACACCTAAAGTATTTTTCATTTCGTAAGAAAATGAAGGTGCGTCTTTTGTATGGATATAGGAATATATTTTTCATGATTTAATTTCGTGCACCTTATATAAAAAAAAATAAAAGCAAAAATGGTCATATATTAATAATGCATCTTATGCTCAGATGCGCCAAAAAAACATAATATCTTGAAAATCACAAAATTGCATTACTACAGTTAACTAAAATTATGTAACGAAGTAATCAATAGTTTAAAAAAATACCACAACCAGAAAAACAGTAAAAAAATATAAATTGCAACCATTATCTGCGCCTATTAAAGCTAGAAACACAGAAAATGTTGTCAGACAGACAAAATTCGAAGTGACTCGATGGTGCATGTAAAATTAAAGCAATTAGGAAGACTATACTGCACTAGAAACTTTTACCGAAAATTTAAATCGATTCTCCAAATTTTAAAACCAGTTCAAACCTACTACCCACGCTCTAAAACTAAAATCTTGACCTTAAAATACGCGAGTGAATAATCTTCATTCACGTTTTCCTCTACTTAACATAAAGTTTCTGGGTGAAGTAGTCACTTTTTAGCAATTATTGCTGCTCCAACAACTTCAAAAAATGCGAAAGAGCTGGCCTATAAATCAAATCTTTTACCGCCTAACCTACAAATCATACTGGTACCTTACATCTCTCAGAAGAATGATCAGAGATGGGCAGCGTAAGCACAAAAGTTGCGCCGCAAGCGTTTCCACCAGCCACCAAAAATAATTACGACGCAAGCCCAACAGCACGCGCAAGTGTGACGTTTTGAAAAGTATGATTTTAAAAGGTAGATTTGCACAGTATCCATTTTTGTCCGCTCTTGTTTGTTTTCGAACGTATTTAGCTTCTCCATGAAAAAGTATGTTGTTTTTTGTCCGCAGTTTTACATGTCTAAATTCTAACCAGACCGTAACATTTTAGATAAAAGTTTTCAAAACAAAAATTTTTGTAAAGGGGTACAGTTCTATTTTGAAATTCGCTTACATTTTCCATACACGAAATTTTTCAACAAAATTTTTATCACCATATACAGTTTACTTAGTGCAGATATGGAGTAACAAAATGCGGACGAAAAAAGCGCATACTTATGTTTCATAGAGAAGCAAAAATGTATGAAAACAGACAAAAGCAGACGAAAAAGGATTACAGTGTAAATCCACCTTATTTAGTTGGTCCAGTATGCTCAAACTGCACTCGGTTAGGGTACGAAACCTATACGATACGTTATTTAAAACAAATTATCTCGCTACCAATCAGTAAACATAAAATTATTAATTTTCTCTCAAAAATACTAACATTTGGAAAAATGTGCATCGCTCAACCCCGTTCGCATTGGGCGAATAGCCTCTTTAACCAATAAAAAAAGACGCTTAACTCCTACACTTCAGAGAATTGGGGTGTTAAATTCCACTAATAAAGTCGTCACGTGCTGGCAAGAAAACGACTGCGCAGTCGTTGTTTTGTCTAATGGCCCGTCAAAAAAATTGGTGACCAGCTTTGATACATTTGTGCTCCTGGAGCAATTAGCATCACACTCTGACGAATGGGGCATACTAAAAAAATTATGGTGTTTTTTGTTTAAAAATGTTAAACCATCTTATAGTTAAGAGCTACCGATGCTGTCACTTTTGTTAGCAATATCTTTTAAATCTTTCCGGTCTAGCAAAAAGTTTTTGATAGTAGTTTTTGTTGTTTCTTGTTTTGAATTACCGTATAAGACAAAAGACTATCGCTGTTGCTAGCAACGCATTACATTTTGCGCAATGTAACTTTAAGATTTTTTAGGAACATGTAGCGTAGTTCTAGAAAGACAATAACAACAATTTTGTTTTCAATCCTTTTGCGTGCTTGAAGCACGCAAAACGTTAAGCTTTTAAACTCTGGCCTGCAAACGTCAAAACAACACAATAATTTTTCTGTTTAAAATTTTATTTTACTATACCATTCTTTGAAATACTCAATTGGAAAATTTGAAAAATCGGCAAATATTTCAGAGAAAAGTTACAGCAAAAGAAGACCCTTGTTGTGAATTCAGTCGAAGTTTTGCAAGCAATCGACGAAAGCAATTCGGCACGACGAGGCTTATCAATGCTTTTCTAAAGTTTAATCTCAGTTGATTTAAAAACAATCATTTTTACTCGTATTTGAATTGCGCTTGTTGTTACCCAAATACTTTCGGCGCAAGCGCTTAAAGATAAACTGCGGCGCAAGCGCTATCGCAAGCAAAATAAGTGCAGCGCAAGCGCTGTCGCAAGTAAAATAATTGCAGCGCAAATGCCCACCTCTGAAAACGATAAGCTAGCTAACCATCTAATCTCCTTCCTTATAGCTCGCCGTAAATGGTGCGTCACTTCAATTTCCAATACTTTTCATGAACAAATCAAGCTAAAACTTCGTGAAAATTTAAGAACTGCCTAAATCTAAAATTCACTGGTTCTTATGAAAAAGAAGACAGTGTAATTCACTTACCTTGACATGTTTCTACCATTGCCATAGCCAGCATCCACAACTATTATATTGATTTTGAACAAAATTATTTTGCCCAATCACATCACTTGCATGACCATATTTGATACCTTCTTACCATTAAGCCATATGCTCAAAGGAAACAAAAGACTTTTACTTCCGCATGTTTGTTAAAAAAAACACAGATAGGTGTTGGCAATTCATTTCAATTAATTATAAATCAAACAGTGTAGTTTGCAATTGAACCTAATCTGTTAAACATTTTTGTGAAGAATCAACACTAATTATCGACAAAAATTGTTTTACGATTAATATTAACTCACAAATTTACAATGCAGCGGGCATCTTTAATTGAACGAAATCTCAATTTCTCTTTTCTGTCAAACTTTCGCTGATCTCACATCTTTTTGTTGGCTTCACAGTCGTTTTTGTGGAGAAGCTATTCTCGAGCTTTTTTTATCTGTTTTCTCCTAGACCAACGCTTAATTTTTTAGATTTTTATAAAAGCTTATTAAAAGTTCTTAAATAGGAGCTGCAATAACTTAACATAAACAAGGGTTATGCTAATATAACATATCAAAAATTTTCCAAATTTGATCAAAATAACTGCTCAGCACTTTTTCTATCTCTTCTGCCGCAGCTAAAATCGGTTTTACTCAGTAAGTCGGTTTACTATTATTATAGCAGTTTCTATCTAGGTCATCACGTGGTAAAAAGCAAACTCTCTGCTGAGGTGCGATTATCAACCGCGTCCAGTAATTAGAATAAACAACAAAAGTTTAGAACAGCACTACGATTATACGTATTAGAACGTCTTGCTTCAAAAATTGCAAACAATAAAGGGTGATAATTAGCACACAAGGCATTATCTTCGCAGATTGCGTTACATTCCACGCATTTAACTCAGCGAGATGAACAGTAACACCTCAATAAATAAGTCAGTTTAATAAATGTCACCGAACCTAAATTTTTGATTTATATTTTTCTTAAAGATTGTCAATAAACTTTAGTTAACAAATACAACTGACTCTAAATATTTCTAATATTAAATTTTCTTTGAACCCAATAGACTTAGTCAACAAATTTAAACGAACAAAAACTTTATCATAGCCTCAAAAACAATTTTAAAACAGCACTAAATATAAAAATCTTGTTGATATTGGCATTAAGGAAATTCACTGGAACAAAATTTTGAATCTTAGTGGATTTTTGAATTTTAGTAGATTTCTTACTTGCAGGGGTGCCGATCCTTGTTGGACATTGGAGGGAGAATAATTTGCGATTCTACCCCAATTTTGCCCTATTTTCAACGTTGGAGGGGATGAACCTCGACCACAATTTTTTTCACGTCAGCAAATTAAGTGCAAACCAAAAAAAAAAGGTCTTCACCAAAATTTCAAGAGTTTTTTTCCCGAATTCAAGTGATTCACATGCAGACCATAGTCAAATTATTGGGGTGGATGCAGATGTAGGCCTTAGTCAAAAAACACTTATTACATAGAAGCATTCCACATAGAAACTCATTCCACAGTAGAAACACTTCTCATTCTGTAATGTGTTTTAATTTTTTGATCCTTAATTTTATGCTGATCCGAATTTTTGCATTGACTAAAATGTGTCTTTGACCCGTATATTTTTGCTTTGACTAAATTTTTTGTTGTACCGAATTTTTGTATTAATCCAAATACTTAGAAAATATTTCTTTGGCCCTAGATATTGTTGACCCAAATTTTTGTGATGACCTAAAGCGTTTCTTTGATTCAGTTTTTTTACTGACCCAAATTTATGCAATGACCAAAAAACTTTGACCCAAATTTGTTTGCTGTTCCAAATTTTTGCAATGACTCAAAAACTTTGACTCAAATTATTTCTTTGACCAAATTTTTTTGACCCAAATTTTGCACTGAACCAAAAATTTTGACCCAAAACTTTTTGCTTAACTAAATTTTTGCAATGACCCAAAAATTTGACCCAAAATTTTTCTTTGACCCAAAATTTTTTGCTGACCCAAATTTTTGCAATGACCCAAAAATTTTGACCCAAAATTTTTCGCTGACCCAAATTTTTGCAATGACCCAAAAATTTGACCCAAAATTTTTCACTTACCCAAATTTTTGCAATGACCCAAAATTTTTCGCTGACCCAAATTTTTGCAATGACCCAAAAACGTTGACCCAAAATTTTACTTTGACCCAAATTTTTTGACCCAAAATTTTTCGCTGACCCAAATTTCTGCAATGACCCAAAAACGTTGACCCAAAATTTTTCTTTGACCCAAATTTTTTGACCCAAAATTTTACTTTGACCCAAATTTTTTGACCCAAAATTAACGGCGACCCAAAATTTTACAATGACCCAAAAATTTTGGGTCAAAGGCCTTTGACCAGGATTTTTTGGGTCAGCTGGACCCAAAAATTTTAACAGTGCCGACCGGAGATTTGTGTTCGGGTAAATGGCAAGCAATCAAAGCCGTTCTATGAGGGCGTTGGACTCCGGCAAGGGTGCATTTTGTCACCTCTCCTTTTCATTGTTTACATGAATTGGATCGACAAATGCAACCAAGCTGATGAGTGTGCCACAATTGAAAACTGCAAAATCAGTCGTCTGCTATTCGCTGATGATTTGCTTCTGCTTTCTTCCACAAAACCTGGCCTTCAGCGCGCATTAAATAGCTTTGCAGATGCATGCAACACCGCCGGAATAAAAATAAGCACGGCCAAAACTGAAGTACTTCGGCTTTCAAGAAACCCTGATCAGTGCGTGTTACAAATGAATGGAGCGACACTAAAGAAGGTGGAGAAGTTTAAGTAGCCTACCTTGGGGTTGCATTAAGCGTGACGAAAGGCAAGACTAAGCACCGAATACCCGAACAGGCAAAGCTAGTATAGTAGTGCGATCTTTGCACTACTCCGTTGCCATAAAACGAGAATTGTCAAAAAAGGCCAAACTCTCAATTTTCTGAGCAGTTTTTGTCCCCATTCTCACTTATGGTCATGAGTCTTGGGTAATGACCGAAAAAGTGCGATCACAAGTGCAAGCGTCCGAAATGAGGTTTTTACGAAGAATCGAAGGAGTTACATTGTTTAACAAGATGCGTAGCTTCGAGATTCGAAAATCTCTTAACATCGAGACGTTTCTTCTTCCGAATTGAAAGATCTCAGCTTAGATGGTTTGGCCATGTAAGCAGAATGCTTCGGGAAAGACTTCCCAAACAAGCTTTGCGTGCCAAAGCAAATGGAAGAAGACCAGTTGGACGACCTAGAACTAAATGAACCGATTACATTGAGGATCTTGGATGGAATCGCTTGGGACTTCGCCCAAGCGAAATGATGGAGTTGATGGAAGATCGTGAAGTGTGGCGGCTTAGTCTCGAGCTGCTGCTCCCGTAACCTTCACAGAAAAGCGGGCAATGAAGAAAGAAGAAGAAGAAAGAAAGAAAGAAAGAAAGAAAGAAAGAAAAAGAAGACCAGCAAGAATGAAAAACTATTTGAGTAAAAATATGCTTATATTATAATTGCTTACATTGTAGTAAAGCAAGTATACTATATTGTTGATTAATCATGTTTAATGCTGAGACCACGTGCTGCTAATTGATATTTTTGAAACTACTCTATATTAACGTTTTTAACCAAATAAAATGTTTTCCACATTATTTATATTAAAAATAAATGCATTTTGGGATACTTTACGTCAGAATTTTTTAATTTCTAAAGTTCTGGATACTTTTTTGGGGTTAATAATTTTCTGATGAAGCCACAGTCGTCTTCTTTTTTTTTAATTTTCATTTTATTTTTTCATAGTCTTTTTTCACAACAAAGCATCAAGACTTTGAAATGGAATATATTACCCTACTTACATTTTAATTGACACATAAAATATGCATGATCTTCACAAAATTTTGGTCGTAAATTTATTCCATCATCGTAGGTCAAAGGCCAAGACATTTGATTACAAACAGATGAGTTAGAAGTTGGATAACTTGGATCATTTATCCTCGCTCCACTATTGCTGAACCAATCAGATTGTTCCACATCAGATCGAGCTCCAGTATGTATGCTAATATCTAAACATTAAAGATTATTATATGTGATGAGTGGAGTTTGAATTCACCTTATTCAAAAAAGTGCTCGACAGCGCAGGCCAGAGCAAAGATCATAACACAGTTTAAGTCAAACTTAAAAATTTAAAACCTTGCAGCAGTGATTCTCAACCGCAGCTCTTACCTGTCCTTCCTGCGACTCTCATTGACTTTTTCAAAAATAATCATTTTCATTTCTAAATGGTTTCGTACAACTGTTTATCAAAAATTCAAACCATCTTTATCGAATTTTCAATTTTTATCAAAAGTTTGAAATTCGAAATATCGTTTTGAGATAAAACCATAATCGTTAATCCGTTAATAACGAAGCTAACTTTTTCATTAACTCGTTAATCCGTTAAAATGTTTTTTCATGTTAACGGACTAAATTAACTTCCGTTAAGTTCCATTAACTTCCGTTAACGTTTTTATCGTTAATTTCTTGCACCATTCAATCGTAGTACTGGTACAAACCAGTTTTGCACTGGCAACACTTGTAGCGTATTAGCACTAGTTTTATAGACGAAAGCGAAGAAAAGAGCTCTTTTTTGTGGCAAATAATAAGCTGCAGCTTTATAGGTCTATTAATTATCGCTGTTCACAATTTCCAAAGATTTTCCGATCGCAGCTTCGTTAGTGCGTTTGAACTTATTTTTATCTTGAAATTAGATTAGACTGTAAAATGTAACTTCCAAAACACAAAAACACCACCACAGCAATAAATACTCCCGCGTCAATACATGTTCTAGAAGCGAGTGAATAAAAAAAAATGTAAATTATATGCAAAATGTTAACAAATTAACGGACTTTGTTAACTTCCGTTAATTAAAGCTGAAAATAACGGATTAACGTTAACGAAGGTGTGAAGTTTGTTAACGGACTAGTGATTAACGAAGCTAACGAACGGACTAGTGATTAACGAAGCTAACGTTTTGCATTAACATGCCCACCTATGGGTAAAATCAATTCTCCGGAACAAATGCAAACGAATACTACCAATTTATCAACATTTTTTAGAATGAGAGGTTTATAAACCATTCACTGTGTATTGACTCCCATTGAGGATACGTTATTACTATCAAAATGGAAAAAAGTGGCGGAAATTTAGCTTCTCTGTAACATGTAATTTAACACAACCAATAAGCCCCCAATCCACTGGCTATGAAGTGTTCATATGGACATTGTCCTAGAGGTTATGGCTGATGACGTGCTTGGTAAATTTATCCTTTTAGGGCCTTCCTCCATTTCCATTTTCGTCTTTGGTTGGTCTGTCAGGTGATTTTGTCAAGTTGTTCACAATGTTCAGCTTAAATTTTTTTCAATTGTTAGATCCTTAAGTTGCCAGGACTGCTTCTACAGTAGATAATATCCTAAGTGACCAGTAATTTTTATTCATAACAGGTTTTTGATTTATGCCAGCTAATATTAGAGTACGCTGATATAATATTTTTGCCAAATAGTGCTAATTTTTTTTTTGCCTAGAAATGCCCTGATATTTGCATTTTATTGTATTGTGGAAAGCTTCGCTTTTAGGGTGACTGCTCGACTTGAAGAATCTAAACCGGTCACTTCGCAGCATCCTTGCTGTCTTTTTGAATATTTTTATTGGTATGTTTTATTGATTATTGATGAAAGCAACAAAAACTAATAAAATTGTTCTTTCGTTCGTTTTTGCTTATGACGGATAGACAAACACTTTTAGTGCTAACTAAAAAGAAAAAATGCATAAGCTTTGGAAATTATCATTTTAAAATTAGCAAAGCTCGAGTTCAGAGCAGTGCTTGAAAAAACTTAAAATTGTCGCTGTTCTGCTATTGGGTGCAAATTTTTTTCGTCCTATGGTTAGTTGGTTTTCTGTAAACGTAATCAAGGAGACTAGAGGGGTTGAAGTACCTCCAAATTTTTGCCAAATGATTTTTGCCAAGAACATTTAGTCCAAATATGCATCCTTTTAAACGTGTTTTATTCTTGACCAAGAAACAAAGGGACGACAGAGTAAGCTAAACAGAGTATGTAATTTAATTCTGTGAAAAGGCTTTCAAATCTTCGCTATTTTCTTCCTGTCACCTGATAGTATCAGACGCTAACTAGAGGACAAAATGCACACTTCTTATTTGAAATGATCGGCAAATTTTAGCAATTAGTTTTTTCAACGGGCTCAATAAACCGAAAAAATGTCATTCAACTGGCGTTGAAATGACAATGTTTTTTTCCGAAACATTACGAAAACCACCCAGACTTCTATTTGTGAGATGCAAACAAATTTTATCTTAGGGTTTAAGCACACTTCCCTTTTGAAAAATTCTGGTTACGTGCGTGGTAGGTAGAGGTATATGCAGAATAAGTTGGATTTCATGCAATTAAAGAGCTTAACTTTTGTTACTACTAATTTCATTTGTCGGATTACCTTTGACAGTATCCTTGTTCTGATCTCCTAAAATTGGAAATTACCATAAATTTTGGGTTTTGTGCCCCTCACCACTTGACTGTAATATATTACTAGCCGTTTTTATGACGTCTTGTAAACTTTGAAAATGATTTTAGCGTTTGGTTTTGAGTACTAATTTTCGCCTTTTAGAATGCGTTGTTTGCATGCGGCTTGTTGGAACTTAGAGGTTTAAAATAAATTTTGCTCTGATACTAAAAAATGTTGAGAACCATTGCTCCACAGTCTGTTTCATCCACAATCGGGATCATCAGGGGTGTCTTATTCTAGTAGATTTTTTTAAATTTATGTTTGAGTTTATTCAAAAAGAATTTAATTGAAAACAATATTTAAAAAATCAACTTTTTTAAAAATTTTATTTTAATAAACAAAACCCGAAAATCCCCATTACGGGTAAAAGATTTTGTAAGATTTTAAATTTTTTGTTCTAGTAGTTGTGACATTTTTTATGGTTTTTAGAATAGATTTAATCAAACCAACCTGGAAGGTAAAAAAGAAAGAGGCGAAGTCTCAAATGCGATTGATTGACGTCATTTCGAAGAAATAAGTTGCTCGAGAATCGAATTGTGTTGATGTAATCATAAACTGTTATTGTATCACTTGATTGATTTGAGCCACCGTAGAGATGAAAGTTAGATTTCCATCCGTCAATGTCTGATTGGCATTGTTTATTTTGTACTCTATCTCGTCCCTCAAACCAACAAAAATATACAGGCGCAGAAAATTGTTCTCTTGGCCTGTTGTAAACAAATCAAATGAAAAAGATTGAGAATAACCATGCAGATTGTTTTTTTTTTTTTGTTTTTTTTGTAAAATTCTTTAACTACCAAATTATGTGTTCTCAAAACAAAAACACAATAGTTAGAAAATCGCTTACTGTATGTTTAAAAATATCTCTTCTAATATTGCTATTTTTAGGACAATAAATTGTGTCACTAAAGTCAAGAGAAAGAAACAAATAATTCATTTTCGAACAATGTACTGAGAAAATAATAAGTAGATACCGACAGTATTCAAAGTCTTAAATGCACAACCATACCTATGATTAACAGCCTATAAAACATATTGCTTCGGAATATACTTTCATCTTTTATTTCAAGTCAGCAGAGGTGGAGTTCTCCAGGACATCCTTGGCTTCGAGAACGTTTTCGAGGACACAATTTGAAGTCCTTGGCGTTGGCTTCAAAGATGAAGCTTTTGGCCTTGTCCTCGAAGCCTACAAGTCATCAAAAATGCTCTGTCCTGGCTCGAGGACAGCACTATGGTTTGATTTGTTGAAAATAGGCCAAAAACATGACCATTGTTTTTTGGTTTTGGAGCACGCCAGACACTTTGCGGAAAATTTTTGAAGACGTTTTTTTATGGAACGCCTAATTTTCGCAAAAATTTGCATTTTTTTTTAGCGAAAACCTGTTTTTCTTTTTTGGTGAACACTTGCGCGTTGTGTTCTTGGCTTTGAGCATTTTTGTCCTTGGCCTCAAGAGGGTTTGTCCTCAAAAAAATCGTTCCTTGGCCTCTGATTTTTTTGTGCCCTTGGCCTTGGTCTCGAGCCTTGTGTCCTTGACTCCACCTCTGCTAATTAATACAGCTAGAACTACAGGTATGAGCATGAGCGTAAAAGGCAATAAATCGCAAATTAATCAGACCATAGCAGACTAAATTTTTTTTTTGACGGGAAAATACTAAGCAATATTGTGATCACTTAACATTTTTCAATTAAAAAAAAAGTTTTCATATTTTCTCATGATCTGATTAATTTGCAACTCTTTGCCTTTTTACACTCATGGGCATATCTGTAGTCCTAACTATACCGACAAAGATTAAAAGACAAAAGTAGATTCCAAACAGTATGGCTTATAGGCTGTTAATCATAGGTTTGGTATGCCTTGAAGGCTTTGGATGCTGTTTATTGAAACAAGTAAAATAAATAGTTTTGCCGAAAAACTATTTTTAAACGGGTTTTACTGATCACGCGTATTTGCGCGCAGAAATAAGCGTGTCATTTGGATGCATGCGTATCGCCTTTTTTTCTTTTTTGCGTTTACTTTGAAAAAGATATCAAGCGCATTTCCGCTCGTAAATACGCGTGATCGGCAAAAGTCACATTACACTTATAATCAGAGACAAAAGACAACCTTGTTTAACCAAGCAAGAATGAATTGTGGTCACTTTATTTTCTGAAAAAATTTTAAAACAAATTACAAACAAATGAGGTTGAAAATTCTTAAAAATCAAAGAGCAGCCAGCTTCGTTTCAAAATTGATTAGAATTTTTTGTAAAAATAAAGTCTAAGACAATTGCCTTTTTTGTATGATTTTGTTTCAAATTTTTTAGATTTTCAAGCATTTGATATTGTGCAAGTCCAAAAAACTTTCAATGCAGTGTATATTTTAAATACTGTATTTTGTAGTTTCAAATTTCAACCGAAGTAATGTAAAATAATCAGATAAAAACGTAATCAATGGCAGAACTACGTTTTTTTCGAACTTTAAACTCAAATCAGCAACCCTGCAGCTGCGATAGCGTAGTAGATAAAGCTTTAAGTTACTGATCCAAAGGTTACTGACCCTCAGTTCAATTTTTGAGCCCTATATTTGTGTGCATGCGGAAAGACGCTTTGCGCTTATTTCCTATTTGGGCTAAGCATCTACCCACTGTGATGGCTTTGCATGATAAAAGACTTGCAAACTGAAATCCCCCAAAAACGTGCTTAGCGTTGGTGTGGTTAGACGCAGAGTGTCTGGTTCATAAACATGAATTAATGAAGTAACAGCTCTCAGCACATTTAAACCTAGAATATATCATTCCCCAACCACCTTTCGGCACTGACCAAAACCTAACCGCTGCCAGATGGATGACAGCAATAGACGTCAAGCTTTTTGTTGTTGAGCATATTTATCTTCCTGTCACTGGGCAAGGCCAGACGCTTGCTATTGGACGATTTGCCCACTTTTCATCGGCGGATCATGATCATTTCATGCGACTTCTGCTTGGACAAATCATTTCATGGGCGGATCATGATCATTTCATGCGACTTTGTGCACGATCATTTCATGAGAAGACTTTATGCTTGGAGAAATCCGTACCTACGTAGAAGTTTTCAATGATCCATTGTTCCTGTGGATTTTTTCAAATTCTTTCTACTGAATTTGCTGCTTGTTTATAGCCACCAAGTAGAGACAATCATCGTAGAGGGCTTTATTCAAGTACTCAACAACGTAACAATGGTGCGAGTTGGACTCAGATTATGCAATCAAGGTCGTCGGAAAAACGACGGTTTTGCTCTCTTGGCCACTTTAACGACGCTTTCCTGTGCTAAGAGCTTCATGAAATAACAATAAATTACGTAGCATAGAGTTTGATGCTTTGCATTCGCCCAACTTTCGGTGTCTTCCAGCCGCTCAAATCAGTCACATCATTATGTGTCACATTGCTATCGGAGTTTGGTCGAAATTTAAAGACGTCAAACCAAGGAGGTTCATCGTTGATTGTAGGATTTTCAAAAATTTTTACCAAGACTAAATCTGCAGAAAAATAATAATGTAATAATGCATACATTGTTTTGTTTTTGGAAAAGACATTTTACGCTTAATTCTTTTGGGGGCAAGCAATCTACCCGTTGCTGTGGTCCAACTCGATAAAAAAGTTGCAAGCAGAACCTCAAAAAGGGAGCTCTGCATTGGTGTGGTTGAAAAAATGCAAAATCACGTGATCACACACACGAACGAAGGAACTTTTTGAGAAAAATGAAATAAGCAGATTTAGCATTTATTTATAATAATATGATACTATAAAAAATGCAATGAGTAAAATTACTAAATGTAAATGAAGTTTATAAAAGTTACACTTATGAAATGAGTACATCGGAATCATTTACTAGTGTACAACAATTTTTTTTAAAAAAAGGTACAGTACACTGTATGTAGAGACAGAACCTCTGTAGCGCTATATTCATCTAACACATGAGTAATAGGAATAATTTCCTCTCCTACTGCTTCTCTAATTTTTGTGCTTTTTGATCGTGAGAAGTAGTTTCTATACATAATTTCTATTAACAACATTTCTATCGACGATGTAAAAAGCTGTCTCACAAACCAAAGTTACACATTCAGATGTTTTAACTTGTTGTTTTATGTTAAAGATGCAGCATTTCGATGTTCCGAACACTAAGCTTCCGAGGAAGAATTATTATTTCGCTGCGCAGACTTTCATCAAATTGTTTATATCGCCGATTTTCTTAATATTTAAAAGCTATAATTTTATTTTTGAAAAGAAAGTTATCGCAAAAAATATAAATTGAGCACTCTCAGTTTAAAAATCTCTTGATAATGACCCTTGTCATAGCCTTTCTCAAAATTTTAAGAAAAAGTTTTAATATGTAATGTACTTGAGGCTGGGTTTTTAGCTATTCAAAAGCAATATCTTAAGTTCATATAAGTTCATACAACGTTAGAAATTGATAATTGGAGTTTGAATTCAATTGATTAAAAAAGTGCTCGACAGCGTTGGCTATAGACTCAGAAAGAATATCATAACACAGTACAAGTGACTAGTTAAAATTAAAAACTTAAAAAATTAAAAGTAACTAGAATTTAAAGCCCTACAGTTTGTTTCACCCGAAATCGGGATTATCCAATTTAAAAATTATTCAAAAAACCGCATGTGAAACAAACCTGATGAAATATGTCTTTGTACTGAATATTCAATAAGATCTTTTCGCGTTTCATTGTTTATTAATTCAACCAAAATACCACCTGATTTCATACACAATGACTGACCATTGTTTGCGTTCGTTTGCTCGTCGGAAAGTATGTAAAAGTAATTGTCTCGTCCAAAGGTATTTTTGGGACAATCTGAATAATAAATAAAGGGAAGTAAAAGCTATTATTATTACTCATAAGTAAGAGGAAGTTACGTATATATCAGCAAAAATCGCAAGTGTTTAAATCGGCTCCGCAGTATAAATATCATTCAGAAAGTCCACTCATAGCAAAAACCAGCATGGTGACTTATGTCCGCGTATTTTGAGATGCAAGCAAAACTTTGGTGTGGATTTTCCTGTCATAAAATGACATCGTGATCAAACGGATTCGAAGTATGTCAACCGCGAACCATATTGCCTTGAAACTTTTTGCGTTCTGTTTTGGCATTTTGGCTTTAATTCCTTCCCCCTCTTTGACGGACCTAAATGGTGAAGAACTCCAGTTTTACCACTGTTACACTTCTGAAATAACTTGGCGTCGCTCAAGTTGAGTTTGTTGAATAGAAATAGAATTGGTACGTATAATTTCGGTAAAGCTTGCAGGGCTTAGATTATTGCGCTTGTGACGTGATCTTTTTGGTATGTCTAGGCTACGGTATGTCTAGGTTGCCTACATGGAGCAAATACAGTTTCATGAGATGAAATCTCCAAATTAGGGGAAACAAATTGTGAAATAATTTGCAAGTACTAGACGCTTTTGAATATTTTTTTCTTGGTTAGATTGTCTTTGAGTAGATTTTGTTCAATGTCTCGCGAAATTTATGCAAATGTGTTTTGACATTTCTGATTGGCAGATGTGAATTTACAATTGTTAATGGTTTTCTCCTTGTATGAGTTGAGTTTACTTTAGAAAGACATAAAACCATGCAAATTATTGCCAACACTGACACTTAACTAACCCTTTTTGATAATAACTCTATTTGCATTGTTTACAAAAATTACGCTGAACATTTTCGTCAAAGCACTGAATTTTTAATTCCAATTTCAAAATAGCAGACTAAACTTTTTCCAAAATCTGCCATAAAGGAAAACTATGTTCAAAATTTCTCTCGGCCATCACTATGGCAAAAAATGCCACCAATTGCCATATGAACAGAAAACAGCTTTTTCAAAAAATTTCTTACGATTAGTATCTTCGTATTCTTGCACTGTATTGATAAACACGGTTGTGTTTCCATTAAAACTTCTGTATGTTGAAGCCCACCAAATGGCCTGCTCATTAACGGAGTCAGGAAAATCTTCGTTATTATACGATAACTGGATCTCAATAAATATCCTCGCAGCTACAGCGGCGTTCAAAGGAATGCTTTAAAATATCAATGCCAGTTTAACTCTACATGTACACCGTAATAAATATTTTACTTTTACTGCGCAGTGTTTAAGCTTTGACAAGAGTGACAGACAGACAGACACACACACACACACATACGCACACACACACACATGCATTTATTGTTAACTAAAGACAAAATGAAAATAAATAAAAGAAAACCAAATTACTAGTTACTAAGTACCGTGATGGAAAACAAAAACAAACGAATGTGAATATCTGAAAATAATTTACGAACAATTTCAGTACCGGTACTGTACGTGTGTAAACAAAAACCTTAAATTGATTTAAATCTGTAACCAGCTGAAAAAAAGTGCCTTGTAGTTGCTGCTTTAGATTTCGGAAAAAATGGCCCCGATTGGGATTGAACCCAATTTTGAACTAACAATTAAGAGGCCATCGAGGTTGCCAACTTTTACAACACAAGGCATGCGTTACAACATTTCGCGTTTTTCAGCATGCATTCTTTCCTCGTGAACGGTACAAAAATTAAACTTGAGCACCACCTTCTTTTTTGTCAGTTTGACGTCATTAGCATCCTTTTAGCCACTACTCAATAAATACAATTCACTTATCGTGTTAAATAGATCGTAACAATTGTGATTGTACCGCAATTATATTTTTTTCACAAAGTTATCTTGGCCACCAGGAGACAACAAAGAAACCTTTTGGTCTTTGAGTCAAGACGACACCTGTCTATCACACACGATGGAGGTTTCACACTGTCCTTTTCAATGCTGAGCGTTAAGCAAAAAAGTTGTGAATACCAATTTTTATAGTGTTTGGTTTGACCCGACCGTGATCAAATTCGATTCTACCGTTTCAACTGCAGACTTTTTATCCACAAAATCGTAACAACCTGCAAGCTGAGTACTTGAATGCACAAAAAACTTGAGAATTATTGTTCCATCCTCACCCAACACCAGTCAAGCAAATACCATAATACTTTGTAACATTCACCTGAAATCGCTATCGTTAAAATTAATTATATCTTCGCCAAAAACCTGTCCAAATGCATTGACTAGTTCTTGAACTGGCTGCGGAATGGTAATCAGAGAACTAAAGATATGAGGAGATATCTAAATATAGAATCAAAAGCACATCATTATCATTCATAATTTTAATAATTTTATTTAAAGTCAAATCGAGAAACCTTATCAGTCTTATTAGCCTAATTCAGGGATCAAAATTCTTTGCATTGTGTCGACTCCTCTTCACACTGATGATGAAGTCAGTTGGCTTCGAAACACGGGAATGCTCCCGAGATAGGGAGCTCCGCCTTACCTGCGTCACTAGGGGTTGAAATGATTACCCATTTCGACGCGGAGACAGCATTAAGGTGTTGTCAAATGAAGTAGGATTGTAAGACGTGATGTCTCTGTGAACTATTAAATTAGTTCTGCCTATTTCACTTCTGGAATAATTTAACTTATCAGTCTGTTTCACCCTTACGAGGTCATCGGAAATTCAATAATTCCTGAGCCAATTTTTAACATAAACTTCTGACGATCCCTTAATGGTGAAACAGACTGTCAAGGATTTATAAATTTGATGATGAAAAAAATTATGATTTGCTTTGATCTCTGATCATTGAGCTCTCTTCAGTTGGAAATACCAAAAACAAGAGTGATTATCACTATCACGTACAATCGTGTTGGTGGAACTCTGTGCAAATGAGGATATTCCAAACAAAACTCAATGCTTTTTGTCAGCAGGTTACTTTTTGAAGTTTTAAAATGTAAAATAATATTATCCAGTGGTGACATCGCTTAGAAAATGGAAGGTCTGGGGATCAATTTTCAAACAGTCTTTGCCAAGAAGTTGCTACCATTTCTTCGTAACAAGAAGAAAAGAGTAAGACCCAGACGAAGGTACTACTGTACAGTACGTCCCGGCAAACTAATTGCGGATACATTTAATCGTAAACAACGAGAACAATACAGGCCAACAGAAGATTTTATTTTTGAAAATGTATTTTGAGCTTACAAGTATTTTCTTTATATTTAGTCTAATTCAAATTTTTAGACAGATTTAATTGCATGGTTTAGAGTGACCTAAAAAATTTCAAAAGCAAGATGTGGAGTTTCCTTCTTCAGTAGGTTAAAGTTTGAATTGAATGGAAGACTTCAAGATCACATCTTTTGAAGATCTCAAACTTATCTGCTTTCTATCGCCCATCACTAATGCAAAACAAACACGCCAAACAAATATTACGGTCAAGAAACCTGCCAGATTCCCCCATCCTCATACTGAAAAACTCCATCACCAAAGTTGGTTTCAACTAGAGCAATTCTTTTCAGAAATCCAAAATCATTCCGTAGCATAGCACCGTCTTCAGAAACGGAGTTAATTTTGAGGATTGTGGCATCCACGACATCCACTCCACTTGCCCCAGATTGCAGCGTTAGATTTTGCGATTGCAAGCTAAAAATATTTTTCCTTGTTACAGCTCGACTCAAAGTTCGAAAAGTTCCTTTGCAGCTTTCCGGCCAAAGCAAATTAATAAATACCGATGTAATTAAAATTACAATTGAGATTAAGACTTTGGAATCGAGCAGAGCATATTATTTGATTAGGTTTCACTATTGTTTAGGCTCAGTTATGAAAGAGATCTTCGCAGCTGCATAACAACGCCAAAAACAACATACGCTTACTTGTTTATCAAGATTTGAGTTGATCCAAAGTTAATAAGACTGATCGCAACAAATGCAATTTGACTATAAAAACGTACTAGGATTCCCATTTTAAGCTTTTATGGTTAGTGCTTCTATGAAATGATATTACTGCAAAAATGCTTCTGACAATTAACAGGGCCTTTTACAAATAACACAACCAGAGGGTTTGAGACTGCTGAACCTCCCTGCCATATCAGGTCACGTAAGATTTTAATCCAATTATGCAAACTTTTAAAGCATATACATTGCACAGACTAGTGCTTTAAGTTTCAAATTGAAAGGCTTCCAATTGTAGTAAATTAACTGCTTTAAATGTCTCTAAAATTAAACGAAACGTTTTTCAAGTGAGTTTATAAATTGCTGCTTTTAACGATGTGGTTATTGATGTGGAAACTAAGAGAATCCAATCCAGACCAAAGAGGCACCAGATGACGTTTTGTGGATACGCATTGCAAGGTGGAACAAACAGCACTTTCACAAAATCAGGGAAAATGATAATTATTTCACCTACATTTTCCGAGAAATGAGAAGCATTTTTTCGCCACTGAGTTCTCTGGTATGCGGCAGTTTGGCACTACGTCCATCAGACCCCGGGTACTGTGATCTACTCGTACTTGAGACATTTCGGCTTCCTCATGTTGGTGAATGACTTTTTTGTTGTGAGAGCGTTAGCAATTCGGTTTAGCTCCTTTTTAGCAAATTCATTTCTTGATTATTGTGGCTACTTTTCGAGACCTTTAAATTTTGAAAATAAAAGCTGTTAAAGTTGATGAAACAAAATTTGAGAGGGGTACATTTAAATTCTTGATCTGACTATTAACGAAAGTGAAGTCGCTTGCGATATCATGTCACGTTCTGGTTCATTTGTTATTATTGATGCATCATTTTTGTATTATTATGCAACCACGATTAATATTGTGATTTTGCGGTTACTAAACAATGAAAATTTTATTCGCGTGTTAGTTCTTTATCTAACTTATTCGTGATAACTGATAGGTTTTGCGGCTAATAATCCTTTTGCACTAAGCTTGCTCTTTTTTTTCGCTAAAAAACATGAAAATAATTTTGCCGCAAATATCAGTAATGCACCACTCCACAATAAACAACCTTGAAAGCTTAAATTTTCTCTGCAGCAATTTGAAATATTCACTCCATTGAAAGCAAATTTTAAATCATTTGAAAATTCCACAGAGTACAGTATGTCACAGAGGACACTATTTTCTCGTTTTACTTCAAAAGCAGCTAAGATAAAAAAACTCGTTTTTTTCTGTTGGCTTGAAATGTTTTTTGCCTTTTTTTGTGGTCTAATTTGGCTTGACTGGAGTTCGGCTTTAAGAAGAAAAACGGTATTGGGCATGACTGGCTGACTGAAGTGAGCTAAAAAGGTTGTCGTGTAATCTGACTTCTATAGTGTAGTGCGACTTTGTACCATTATCAATATTGCACGCCGTACAAACTGTAAAAACCAAAAATGACTTTCGAACATTATTTGTCAGATTAAATCTCGGAAATCTATTACTCTGTTTCAACACGCCTAAATATGCAATATATGCCGGTCAAGTCTTTACCGTCTCTTTTGTCGTATTGACGTCAAAATTTAGTAAATTGAAACTAACCAGACCTCCAGCGCTCACACATATAAAAATTATAGAAAAAGGTTAGTTTTAAAAATCTGATTCATTCAAATGAATCAGATATGGAGCAACGTTTATACGGTCAGTGCAAACACAAACAATACAACTACAAAATCTGGTTCAATTGGATAAATCATCAGTTGTTGTTACTTGTTTGCATTGTTTTTTTACTACTGCAGCACTGCCAGCCATTATGACAAATTTCGGCTTGCAACAACGTCATAACGGTAGCTGATTTCGAACCACTAGTTTTTGGCTTTTTATCATGACAAACTGATTATCAATGTGCTTAGACAATAGACACAGTGATGCTGTTTGTTACCTTTGCGAATCTACAAACTTTCTCGAGTCTTCCGAATTTACTGCAGTACCAATTATTTCTAAAAAATTGACATACAATTGTAGCGTTGTTGCTACTTCTCGTTAAATAATTAAAAAACAAACCAGCTCAATTGATAACGAGCTGCTAACTTCAAAATTGAAACTAAATCGTTTTAACAGGTTAGCTGCTTAAAAAAAGCTTTTTTTGTTGTTCTTAATACTTTAAAACTATCGAAAGGTTTTCTAAATTAATTCAAAACTCATTTGTTATTACAGTACTTAAGAAAACAGTGTACAATGTGCATAACTGTACAATGTGTTTAG
Organism: Trididemnum nubilum; assembly: GCA_963965965.1. Classification (NCBI taxonomy): domain Eukaryota; kingdom Metazoa; phylum Chordata; class Ascidiacea; order Aplousobranchia; family Didemnidae; genus Trididemnum; species Trididemnum nubilum. The sequence continues at coordinate 38,375,687 of OZ014473.1, read as the reverse complement.
ATGTTGTAATTCATAAGTAATGTACCGTACAATGTACCTCTAAGTTTAATTTAATTAAAGCATACAGTTTACAGTAGAATGCGTATTATATTTCTAATCATTAGCCAAAAGAATTATGAATATTTTGGGAACTAAAATCGTAATAATTTCTATTGAAAGCTCAGAAGAAAAAAACTCTGCATTTTTTTTTCGTTTTTGATTTTGTTTAACGCACTTGCGCAAAGGTTAAATTTTGAACTAACTTTTACGAAAATAACAAGATTGATAATTTGGTTACTTTTGATTCTGTACTCTTGCAATAACTTTGTCTTTGATAAGGATTGACAAAATTTAAGTTTTTGCTGCAAGGAAAAGCTCATTAGTCAACACCAAACACATACGTAATTCAGAAGTTCATGGAGGTGTCTTATTGGTAATTTTTTCTGCAGCAAAAATTTTAACTCAATCAAATATTGCCGAAGGCCAAATTTTTCTAATTAGTTGCGTCTTCAACCACTAATGCTGTTCTTGGGATAAAAAAGAAACTGCTTTGTTTTACGCTACAATCGGTTTAGACTGGAAAACCATGCTACTTTAATTTCACTTGCTTTCTAGTCTTGTTGGGAGTATAACAAAACACTGCATATGGCACGTTTAAGGATAATTCCTACCGTATTCGTTGTAATACGAGCTGTAGTAACCAATGTAGAGTAGGTACAAACCAAATCAGTTTGACAGAAGGAAGCAACATAAATAGAATGGTTCCCTAAACTTGTTCTGAAAACGCAAACCTGTTGTCCAAAGTTCAAGCTGGTCAAATATAAAAGTTCCTTGTTGGAATACGCAAACAAGTTCTTCCGTTAAAAGTTGCGAAATGTTGTGCTTTATAGTAACCGAGCTATGTTAGTATCATTACAATAAACTTTTTCGGTTTTAGTCATGCAATTTTGTTAAGATGTGTTGGTTCTTTTTTATTTTGGTCTGCTGTAAACTGTCTTATTTACAAATTGCAAAATGTTTTAATATGGGGCAATTTTCCATTTCAATAATACAAGTGATAAAAGTATAATTTTGTTGCAGTATAATTTCAAAAAAATTAAACTTTATGCATTTATTAGTCTGTGGTTGATATCAGGTACAATGTGTATATCGATGACTCCATTTTTACTAGTGAAACAGGCTGTTGAGTTTTGTAGGTTTTATTTTTTAATGTTTTAATTCTGTGATAATCTGCTCTTATGCTTATATTATATTTTTATTTGTCTTATAATTTAGCAACAAAATACAACTTCCAATTTTTATAAATTATCATCTAAACTTGCCCAAAAGTTTACATTAATTTTTACTTTTTGCCTTGCAAAATTTTGTTGCAAAATTAAATAGGAGACCTTGTGTACATTTAAATCTTTAGACGTTGAAAGAAATACCCAAATAAGACGTGATCGGCGAAAGCCTGATAAGTACGTAACCTTTGAGCATTTATGAAGACTTTTCGAAAACAATAGTTGTTTTTATTGCGTTTCTGAAAACACTTTAACTCCTGGCTAATTTGCTATCCTTTGGACATGTTTGGTCAATTTTTTTCATCAGAATCTCTTTATTGCATCACAAATAATACTGCAGCAACATTTTTTCCCAAGACTTTTTCTGTCCGAATGTATTCTGCTCCCTACACATAATACAATAGAAACGCTCTCAATTTTTTTTTTTTTTTTTTTTTTCAGAATAAATCTGAAAATCTTTTCATGGTAAAATTAACTTAGAAACTGATTATTAATGCATTTTGGTTTTTAGATGGAATTAATTTGTAGTGCTAGATAAGTCAGGTGTTTTTCTTTGACAATTAACTCATCAAATACCCGTAATACCATTATAATTTCAATTGCGTCAAGGCATTTTAGCTGTAACATTAAAGTGAATTGAACTGACAGTTACCGTTTAGGGTAAACTTTAATTAAAGTTAAAAGAAGAACGGTTTAATGCTGCGCAGAGCCTTGGGATTGAACTGATTCAAACCAACAATTTGCAGTCTTTAACTTTATCTTAGTTTTGCTAGTCATTATTAATCCGAATAGCGTTTTCATAATAAATAGAGTTCATATAAATAAGGTTACCATCATAAAAATTTTTTGAAAAGTAGTTTATATTGGAGGTGTGTAGTGATTAAAGCGCGATCTCTACTTCACAAGGTAAACAAACTTAGCTGCCAACTGGACTTGTTATATTTTGCAATGTTTTTTAATAAAAAATTTTTATTAACTGAACAAGCTTGACGTCCTTCATGGCTGACTCCTGGGCAGTCAGAACAACTTCCACTGGCAGTTAGGTGGCCAGATCAACCACCAACCCTGCAGCCGCAAGCCGCTCGAGTCATTGATGCACAGAGCTGGACAACGCTGTTTCGAGCTTTTAGCTCTCATCAGCAGCCCTCAGCAGTCACCATATCTAGACGAAAGAAATTCCCCAGCCACCTGTTGGCCAAACTGGACAAACCTGAATGGCTTGCACAGCTGTGGCAAAGGCTTTCTAGTAAATAAAGGATTTTTTACTGGTGGTACTTCACAAAACATGTGAAAAATCGCTGGGCTCTTGCGTTAAGGACAGCCATAAGCTATTCTTAATACAAGGGCTCCCCTCTGCGCGACCACGGAAATCAAAACTAAACAAGCTTGACGTCCTGCGTTGCCACAAGTGAAAAATCGTTTATTCCCGAGAAAGCCTTTGCCACAGCTGTGCAAGCCATTAAGGTTTGTCCAGTTTGGCCAACAGGTGGCTGGGGAATTTCTTTCGTCTAGATATGGTGACTGCTGAGGGCTGCTGATGAGAGCTGAAAGCTCGAAACAGCGTTGTCCAGCTCTGTGCATCAATGAATCGAGCGGCTTGCTGCTGCAGGGTTGGTGGTTGATCTGGCCACCTAACTGCCAGTGGAAGTCGTTCTGACTGCCCAGGAGTCGACCACGAAGAACGTCAAGCTTGTTCAGTTTTATTTCCGAGTTCACGCAGAAGGGATCCCTTGTATTAAGGATAGCTTATGGCTTTCCTTTGGTTTAGATATACCTATGGTTTAGATATGCTGACTGCTGAGGGATGCTGATGAGAGCTAAAAGCTCGAAACAGCGTTGTCCAGCTCTGTGCATCAATTTTTACTGAGGTAATTGATGCCAGTGATGTCATAGTCATTTAGTTATGAACTTACATTAGTGAATTGAGAACTGGATTTTTTTATTTTATTTTAGGTTATGGTCTTTGTTAGCGAGAAAAAAAGCGTTCCAAAAATGATTTTTGTAAGACGTCATTGCGAATGGGCTGCGTGGAGAGATTGCGTGAATAAAAAGGAAAGTAGGTGAGGTAAGCAATAAGATTAAGAACCGATGTAATAAGTAACGTATTGACTGGAAGTTCTGGGCGTTGGCTTGCATTGCGTTCAATGCGTTGACCAAGCATCTTTGCAGTTGATTTGCTTCCTATCCGAAACTTTGTGTAAACTTTATGTAACAACTTGACTTATAAACTGTTCTAAAATCCAATCTGAAAATTGCTAGTGAGGGAGTGGCGCGAATGAAGCTCTTTTTGGCGCTTACAATTTTCTTATTTGCAGTTCTGGGCGCTGGCTTGCATTGCGTTCAACGCGTTGACCAAGCATCTCTACAGTTGAGTCATGCATGCTTCATTTTATTGCCGAAATTTATCAAAGCATCAAAGTAATATAATTGGATAAATTAATCAGATTTTCATTTTTTTCTTTTATAAATAAAATACGCGTAAATTTTATTTATTCGTTTTCATTCATTCATTCATATTTTTAACATTTTTTATTTATTTCTCATGCTTCTACCTTGAATATAGACAACAATGTTTATTACAATTAATTTAATGGCCTGGTGACTGCATATTGAAATGTTGAGTAGGTTTTCAATGGAATTATTATAACTGCGATGAAATAATTCTGATTCAACATTCTGGACCCAATAAAATTCTTCGCCATATTGTGATATATATTCTTGTCGACATAATTTTGTCCTAACATTTTTGCTGGTTTGGCTAATTGATCGATTATGCAAATGAATTGTTATGTTAGTTCGTTTTCCATCAAGAAACCAAAATAATATATCTTTTTACAAATATACTGCACGCGTATCACACCGTGAGTGGGTATGCATAATCGGTAAATCGTTAGATATTTTCCTAAAAAATGTGCTTGGTGAGCAAACTGCACTTTTAATTAAACAGCATCGGTTTCGGATTAAATATTCGAGTGCTGGATTAATGTTTGAACACCTGCTGTCAAGACAAACAATTACCGGTAATGGTTTGCTTCATATGTACTGACTCAGATGCCAATACTGTACAATTGATGATGATGCCAATACAATCGATTTCTGATTCCATCTAAATATGCGCTGATCCTGCATCCGAGATTTGTAAATTCTATGATTATTAACAAAAGTAAAACTGATCGGAAAATAATTTTTCAAAGAAAGCAAAATGAAATTGTCTATTTGCTGGGGTTATTTTTTTTTGTGAGAAACTACCCTGAATCAAACTAATATAGCGCACGTTTTCAATGAAATGTGATTATATTACATTATGCGAATTCAAAACGGCAATAGTATCTATCAATGTATACACTTTATTTTGTAGATAACCGTTCGTAAGCACGTTTTTGGCTGGTGTGAATGAAACATCTAGTTGGTAATAACGTTTACTATGCGACCTAACATAAATAATAATCAAAAGGTTACCTTCCAGTCTAAGCAAAATATTCGTTGACAGATTAACGATCTATCTTGCGGCGAAATGGCTACCCCGTATAATGATAATCAATTCGACTATTTCCAAGAAAATTGCCCTTTTTTATTAACTTGTCAAAGAAGGTTCACAAAAATGTCCTGTTTACCTCAAACTACCCTGAGTTGGCAACATTTCGCTCAAGTTCACAAAGCAAGTCAAATCGAATGTTCAAAATTGTTTTTCAGCTGTTCAACTCCGCGTTATTTTCCAAACGCGCAAGATTCTGCCCTCAATTCACAAGAATGCTGTGCCCACCGCACAACAAAACTTGGTCGTATACCAATACGTGTGTCGCTGTGATTGTCGGTACATGGGACGCACATCCTTAAGATTACAGGAGAGAATCACAGAACATATTTCCAAATCAATTCCAAACAAATAAAAGCCAACAAAAATTATACCCAGACGAAACTGCAAAGCCAATACTCCTCTAAATCAATTGGAATGTGATTCAGCCATTGGACTTCACTTACTTCAAAATCCTGACTGCGCAGCCCTCTATCATGATCGACAATTTTCAATTTTGACAAAGGCAAGAACTCAATTTCACTCAGCAGCTCTAGAAGCTATGTTTATCAAAACTCAGCAACCAATTTTGAGCCGGCAGAAAAAATTTGTCTACTCTTCAAATTTTACCATAATCAATCATTAGGTGGCGTACATACGAAGTTTGACAATCATCCAATCAAAATTATTCACGTGATATATCTTTTTCCTTGTAAGGTGGAAATTTTGACGTCTCAAAAAACTATAAAAGGCCGCATATTTCGACTCCAATGCATTCTCGTATTGATTCGCGACACGGGCGAGATGAAAACCGTTCGAATCTTTTTTTTTTTTTCAAAAAACAGCCTTTTTTTACCAAAGTTTTTAAGAGAGCGACGATGAATCCGATGATTAAAGCAATCTTAAAATTGATAACATTAAGATACTGTACATTTTTTCACTTTCAACTGAACTATTATTATAGGGCGTTCTTTTTTGTATATCGGCCTATGGTATGTGCTTTAGTTCCTTTTCCACGCGTTGGCGTTGAAAAGCAATAAAAAGATGGTAATTGCTGTCACAATAATGAGCGAATTTAGTGTATGAAGGAATTTATTTGATTAAAGCTCGTTGTCGAACAAAGTGCTAATATAAAACAATTCTGATTCAGAAGTCGGATTACTGACATTTTTTTTGCAAATCAGTAAAGTCACTATTCTTACAACAAATATAATCCTTTAGCCTTAACATGTTACATTTTTTCGCTCTAAAACTTATAGGATTATGAGAATATTGTTTGAAATACTTTCGGTAAATTGGTCAGTTTACCACCTCGTTATGAAATTTTTTCAGTTTATTTCAATGGTAATTATTATCAAGTAAGTCGGATGGCTACTTGACTCAATGACCGCGAAGGTCTTTTTGCTGTCCCTCCTCCTCTCTCCCGATCCAATTTGCATTTATGATTCTTTTTCATAAATTGCTTTCAGTGTTTTTTTCACGAATGTAGAGTTAATGAATAAACTTATGTTATCTGAACAATACGTCACTTGCGTTGCTTCTCGACCACTCCAAACGCCACTAGCCAAACGCACTTTACATTCATTTTTAGCTAAAGTGTAACCATCTTTGCAGAAAAACGATAACTCTGGTTAATCGGACTTTGCTGGTGTACCTCGCAAGTCAACAGATGAACTTGAACATTCGCATTCACTTATAACGAAGAAGTGCTTCATCATTAAAGTCGCTCGATTTATTCGGACGCTGCCGAAAGAGCATTGCCATTAATTTAGTGGTGCTCAAATACGGAAACTTGTACTTTACAGCTCAGAAAAATCTGCTTTACCATTTTTTCGGTTTAACCGTAACCGATTCAAACCCAACTTTCTGCGCTTTTTTATTTCCCTCATTTAAAGGCCAGTCAACAAATTAATTTCCGACACACTGCTTCAGATCTTGTATTTTTGGGAAATGTGTCTTAAGTTTTTTATTAGAGTAAATAGCAATCATCTTTGCAGAAAAACGAAAGCTTTGGATAACCGGGTTTAGTTGGTTTACTTTGCAATTTAATGGGTGTACTCAAACTTTAGAATTCATCAATAACCTAGGAAATGTTTCGTTGTCAAAGTGACTTGATTTATTCACGCGCTACCAAAACAGCAGTTTTTCAGGAAAAAACAAAGAAAAAGAATTCATTTATTCAATTACGAAGCAAAAAGTAAATCGAATGACTGCTTGACTAAATAACCAAGAATGTACCTTGCAGCTCTCCAGACCCCATTAGCGTTTATGAATCTGTGTGTTAAATCCTTTTGACTTAAGTTTGTTTTTTGTTTTTGCTTTTTTTTTTGTATTATGATCTGAATGGAGACAAATAAACTTGTGTTATTTGGATAATGCGCGCGCTTCATTAGGTTTGTTTATCGGCCATTCCAGACGCCACAGGTCAAACGGTAATCATTTTTGCAGAAAAAACAACAGGCCTGGTTAATCGAGCTTTGCTGATTTACTTTGCAATTCAATGGATGAACTTGAACTTTAGCAGAATTCATCAAGAGCGTAAGAATGTTTCGTTGTCAAAGTCGCTCGATTCATTCAAGTGCTGCCAGAAACGCATCACCATTAGTTTAGTGGTGCTTAAACATGGAATGATTTACAATCAGAGTGGAAGATTTTTTCTTACTCTGAATTTAAAGTCACCTTAAAAAAAACAAAAAAAATTTATAATAAATCTTGTTGAGTTATGTAATAAAATAAATTATATTTATCTATTTTTGCGTAATGATAATACTCGTGTGTTACTGTCTGAGTTGAAGGCTAATTGTTCTACATGTTGCTACAATTAGTTATAGTAGTAAGCTCACTCTTACTTTTATGATGCTATGAATGTTATTGCAAGTCAATTACTGTACATTATTGCGCGTTTAAATTTTTTATGTACTATGTTGCCTTTGAAAATATTTTTGTAAATATTTTCGGTCTAAACCAAAAGTTGTGTAAGTAGCTTGCTCTGTTTACCGTTACAGTCATATCGAATCATTGACGATTAATTCTCGGTATACATCTTTGTTGTAATATTATTGTTATTGAACAATGCCCTTGATTGACTATGTGGCTTGCTAAGGAAAGAGTGACCGCGGCTCAACAATGAGCTTCTGCTTCTTTGTGTTTGTCACCCATAAAAACAAATAATAAATTGTACAAATTATGTTGATGTAGAATATTTAACCGGTGTAACGCGTTCGTCACTGGAAAATGTGGTCTGAGGTTCAAATCTTGGTTTGGTAAAATCTGACTCAGTGTTGCCAACGGCTCGTCACCGCTGCGACATTTCTTCGAAAGAAGATGTGTTTCCCGCAGGCGCAATGACGCGAAGATGGGCCTCGCCAAGTTGTTACACTCTTCGACGTAATACAGCGAGTATAATAAAAGATTTAATTTGGAGTACTAAAAAGGCCATCAATGTCCAAACAATTTTGAAGAAGTGCCAAACCATACCTAGCCATGGTGCCTGTTGGCCAACGACTTTTTGATCACACCACCTTGCCTGCCAAATAATCTGGTCAAAACCACTGACCAATTTGCAAAATCAGGCCAGACAAACGGTAAAGACAGAAAAAAAAACTCGGGCTTTGTTCGGGAGAGTAAAAGGTCAGAAAATTGACGTCGAAGCGCGAAGACGTAAAAAAGGACTAGGCATGTTCCTTGGGCCGATTTGAATGTAACTGCTGAGCATATTTGGTCGAAAAAAAGGCGACAATCTGGTGCTAGCCGAATAAAATTTTATCGCTGACTACGAATAGCATATTGGCAGAACTTTGAACAACACTGACATAATATATTCACAGTACAGGCTGAGTTCTAAGTTGAAAAATCGTATCAGCCTGATACACTAGATCTAAAAGTGCTGAAAGTATATTTCACCTAAAAGGCCTCCTCAATACTGAAAAATAAAATCATAAAAACAATGCGTTGAAAACAACTTAAAAATAAAATATTTAACTATTGGTAATACTTCTTTGCATTGGTAATACACATTGGTAATACTTTTACTACACAGTAACAGGTTAATCTTTTTTTTTTTTGCATCAATTTTAGTATCGTTCAATTTTAAGATTTTGATTCTACTTTTTGCCCTAACTTTAGGATAAAGCAAAATACGAGTTTCATGTAAAGTAATTTAATACAAATAAAGTAAAATAACAAAAAATACGAATTTATTTGGATAAAACAATTAATGCAGTATTAGTTACTTCTTTAACCACAAGTTGCATTGAGTTTATGATTACAAAAAACTTAAACGCTTCAACTTTGATTTTGTTATAAATTAAAGAATATCAGCTTTATAATTCCAACAATTTTCTGCACTGCAATCGTTATTTCCAGCTAGTTGGTCAAGCGGTAACGCGTTTGCTTCTGAAACGGGAGATCTGGGGTTCAAATCTTGGGCCAGTCAAATCAGAGACAGTGTTACCAACGTGAGGCTCGTCGCCGTTTAGAGATTTATTTGAAAAGCTATGTGTTGCCTGGGCGCAATGACGTTGAGCTAGGCCCCACCAACTCGTTGGACAGCAAGTATAATAAAAGATTTAATTACTTGATTTGATTAGCAATCGTTAATCGCAAGCTTTAGGTGGCAATGCATAGTATTCCAATGAATTCATTACCGATCAGTGGTCGAGTGGAAAGAGCGTCTGCTATTGAAACGGTAGACTCGGGTTCGATTCCCGGTCGGGTCAAGCCAAAGACTACAAAACTTGATATTCACAGCTTCCCTGCTTGACGATCATCAATTAAAGGAACAGTATGAAGCCTCCGCCGTGTGTGGTAGACAGGTGGGCAGGTGGCAGCTTGACTCGAACATCGAAAGATCCCTTCGCTGTCTCCTGGCCAAGGCAACTTGGTGAATAAAATACAATTACAATTACAATTACAATTGATACTCATATTTACTGTCCTTATTTTGCTTTACTTTCAAAGTAATCAGGTGTTGATGATGGGAAAAATCAGACCACACATATCCCTTCAACCGTAACAGTTTCGCTGCTTCCTTCGCAAGTCAAAGCTTTAATCTGCCAAATTAAAAGCTAGGTTTCTGACTTTATGCCCATGGTTTTTAACAGCAGTATAAAATAAGTTGATGCTTTATCGGTTTGTAACATACTTATAAAGTACAACAATTTATTTGGCTTCCTACTGCTCATGGTTGAGACTTAACACTGGTCCATTTTAATCATGAAGATCAAGTCAGGGAAGCAGTGTATACTAATAAATGAATTGCTTAGCTCAAATGCTAAAAAAAGGATTACTTTGACGTTTATTTTATTTTGCACTTCGATAATCACTTCAGACAAATACAAACATTTGTTTAAAATGAAATGTAGCAGGAAGCTGCGAAGGACCTCTCGGTCATCGAGTCGAGCAGCTACCTTATTATTTTAAATCAATTACTGAGGTTTGCTGTTTTGAATTAGTAGAGTTAAAATTTATTAACTTTGAAAAACTTTATTAACCGCTATAATATATTGTGATCAATAACTCCTTTTTGGTGCTTGAAAAATTCATTTATATTTTGAGAGTAAATGCTTTTTTGTACTTCGTCTTGAATCGATTAAAGGGTAATTGTTTTAGGTTTTGTGGTATCGAGTTCCATATCTTGACTCCCTGATATTTAAAACTTTTTTGTAATTTTTGAGATTTGTATCTGGGCAGGTAAAGGTTTAATTCGGATGATGCTAAACGAGTGCTTCGTGTGTGTATCGCTTTGACCGGGGCAAAGAATGTGGAAAGACTCGTGAGTAATTTCTTACGCGTGTGCTTATGCATTAGCTTAGCAACTTCGTATAGATATAAATCATTCAGCTTTAGAATTTGTAACTTTAAATAGGTAGGTGTAACATGATCGCGCCATTGGGCTCCAGAAATTAGTTTAACAGCTTTATTTTGTAGGGTTGCTAATCTTTTTAAGTGTTTGTCAAAAGCATTTCCCCAAACCGTGATTCCGTAGAGCAAATGAGGGTGAATCATTGAATGGTATAAGATACGTAGTGCTGATTTAGGTAAAATATGACGAAGTTTGCATAGGACTCCTAGTGATCTAGATATTTTTGTAGCAAGCGCATTAATGTGTTCTTCGAAGTTCAATTTATTATCAATTGTAATACCAAGATATTTTACTGTGTCATTGATCTTTATCACTGAGTCATTAAAATATATTGAAATATTTGATACGCGATGATTCTTTTTGGGTGGTATTATTAAGCAGTGAGATTTTTGGGGGTTTACTGTTATTTTGTTGGCTGTAGTCCATTTATGTACAGTAGTTAGTTCTAAATTCATTTTTTCGCTCAACATAGCAGGGGTAACCGCATTGATGTTTAAGCAAGTATCGTCGGCAAATAATCTTGGGTTTGAATTTAGAGCATGAGGGATATCATTAATATAGATTAGAAATAAGAGAGGACCTAGATTACTTCCCTGTGGCACACCGAATCTGTTTAGTAAAGTATCAGATGATGAGTTGTGGTGAGAAACAAATTGAGAGCGATCTGACAAAAACGATTTAGGGAGTTTGTTTGCGACTCCACGAATTCCGTAGTGCTCTAGTTTATAAAGAAGTATTGAATGCGAGACGGTATCAAATGCTTTTTTGAAGTCCAATAATATTAGGCCGGTGTATTCATGGTTATTTATATGTTCATAGGCTGTCGTCAATACATCTAGTATGGCATGAGAGGTTGACTTACCAGCTTGAAATCCGTATTGTGTTTTAGCAAGGATCGAGTGTTTATCAAAAAAAGAAGACAATCGTTTGTGAATTAATTTTTCGATTATTTTAGAAAAACAAGTTAAGATAGAAATTGGTCGATAATTAGTCAAATTATTGGGTTTTCCGGTTTTGTACAATGGAATAATTTTGGCTTTTTTACAATTCTGCGGGAAAATTCCTAGTCTAAAAGCATTGTCTATAAAGTAACACAAAACTGGAGATAGAATATCTGATGCAATACGTAAATAATACGATGATATGTTGTCATGCCATACTGATTTGCGTAAATTCAAAGAGTTCATTAAATTTTTCACTTCATTTACCCGTGGCGGTTCCATAAATATTGACGATTTTACTTTATTGCGAAGATATAGTTTGTACGTTTCAGGATTGTCAGATTTAAATTTGTCCGCTAGATTTTCCCCAATGTTAGAAAAGTATTTGTTAAATTCTTCCAAAATTGATTGTTTTTCAGATATTTCCTTTTCGTTTACTCGAATTGAAGTAGGCAAATTTGATGATTTCGGAGATTTTCCGGGCAGTATCGTCCGAAGCAGCTCCCTTGTTTTTCGCGAATTACTTTTGTTTTTTTCAAGTTCGTCTGCGTAATAATTTTTTTTCGCAGTTGCTTTAAGTTTTGTTATTTTGTTAGAAAAGATTTTGTATTCCAGTTTCATGGCTTCATTGCCATTTATATAATGTGATTAATTGTAACTAATATTAAAACCCAAAAGTTTCTAATTGCAATTACCGTTATCACCAGTTGAGGTTAGTTCTTCCTAAAATTTACCTGGTACAAACAACATTATGTGTATACCGAATTGCATTCCTAGGCTAAGCAGACCGGAATTCACACGTAAATATAACATTCCTTTACCCCGCTGATATGTTTTATTACTGTTGGAGCAAAAATTCCAAAAAACTAATACAACTAACTACATTATCAAAACTAATAGGATTTCTTTTGAATTTCAAATGTTATACTGTTTTGGTATTCGATTGTTGTTTTTATGAAAGATTACAAAGCTAACCTGAAAACGAAGTTGAGAATTGAGTGCATAAGAAGAAGTATCAATAACTTGCTGTGCTCTATTTCGACTTCCCACTGCTGGATTGCTGACGAGGAGTCTTTTTGAAATGGTTGCATCAGTGTCAAAAATGGTAATCTAAAGGGTAAAGCATTACATAAATTAGATTTATTTACTTATTTTTTAAATTAAAGCAAAGATATAAATCAAAAATCACATAAAATTTTGCATGAAAATTAAAAAAAAAAGAAATTTCCATAAAAATGAAAATTTTCTGTAAACCGTTTACAATTTATCCAATTTAGGATACTGAAGATACTACGCTGCGGCTTATTCAGCGAATGATACCAAAATTGGAAATTTTCCGTTTACAAGAATTCACCAGCTTATAATACTGTTTCTTTCAACAATGCAGCATTCATGCCTAAGCAATAGTTGTTTACGTCCGACAAAAATTCCGCGAAAAAGCAAAAAATAATTGCTTAAAGTAAAGTTTCATTAAAAATTTACGTAACAGCAACTTTAGGAATAATATTATATTGTGAAATTCTGAAATTACCAAAAAAACTTTTAATTTTGAGCGGTATTTTATCTCATATACAATTTCTTGACAAAAAACTTGTACTTTGCTTAATTGGTTATTGCTTTACCGCGTAATTCAAAAAATCGAAACCACTGTCCACATGCTCCCACTCAATGACACAACTTGAAGCAAGATTATTCACAACTCTTGCATTCGCCACTGGTCCAGGTATTCCATAAAATGTTGTTGCAGTTGCTGATGCAGACACGTTGATTTGATTACAATTTTGAACTTGAATTCTAGCCTGTAAATTATTTTCGTATTCATTTTACTTGTTGCTTTAGCCAAGAGAAATTAACGAGTCCTGCCCATTACCAAATTAAGTCAAACTGCTACCTGCCTATACGCACCCCTAGTACCACACATTCAATAAGTGTAACTTGTCTACGACACTCAGTGGAGCTTTCACATTGTCTCTTTTATTATGCTGAATGTCTTGAAGAGTCTTGTAAATGCCAATTTTTATAGTCTTCGGTTTGATTCGACTGGGAATTAACTCGTTTTTTTTTCGCTTCTGTAGCAGATGCATTATCAAGAAGACTATCATTTGGTCATGAGTAAATCGCTTTGCGCATGTTCAAGTTGCATTTCTTAAGTAAGCATGAAAGAAAATAACTTCTAGTTAATTCCAGTTAATTAAGTTAATTTAAAAGAAAGAATCAAAACCAAAACTAACAACAAAAATAAATTTTGAATTCGATGGAGAAATTGGAAAAGAAATTACGTTTTTAAGTAATAGTAATCACCAGATATAAAAAATAATCAATTACTGAACCAAGTTACAGTACAGTAGACCTATAGGCAAAAATTGTTTCTGATTGCATAGTGCCATAAAATATAATACAATGAGGAAAAAAAATATAATACAACTGCAATATATGAGGTTTAGAATTCAAAATGTTTACTTGCAGACTGCTTTTGCCGTTTTAACCACACTATATTTTTTTCGTGTTAGCTGATTGGCCTACATAACTTCTACATTGGTTTATTTACAGTACGCAGTTTTGTTTCAAAATAAATAAAATAAAGAAATAACGGAAGTTTTACTAACTTGAATAGTGTAAGTGGAATGTTGTGTTAAGTCGGTAAATAGAGAATATCCAGCGTTAAATGGAACCGTTGTAATAGTCGTAGATCCATCATTTTCAATCAATGTTAACTGGAAAGCCAACCTAAAACTTTAGTGAGTCCGGAAAATATGAGTTTTAATGTTGTTCCTTACAGTATTTTATTTTAAAAATCCTGCTGGCAAAACCAGCAGGCTTTGAGAGCAAAAGCAAAGCAAGCGAACTGACTTCTACACTGGTTGATATAATAATCATGATGACTGAGTTTCTGATGAGCGTATATATACCGGTTGCTGCTTCAGCTGACGTCACGGCCGAAACGAATGCTCCCACAGATTCGGCTAACCGCAAACACGCCATTCTGAGCAGAGCCAAAATTAATATACGCTATCAGAAGGCAAACGACGGAAGAGGAGTGCGATATCGTACCATTGCCCGACATCCAATATCCATAACGTGAGAGACTAAACTTGGTCTGACGTGACAATAAACACGACAAAGCACACCAGAATCACCACAAAACCTTAAAAGTTTGGTTTTAAAGTAATTTCCAAAATTTTTTTATCAGATCAAATAAATGAGATTTCAAAATCAAAAATTTTACAAATACAGGAGAATTGATGTAACTGTGTTGTGCTCCAAGGTGGTTATTTCAAACATTCGTAACCTTTAACTTTAAATTAATTTAGGGGTTTAGAAACCCCTTGACTGAATTTGATTTACGTTCACCAAGTTAGTGATTTGAGCACTCTCAGTTTAGGAATCTCTTGGCTCAGGAACGTAGTTAGGGGAGAGCAGGGGGCAATTGCTCCCCCAAAATTTTAGTTTGCCCCCCAAATAAATTTAACTTAAAACCTGAACCTTAAAATGGAGATCTATGGAGATCTTGAGATCGGCTCAAATATTGTATATGATAGAGGCTTCTAGGGGTGAAGACATTTTTTTCTTTTTGAAGATCACCTCAAAGTCCAAAGAACATAATGGCATTTTGCACTAAAGATTTTTTTTTGAGAAGACATTGCCCCCAAATTTTTGCTTGCCTCTCAAAGTTTCAAAATTGAATCTTTAAGTTGCCAATTTTTTTTCCTACAATGATTTCAAATTACTATACTGTTATCTCAGCTTAAATGTTCACTGTTTGCTCATTAGTTTGACCGTAGTAGGCTTTAAAGAAGCATGCAATACGGTCAAGAGCAAAAGGAAAAGGCATGTAAAACAACCAAAGAAAACTTCGACTTGTTGAAAACATTCCGGATTTTAATGAAACAGCTGAAGATTTTACAAAAGCTTGATGAAAAAAGTGATACAAAACAAAACATTAGCTGCTCGCATTTGAGCTGCTTCTCACAATGAAATCAAAGAAGAATAAAAATCATTCAGTGTTTTGTTAATTTTACATTTTTTTGCAAATTAAATGTTACGTAACACGATAAAAAGGGTTAATACCTTTTTTCTTAACCAAGCATAATTGCATAAGCTTAGTTTAAATTCGATCTTCATCAAGTTATTACGATTCTGCATAAAACACTTTACCAAAATCATCAGCAAAAAATTTCACTTAACCCCATGAATGGAAAAACTTTGAAATCCTCTGCACCAAATGCATCAAGGTTGCTTTTTAAAGGGTGGAGAATTAATGTTGATCAATAAATAAATGATGCATCAAATTCAAAAGTAACCGATTATTGTTTCATTCAAAGAGAAAAACTGCAATTGCTTGACTTTTGGTTAAATAAAGGGCGTAAAATAAAACTAACTTATATTTAATTTTAAGCCTCAGTTATTTTTTTTTAAGTTTAATACCTCTACTTTAGGGATTTTCTTATGTCTTGTAATTTGTACCAGATTGAGTTGATTCCAGGTAACCGAAAGAACTGATCCGTTGCATACCACAGCTCGAACCTCCATTTCAACTATAATTGTATATGAAAATGTAAAAAATACATCAATTTTTAAGCCTGCTGAAATAACACAATCATTAAAAATTATTAACTTATATATCATGAGCACTCTGGGCTTGTTTTATCTTCTGACTTAAATATCACTCTGCATATCAAAGTTGTGTTAACAAAATCTTAAATCTGCGCCTATGACGTATAAGTCAAATGAGTCACTCAAAAAAATTTATTTGCATTGTTTTGAAAAAAAAAGTGGTCATATTTTTTGTGGCATAACTGCATATCAAGCGAATATTAATAAAATACACAAATATTACATTTTAACCAATAATGTATATTAATCAAATTGGAATTTGGAAACAGCTAAGGTTGGTTGTAAATTTTAGATTAAGATAAATGTACAAACACATCAGGCTTTTATTCGTTTTTTGATTTAGAAATTACTTATAGATTTTAATGTTGTTTCAGCACTACAATACTCAAGTAGAGCTAATACTAAAACTAAAGAAACAAGATGAGCTAAACTTGCCACCATCATTTTCGTACTACAACAATTAGTCACTCGTACCAGTAATTCATTTTTTTATTTTTTTCAAATAGAATCTACTAACTAAGTTCAGTTCTATGATGTTGATTTTAATTTAATTGTGATGTTTTGACGTTTGCGGGGCCAGAGTTTTAACGTTTAATCGTTTACGTTTTATCTGGCCTAAAGGCTATACTACCGCGAAAGCCTGTGGGAAGAGCCACCAAAACTGCGACTACTTAAAATAAGCACTGCGATAAAGTTGACTAGTTGTCTTCCGAAAGTATTCGAACCTGCAGCCTTCGGATTACCGATCCACTGCTCTACCACTTGAGCTACCACTCTAAATCAAGTAGTAGAGCAGTGGGCAGGTAATAAGTTCAGTTCATTAAGTTTTTTTCTCTGTTTTCATTGCCTGCTTTTCTGTGAAAGTTGTTCCTCGAAACACTTAAACTAGCGCTTGTAGTTTTGTAATATGCAGTTTTAAACAACATTAGTATATGCAGAGTTTTTTTTTACACAAAAACTTTGTGTAAACATGTAATTGTACTGTAAGTGCTGGTTCAATAATATACATTTGTTAGACATGACAATAAGTTTGCAACTAAAACTTACAAAGAAAAATTAATAAAAAACTCACATTTTATTTGACACATAAAATAAGCGGAATCTTCACAACTTTTTCCTCGTAAATTAATTCCATCTCTGTAAGTTAATGGCCAGGACATTTGTTGGCACAAATTTAAATTTGATGCCGGATATGCTTGATCAATTATCCTTGTTCTGTTATTCCAGAACCAACCAGATTGTTCCAGGCCAGACTGAGCTCCCGTAAATAAGCTAATATCTGAAACGAATATATATGACACTAATTTTTTAATCTTATTCAATGTTAACACATTAGTTAAAAGTTTTTGTTAATCTTGGGAAAAGCGAGGAGATAACTTTATTGAATAAAAGCAAAAACGAACAAAATTTTACGCAACATTATATATGAAAATACTCAAACTTTTTTTGGTAGACATAAACCTCTCTCGAGCAGCTTAAATTATGGAATATTATGAAAACAAAGTTAGCAGCAGAAAATCACAAAATTAATCAATGCTATTTTTTTACTATTTAAACGACTAGTCTCAATATGCTATGCTGCAAGAAATTTTGCTTGTTTTCGCTTTTACTGCTGTAAATGTGGTCACGAAAACGCTTTTTATATCATATTTCTTGCTTTGATAGTTTGTCAATGACACGAAAAGCCTTCGTTTCTCATTTATTCTTATTTCATATTGTTGACAGGAATAAGCGCATTGGATCGTCAGTGGATATTTATACTGTACAGAATATGATTATTTCACTAATTAGTTTAGTTTGATATTATCAAAATCATGAACGATGAGAAGATGTCAGCTTCTCGCTGTGATTCTTTACGTCAATCTTAGATATCACATCATAGATTATACGTGGCAAACGCAAATTCCTTGAATTTAATGGGAGGAACCTTAACAATATCATAAGGAACTTAGTACGCTTTAACCACCAGATACACAATAATATAAACACACAATTTGGTTGTAACAATGTCCAAACTAACAAGTAAGCAACGAATTAGTGTGCTGCATTTGTAAATTGTAAACTTGAATTACAATGTTTACTTCGTAGCCCATTTTATGAACTTGGGTATTACGTGCGCCTGAAGAGAGTCACTCAAAATCAAGATAGCGTGTTTGTCGCAATTTTAACCCGATTTTACCCGGTCTTTGATCAACGCATTTTATCGCGAAGATGTTGTATGACGTCACTTACCTTCGTTATCACTTAAGTACCGTTAAGTCTAAAAAATATTCAGATTCTGAAATGTGACTTTAAACAACCTCAAAATTGGAAAACTTTCCCTTAAATCAGCAATTTCAAATTTGCAGGGGTCGTTTGTTATAATTAGTGCCATTATTATTTTATCCTAAAAAATCTATTTTTGACTTAATTTTAGTTAAATTTTGACTTTATTTTGACTTAAGCTCTAGTGGCTTGTTGGTGTTCAAATTTTGAATAAAAGTGTTTTATATTTTGCTATTAGCAAAGTAGAGCTGATTTCAACCGATTCAAAACATTGCTCTATAGCAGAAGCTAAAAAACTAACATTTAATACCCTACCCATTGTTTTATCTGTATTCGGGATCATTGGTGGTATTTGCTAAAAGTAAAACTAGAATATAAACTCGGACACTATCAATTAAGACAAAGTATAAAATATGAAAGTTCGTTTCAGTACCAGGGCCATGATAGACTCAAGGGCGGCCCAAGAAGGCACGTGGGATGGCCCGAAGAGATCGACTCACGTCCCTTCCTTTGTTTTGGGGCACTAAAATGTCTATCATGGTCGCGGCATCAGAAAAAACTTTCTTATTTTACACTTTATTTCAAATTTTAGTTCCTGATTTTAAATTTTGTTTTTACGTTTGACAAACACCCCTGATGATCCCGAATATAGATGAAACCACCTGCAGGGTTTAAATTGTAATTTCTAAATGGTGATGTGCACTGCTTTATAATTGGCAATTTTTCGAATTACCTGAGTTTGAAGATTGAAGTTAACTTCACTTTTTATCAACAGAAATCTCAATTTATTAGCCATTCTAGTGACTACTGTCATTACATTATGAGATGAACGGCAAACAAAATTGGAAACGGTACACATTTCCATGTCAATGACGTGCTCATTGTACGCTATTGCGACGATGCTGTTGATATTAATAAAAGTTAAGTTTCAAAGCTTGAATCGCAAGACTTTATTGAAACATAAATAAAACTGCAGTACTTATAAAATTAAAATAGTTGCTCAAAAATTTAGAAAAATAAAGAAAAAAAGAAATTTGTTCGCTTTTCTTAGTTTTCAGGTAAAACTAGAGTCAAAACTGGAAAAAATTGTAAGAATTTGGTTTTTCAACGGTTTTTGGTGCTTTGGGGTGTGGAGAATAACATACTGAAAGTCAACCAAAATTTACCCATCAAAAGTTGTTAAATTTGGGGGTAAAAAAAGGTATTTTTGGTCATTAATAGGATGAATAATACTTGCCTTCCAACAGAATAACTGTTTGGGTAGAATCAGCAAAACGACGTTTTGTACAGAGTCATTCTGTATCCTGAAGTTTTTAAAATAGTATATCAGAGTGATGACGTCACGTTTCGCTAGTGACGTCATTTATGAGCAAAAATTGCTTTTTTGGAGAAACAACAGTGGTTTTGAACTCAAATAAAATCGATAATTGAAAGAGCTAAATATCAAAACTGATCCATTATCTTTATTACATTAGTTTGAAAAAAGTATGTTAAATTTTGACAAAAAAACACAACATTGTGACTGTATGATATCATAAATATAATGATGTTGTTTTTACAAAACGTTATAATTTTTTTGTGTTTATTTAATAAGTTTCATTTACTTTGATTGCCGTACCATTTGGAATTGATACTGACGTTTGAAACCAAAATAAATTGCATCTGTAACTGGACAATGCTTGAACAGAACTATGATGTCATATGGCAATAACGTCATAATCCATCAAAAGCATTTCATTTGTAAAAAACAGTTACATTATGTGAATACCAACTCTTGAAACTTTTGTTGTTTTTTTTCGGTGTACTGATGAAGTAGCTTGAAATTGTAGTGTGTATTTTTGAGTTGTTTACATGTACCTTGTTTCATCTTGCATAAGGACAAACTATATAATCAGATAGATGATGTGACAATGGGTTCGTGTCTCGGGCCCATATTGCCAAATTTTTTATTTGGTTGTTTATCGGAGAAGATACTATTTTGCTAATACAGAATTGTTCACCTAATTCGTATTAACGGCATAAATAACATTTATGCTTTTTTTGGTGTTGATAACGCTTGTACACAGTTTTGGTTGCTTGACTGGATGACCGCAACAGAGTTGTAAGTCGAGCCGGGCTTTTCGGATCGGGTTCGCGCCGGGTTCGGACCTAAAGTTGACAAAAATTTCGGGCTTAATTAGGGCCTGAGATGTACTTTTTGTCTTAGGTGCACAAAAATATAAGCAGAATACTTTGGCAACATTGCTAAATTTTTCAGGTCTAACTTAACTTTTGAAGTTTTTTGGGTATGATTTGGGCTTCAAATTAGTTTTCGGGTTCGGGCCGGGCTCGGGCCTGAACTAGTCTGCCCGTCTACAACTCTGGACCGCAAGGTTTTTTAGCAACCTCCCCGTCATTCATAAATTAAACCCAATTTTAGTTTTTGTGTTATGGTTTAGTGTGTTTGTTATTTAATGACAAAATAAACTGCTCGTTCGTTCGCTTGGATATTCTCAATGCACAAAACAAAGACATTAACTTTACCCCAGAAAAAAATACAAATTCTGATAATTTGCCTTTTCTAGGTGTGCAAATAAAACTGAATGACACCGGCTACGACACTTGCATTTGGCGAAAACCCACCAATATTGGATTGATACTTACTAGTAATGTTTTGTGTCCGAATGCTTAGAAATCTGATTTAACCATGCTGTGCTTGTTGCGTCGTGCTAAGAAAATATGCTCAACTACTAAATTGTATGTGTAGGAATTAAAGCGTTTTCACCACATTAGTTAAAGTTAAAACCAGCATTTTACTAGTTAAAATAAAATTTAATTTTGATATTAATGTTTAGAATACATGTTTTAAAACTGGATCGTATTTTCAACTTAAGCGTTCGACTCAGTTTCATGCATTGTTTAATATCGTGTACAAATTTCCTTATCGTGATGTGAATATTTCATATATCGGCATGACTACGCGACATCTTGGCTTTGGGATTCAGGAAAGCATGCACCACAAAACCACAAAATCAGCAATTCGTGATCGCATTGAAATACGTCAAAACTGCAAGCTAAACAATGCAGATTTGAATGATTTTAAAGTTCTACGCATTTGTGATTCAGAAAATACAACAAACTTTACTCATAAAAGCGACAATCCACAACTCAATTGACAGCTTTACGCTGACGGTACATCGTTTCTACTAAATGTTTATTTGGTTAGCATGTAATATTATGTTATTTTTTATGTGCGTGCGTATTTTTCCGATTTCCAATAATATTCTACAGTAGGTGCTAAATATATATGTGATACTATTTTAATGCCATTGCACAATTGGTGCAGTTGTAACGTTAAAGTTGCGTACTTGTTACTTATCGCTTTTTTGAAAGTAACTCATCAGCTAATTAGTCTTTAAACTGTTAACTCGTAAATTTTTTGCTCTGAAGAGGACAAGACGAATGGTCGAAAACGTTTAACGTTGAAAAAAGGATATCTGTTTTGTAAAAAATAAAAAAATGACGTCTCTTTTAAATTTCATTTACACATGGAGGGGGAATTTTTGCCCCCATCCTCTCGTTCTTTTTTTTGTAGCAAACCTTTAAAAAGCAAATTTTGATTTCAAATCAACTTGACTTTGAGTCAAAATCCATCAAAAATATCTCCTGAAAATTTAAAGCTGGACTATAAGGGACTATTTATTGGACTATTAGGGAATTTTTGATAACAGGCAATTTTCACAAATTTTGACCAAAATCAAAATTTTGACTTTATTTGGTAGCCTAATAAAATTTATCAAAACAGACTCAATGGTACCCAAGCACAATCTAGAAATTTAATTATTTGATGATGTTACGAGGCTCTGAAAAAAATTTAAATTCGTTGACTTTTACGGCCATATAAAATTAATGAATTACTTGACTCAAAATTAAGCAATCAATTTGAAGTAAAAAGTACGTTATTGAAGGGATTTATCACAAAAAAACTGGGGGGAATATTTCTGCTTCTCTCCTCCAAGCGTAAAATAAGGATACCTGTTTGCTGTGAAAACTGCTTTTGTTATTTGAACGTTGTCATAATTTAACTGTGTGTGTATGTTATTGTATACTATAGTTAGCGCGTTCTGAAAACTGGATGTTGCTGAGAGTTTTTATTTTATTAAAGTCGAGGTATTTTTTATGCCACGTATTACATACATTTTAGCAATGCTTTGTACGCATAGTAAATTTTAGCTGATTTAACCAGTCACCACTGCCCTTCAGCGCCAATAACTTCTTTACAAAAATTAAATACTTGAAATAAGTCCTACAAACCTACCAGGAATGTATAATTTACCAGGAATGTAATTAGCATCTTCTGGCATTTGCAAATGAGGCAGATTGATGTCATTATGAAGGAATAGATTGCTGGATGTTTGGCCGGGATTTATGTTATAATAACTGTAAAGTGTTATTGTTTCATTGGATTGGTTTGCTCCTCCATACAGAATAAAGTTAAGATTCCATCCATAGTTGCACAATGTTCGCACAAAATCTCTTTCATGAAACCAACAAAACTGCACTGGAGTCGAGAAACTTTCTTTGCTGTGTAAAACAAATAGCACGTAATTATATGTTCAATTTCCTAACTATTAAGTTTCCTATTATTTTTAAAGTCACTTTTTCTAATAGTGTTTTCACAATAATGTTTTTGTTCAGGGCCCACAAGACAGAACAAGTTAGCGAACTCGTGAAAGCCATTTTCGCTTGTTTAAAGGCGTTAACGAGCAAAAAACTTTGTAGACAAAATGCTATTTCCCAACCGTCTCGCCTAACATGCGTTGCAATGCTCGCTCGAATTTCTTTGCGAGATATTGTGTTAGCACGTAATAAATACCTCATTGTGACGTCAGATGCATTTCTACTTCAAAATAATGCGTTCAAGCGTATTGTGTCTGTATTACGGTATGTACTGCCATTGTTGTGGAAAAAGATACTATGGGTCACGCAATATCCTAAGGTTGCAAAATTCTCAATTGATAATAATTAATCAATGAACGACAGAGTTTAATTATATTTTTGGATCAATGTAATAAATAAGAACAACTTTTACCATACCACAAAATTTTTAAATGACGTGAAGCGCTCTTGAGGTTGTTGCTGGGTATACTTTAATGCTAACATCAACAATGGGTTTCAAAATTTTTCAAAAGTGAACAAGTCGAAGTACACTGTTCTTTTTTAGAACCAGTAAATCTTGAGTTGAGATTGGCTGTTTTCAATTTTTTGCCGATTTTCTATCTTATTTGTTCTTGAATATTTCTTAAATTTTGAAAGCATCGATGTCATTTAGCGACCATGTTTGCAACAGTGCATAATATTTAATGCTCTGTCGGCCTGAGTAAGGGCTTTTTTCCTGCTTTCGCAGCATCGTACAATTTTTTTGGCAGTTGTTCAACTTTCTGCCAAAAGAAATTCTCAAACAGCGCTCTACACTTTTGGAATAGTTGCAATTTTGCTTACAAACAGAAGAAAATTACTAAAACTTCACCTTTTTGAATCAATACATAATTTAGTTTCTTTTGTATAATTCGATTTTTTTTTTGCCTTTGGTTTATTTTGCTGCCGAGGCTAGCATTCTTTTTAAATTGTTCTCAAATTTTGAGCAAAAATGAGTTTCATGTTCTTAGAAAACTGTTCTTATAAAAAGAGTGTATTGCTATTTTCGTCGACTGGCGCTACTCCCTACAGTATTTCTTTATCAGTCGATACAGCGAACGGTTCTCAATGCAATTCGCTTTCTTCTTAGCAGTCTAATAGCAAACATGGAGCCCATTTTAAGTAATTTTCAGCAAAAACTAGCTTCACGTAGAGTTTTCAACATCTCGCCATTAAGTTTCTGACCAAAAAAATTTTTCGTACACTTAAAGGGGTATTGAAGTCTAATTTTTGAATTTTAACACCAAATTTATAAAAAATAATTGATTAGCAACGTTTTTGTCCCGTTTTTTCATTATTTGAGGTTAAATAGCTTTAAGGAAAAAGATTTTGAAATAATAGAAAAAATTTTGTAGGGGCAACCCTACATCAAATTTGCATAAGCGATTTCAAAACCAACTTTGCCAAATAATAGGTTTGGGAGTGACGATGTGCCTTTGGCAGGTTTTCTGCTGTGGCTTCGATACTTAGATGAGTTTTTAAAAGTGGAATTCATCTTAGTAGTTTAAATCTGCATCTTTTAGCACAAGCATATTTGATTTAGAGCACTTAGAAGAAAAAATGAAAGGTAGGCCTATTTTTGGCCTAGTTGTTCTTTGTAATTTTTAGGGTAAACCAACTTGTATAAATTGCTGTAGGTTAGACTAGACTTTACTGTTTTTTATAATTTCTTAATAGGCTAGGCTTACATACCGTAAGTAATGATTAATGTCAGTTAGCGTGTAGTAGCCCTAGTAACAGTAACAGCGGCACCAAACGTAGACAAATTTTTTAAAAAAGTGAAAGAAATTCTGGTACGAAATAAGGGAGAATATAAATGCAATAATCTTTTGATGTAGTAATCGTAGAATTCTGAAGCTGAGCTCAAAAATTATTTCAAAAATACAAATTTTGTTTCAAATGCAATAATCAATAAAAGTTAGGCTTCAATGCTCCTTTAAAGAGTGCTTCAAAATCGTCAATGCGTAGGCGAGGAAAATGTGACGTTTTTTTACTCGAGTTATATCTCGCTATCGTTTCAAGCAACTTAGCCAGCGAAAATAACGCTACCTAGCTGGCAGGGCTTGAATGCAGGTGCAAAAATAACCTCTTGCTTTTAGCGAGTATTTTGTATGGTAGCGCCTCTTAGAAAATTCTCGTTATTTATATGAGTGATGAAAGTTCTATTATGTGGGCCAGGTTCGGTTTCAGTTTCGCTACCTGTTTGTTGCAGAGTCATGCCAATAAAATGCCAATTACTAATATACCTCGCCAATCAAAGAGTTTAGATTGTCTCTGAAGAAACATTTGGTTCAAAAAAGATGGAATTGTATTTTCCAATCTCGCAATTGCATAATCTTGTAAAAACTTTACAACTATCTCCCCATGATCACACATTCAGCATCTTAAAAAGTTTCTGTAGTTGCTGGAATGATGGTTTTGCTTTAGAAATTTGATCTGCAACCACCTAAAGAGATTAACTCTTCCCTATTCAAAACATGTATTCTACTAAAGCATTCATCTATGCTTTTACCTTGAATCAGCATACAGCCTAAAGCTTCTTATCCGTCCAATCTGAGGTCTCCTCCAGTTATCAATATTTGCTAAGTCGGCTACTTCCACCCGGTTGCTCCTGGGTCGAAATTTAAATACGTCATTCTGCTGTAGATGCTCAAAAACTTGAACCAAAACTAAATCTGAGCAAAAACGATAGTGAACGGTTGCAATATAAAATCGCACAGAAAATGCGCTGTAATATGCATCTCACAGAAAAAATAAAAATTATATACAGTGTTAAATACCCAACTTGTTCAATCAAGAAAACTTTTGGAAAAGTATTTAAAGAGTTTTTTCCAAAACACCTTAGGCTGCGTTTACACGTAGCGGTTTTCCCGATCAGGAACGAAACTTCAGCAGTATGTAAACGAATTTTAGCATCGTAAAACCAGTTTTGGTACCTGTGTTTTCCTGGCGGTTTTTACTTGTGTTTTCGCGATGCCAATTGTCAAACTTCATTGCGTAAACGCTTTGACACGAAAACTTCGATCACATGATGTGTTGTTGTAACTTCGATCATCTTCGATCACATGATGTATTATTGTGTGGGATTAAGGCAAGTCGCACAAACAGCTTCGCACCCGAATTTGGCAAGAATATGGAGCGCCATTTGTGTACCATAATTTGTGCAATGCTTTTTTGCATGTTTAATTAAATAGTCATTTTATTTAAATATACAAAAATACGTAGTCAAAGTCGACATAAATAGTCAAAAACTGCGCAAAATAGACCGTTGCAAAAATAAATAGTCAAAAAAACTGCGCACAAAATAAAGCGTTGCAAAAATGCGCTGCAGACTTTTTGTATATTTGTTGGTGGAGCTTGACAAAGCGCTCTCGGCTGCTCTTTGATGCGCTCGCGGCTAGTCTTTAATGCTCTCCAGGAGCAGCCGAGAGCGCTTCGCCACGCTCCACTAACAAATATACAAAAAAGTCTGCAGCTCATTTTTGCAACGCTTTATTTTGTGCACAGTTTTTTTGACTATTTATTTTTGCAACTGTTTACCTTGCGCAGTTTTTTTGACTATTTATTTTTGCAACGGTTTATTTTGCGCAGTTTTTTTGACTATTTATGTCGACTTTGACTACGTATTTTTGTATATTTAATTAAAATGACTATTTAATTAAATATGCAAAAAACATTGCACAAATTAAGGTACACAAACGGCGCCCCATACAAAAACTCTTCGGTTTTGTTTGGACTTTGTTTTCTGTCATTAATTACAAGTTTTAAAACCTCGAAAAATGCAGGTTTCATAACCGTGTTTAAAAACTAGTTTTCGCTACTTTTGGCTGTTCCACATGCGCTAGGTTTTGCTCCTCGCCATCAAAACCACTATGTGTAAACGACTTTTTTATCATGTGTATACGCGTCAGGTTTGATCACCAGGTGTAAAACCCAGTTGTCAAACTTATATGTAAATGCGGCCTTAGAGACCATATTTTTCGAAAGGGACTTTTTTATTGAAAAATGTAGAGATTGCACATGCGCATGTTTCTGTGTGACAATTTAGTTCCAAATCACCTTCTAGCTTTGTCAAAAGCGTTTCTGAATGTTTTGTTTATTTCTAAAACGCCTTGCATACACTGTCAGTTTAGTTTCTAAGCGCATTCTGTCCAATGAGTGTTTGCTTTTGCTTATCGAGTTGTTCATAAGCTATAATAGAAAACTAAAAATCTTTATTCGTGACATACGAGAGTTAGCTAATACTTGTCGAGGTGTCACATTCATTGATTTTGCATTGTCAACCATGCGACAATGATTTATTTTAGTTCAAGCATATGACAAGATTTTGAACAGGTAATAATTGGATTTTTATTAAGATAAAGTGATACTTCGAAAAAATTTCGTGTTCATTGCATTGACTTTACAAAAGGTAGCTCATACCGTTATTTCTGAGGTTATAACTCCACGCTGTTTTGCGTAGCCTATCGCTAATAATGCAGCAATTGTTTAGAAACATTGACTTTTTATAGACAGAAAAATTTGTTTGCTGAGGAGTTAGGCTACTAGTTACTACCCAAAACTCTTGCGCTAGAAACTCAGATTGCTTTTACTTAGGTAGTTTCTAGTTTGCCAGTTGCTGCTGTAGTTAAGCATCAAAATAACGCTGCAGTAGTGTGTCGAGTGCAATGCAATAACATTAAGACGCTACAACAAAAAGAGCAGAGCTGGGCACCGCAAAATTAAACTCATATCCGCAACTGCAAATTCCGTACTTAGATAAGAGTGTTCCGCAACCGCAAGTCCGCAACGTTTGCTGTAATTTTTATAATTTTAAGTCTGCAATCGCAAACGAAAAATGCACTTCCCAAATTGTCAGTAATTTTTTAATTTTGAAGTTTTTATATTTAATGTGCAATCTGCAACGTTTCGTCTTTTTATTAATCGCTTTAATAAATGAGATAAGGTTGATCAAATGATATGTTTTCATTGATGGTATGATATCAAAAGGTTTTATTTTGTTGTTTAATACGTGAAACTACATTGCCAAATTTTAATTTAATACAATTCTATGCCCTGTAGGCCAATCTGACAAAAAACATTGAAGAACCTATGCATTTAGAAACCTGTTAATCTTTCAAAAAAGCCAGGAAAACTTGGACGAACGTATTATAAACTAAGATTGCGGATTTTTGCAGGAAATTTAAAATTTTGTAATTTTTTTAGGTCTGCAAGTCCGCAAAAAAAGATGCCCGCAATTACGTACTCGCGGACCAAATTGCGAAAGAACCCAGCTCTGAAAGAGTTTAGGGTGGTCACGATTACGGATAGCCTGCTCTATGATTACTTTCGTAGAATGTTATTGTTGTTCGCAACGTTAAGCTAAGAGACGACCGCAATCATCTGTAACGTCACCAAAGCGATTTTTTGTACAATTTTGGGTAAAAGTAACAATCAATTATGTTTTATAGGCGCTACAACAAATCCTTCAACAAACCATTAGGTTTAGGTTCAGATTTATTCTAGATGGAAAAGCATTTCTAGAATTTTATTAAGTTTAGTTTCAAAACGCCTTATATCCTCTTTTTTAATTTAAATACACTAAAATAAATTCTTAACTATATATCGTTTATTTTTCAAACTTTGCGGTTTTGAAGAGGCAATCGCCTGCAATCCCCAGAAAGTGAAATTAACAAAATATTCGCAGAAAAAAAATTCAATACCGTTTATTGCGGTTTTCTCAAAAACATCAAAAGTGGATATAAGACGTTTTGGAAATAAGCTCTTCATTTTTTGCTTGTACACTTTTTGTATTCTAAAACCGAATGCGTGCTTGTTGGTGACAACGAACCAGAGTTGTAAGTCGGGAGGGATTTTCGGATCAGGTTGAGGCTTAAAATTGACAAAATGTCGGGCTTATTTCGGGTTTCACATTGTTTAAGCCTTTTAAAAGCTTAAATAAAATAATTTGGGAACTCTGAATGACGACTTCGTTTAAGCATCATTCGACTATTTCTACACAATTAGTATTATCGCGTCGCAATTGATCAGTGGTAAGTAGTTTTATTTTAACCGCTTACAAGCAATAGCCGTTCACATTTTCTGCACATAACTTAAGTTTCGGGCTTTTTCGGACCTGGTTCTGGCTTCAAATTACTTTCCAGGTTCGGGCCGGGTTCGGGTTTATGCTTTCCGGTTCGGGCTTATACTTGTCGGCCCGTTTACAATTCTGCAACGAGTTGTGTAAAGTAATATCACGTTTTAGTTCTTCTTAACTTTTAGCTTTCAAACAAAAATAAAAATAGAAAAAACAATTAATAATTTTACTATGCAAGATGCACATTTACATACTCGCACATTAATTTTGTAAAAAGATAAAAACAAGGCCGCCCCAGGATCAAGTTGTTTGAATTTAAAGCCTTTTAAAAATAATAAATAAATACTAACAAAAGTGAATACGAGTTTTTCTCATCTTCTAAAGCTTAGACTTTTTTTTTTATTTCATGCCAACCCATAACCGTTGTAATACAGCAATAGAATTATACCACATGACATTTTTGATTGATGTCATCGATTGCATTGCCCATTTTACATTACTATCACTGGCTTCTCGTCTATAGAAAAAAACTTTACAGACAAAAAGGTAAGCGCATTTTGTAAACCGTTTTTTTCGTTCTATTGAAAGCAATTATTATTGACAATGCATTTTATGACTCCACAAATGCCATCTAGCTTAACCTTGCAGAATCATATCAATGGTTGGATGTAACAAGTAATCAAGTTTGGTTTCAAAAAGAATTCGCTTTAATTTTAATTTTAAGCTAAAGTATACGACACGATTCTGACTCCTCCAACAACTATAAGCTCTCTTGTTTGACGTTTCTGGTTTGATTCCAGCTGCAGTAGCGTGCTGCAACGATGACGTAACGACAACAAACAATCGATCAGTTTCAACAGTATATTATTATTATTACTGGGCAGCGGTGCAAGCGAATCTGCTACCGTTAGGTAGAGTCCACCTACACGTTGTATAGGCCTCATTTGGGCCCATTGCGACTGTAGCTGCTGTTATTGTTATTTTGTTGGGTTACTGGTCGAACTCAGAAAGCCTTCCAGCTTCCTTTAAGTACGTGGCCAGTTTGTTAATATTACATTTCGTTACCACATTGTGAACAGTGGTTTTGGTGATTCCAAAATATTTAACACGAATATCTTGGTTAAGCTTGCAATTGCCTACATGATGATTTGGTGTTTCATCCTCTAGACTACATTTTGGGCACAGAGAAGACTCAGCATGACCTGTAGTTTTCTTGTGTCGTTGTAGATTGCAGTGCCCAGTTAAAACTTGCACTACTCTATTTAATTGAGGCCTCTTAAGGTTAAGGAGGCGTATTGTTAGTCGTGAAGACGTCCAACCTACAGACTCCTTCTTTCAACAGTATAGCAAGGTCGGAAGATTTAATTGCGTCGCAACCGGAGCTTGGTAGGCGTTGAAAATGACGTCATATTTCCGAAGCAGGTGCAAACAAAGCAATGACGCAGCGGCGGTGCCGTGACACCATTAGCAAGCAGATCGCTTCCGGTATGTTTCACCCAACTGCTGCGCAAGGTCCGCGCAGTGCCGCTCGAGCAGTCGCGGGATTTCTCACTCTCACAGCACTGAAGTCCAAGCGGTCCCGTAAACACAGTTCCAATATGATGTTGGAAACCTCCGGAAACATACCCTTCCTTAGACAAAAATTTTTACCATCTTGTTTGAATCTTTTAGCCAATCCCTTATGAAAAAAACATCGAACTGTGTTGCCACCTTACACTTAAATTATTACAATTATGAGGGTAGAGAAATAGAGCGCAAAAAAATAGCTGCTTATGAAAGAAATTTTCTGACAATGCAGTGTTGTTGGTGTTGTTATTGAATGTTTTTTCAACAATTAAGCCAAAAAAATATCCTGTATGATCTAGCGTGGTCTGTTACTTCAAGAATAAACAAAAATAGTAAAAAAACGCAAATGACATAATGAACCTGATGTAATATGTCTCTCTCTGGAATACTGAATGAAATCATTTTGTATTGCTTGGTCGAGAATTTCAGCCAACGTTCCACCAGAATTCATGCAAATAGACTGGGCGTTGTTTGCGTTTGCTTGCTCATCAGAGAGTACAGTATGTAGAAGTATTTGTTTCGTCCAAAAACATTCCTATCTGTAAAAAAAAAACGAACGTTTGTAATTGCATAATTTCTACGAGATTAAAGATGCGTTTACGCAGGACACGAAGCAACCAAAATGCGACGTCATCGACAACTCGCAAAAGGTTGCGACCAGTCGCAATCTTCGCGAGTGGTTGCTTAACTTCACTTAGTCAAAACTGTTGATGAATGGTTGGCTTATTTTGAGCATTTCATGCAAGTGACCACTCGCGAAGGTTGCCAACTTCCGCTTCGCGTCCTGTGTAAACGCATCTACAGTCATAAATTTTTTTAACTTGTTGCAGAACATAAAGCCACTTTTATCGATCACGCGTATTTGCGCGCAGAGATGCGCGTATCATTTGATTGCATGCAGTTTACCTTTTTTCTTTTGTTTGCGTTTTCATTGAAAAAAAAAATCGCGCGTATTTCCGCTTATAATTACGCGTGATCTGTAAAAGTTGCGTGATATTGCATTATGCAGTTATCATATCGAAACAATTACAGGATATATTATTACTGATAATGTTCAAAAACTGTGAAATCACAGTATATTGCATAAACCGTTGATGCTGATATGACGTTACCTTTTTTTTTAATTCCCTACCGGTATCTCGCATCACGACGATACAATCCGGCTTTAGAATATAATTTTAAATTTAATGCTATTCATATCGTTTAAACGGCAGGTAGAAAAATTATCCGTTCCAAATTCATAGCCATTCGTTTGACCAGGATAGGTTTTAAATCCAAATCGACCGTTTCAGCAGTAAACGCTCCATCCACTCGATCACTAAACTTTATTTTAATTATTCTTTGCGGTCTACTTACTGCAATTTGTAGTTGGTGACTGCTGGGCTACGAGACTTGTGATCAGTGAAAGTAAAAGATATACTGAAAAATGCCAATATTCAACCATAAAACGAAGCATTGTTTCTTTCATCTTTATACCTCTGATAAGTGGAGTTTTTATTCAACCGATTCATAAAAGACAGCGTGGGCTATAGCGAATATTATAACACAGTACACGTCAACGTTTGCAGTGTACTCTGTTATGATGCCTTTAGATCTATAATTCAATGCATCTTTAAATCTAAAGTCCACGGTAGAAATTTAGTTTAAAATATCTGATTCTGCATAAAGTATTATAGCACATTAATAACACATATTAAACAGTGTCTCGAATAAAATAACGAGTGTAACCATTTGTAAGATAACTCACACATTATTTCGTTTGGGATCACAGTTTGATTTTTTAAAGTTAATTGTGTCAAATTAATTGAATCATGTCATCGTTTACTTAACTAAATATAGCTCATTGTCAGTCTTTCCTTTGTGAAATAAGAAACAACATTTTAATCTAAAATCTGGCCAAAATTTGATGTGTTGTCAACGGTCTTCAAAAACTGCCTAACATAGGAGAAAATTATTTAGTTTTTTTTCTCGTTCAAGAAAATGCTGCAGCAGCAATTAAGCTGGAACAGGAATTGTGAATAAAATAAATTGTGTCAGAATTAATTTATGGTTCTACCCGAGCAACAAAAGTAAAAATAAACCACAAACAAGATACTACAGTACTTCTTAAAAATTTTTTTTAAAGAGTCACAAGCTGGATTAGCCTCGGGTTGTCAAAAAAACTGACAACGAATGGTATTCGAAACCATGCAAGTAAAAACTAGAGACACACACTGAGTTCGAAGTTGCCACCACATTTCAACGTAGGACAGACGACAACTGCTACAGTAGGTCTATGTTAAAATAGCATGCTATCAAAGCTCGTTTCAACACAGATCTGCGGCAGCAGACGAGTGGGTTGAAGTGCTGCCGCGGCTTTGAAACCTGTGCAAGTCTCCAGTTGTTTAGGGTATGGGCTCGAATCCATTCCGTAGTCACTTTATTTAACAACAGGAGGCTAATCATGCTTGTGATTTTTGAAAATCATGTAAATAATTAGTGGTAATTTATCGCAACCGCTTCATTTTGACTGACATCTGCTGCAAGCTTTGATCAATTGGAAAAGTACTGTATAGCTGCAATAGCAATTACGGCTCGAGTAGATGAGGCAAGTCAACAATGCTCGTTTCAACGCCTGGCTATGGCGGCACGTAGCTTTACGCATGTTCTGCGTTGAAGAACTGTCGCGACTTCGAAACTAATATACTGTATTATGTTTTAGTCGTTTCCGACATAGGTTCGAATCCCATCAGCCTTTTTTTCTAACCATCAAAAGCTGATTCAGCTTGATATTTTATGTTTTCTTGAGATATTCCAAAGCCTAAATCGCCTCATTGTATGGCTGCTTGCTTGACTGGCTGCATTGCAATTACATTTTATTTACCAAGTTTCCCTGACCAGGAGACGACGAAGAGTTCTTTTGGTTTTCGAGTTAAGCTGCCATCTATCCACTTGTTTACCACACAAGATGGACACTTTACACTGTCCTTTTAATTCTTTCAATGTTGTCTCTGTTGAGCAAGAAAGCTATAAATATCAAGTTTTATATTCTTCGTCTTAACTCGACCAGGTATTGAACACAAGTCTTTCGTTTCAATAGCAGACGCTAAATTTTGAATAGCTAAAATTTGATTTGAGTAGTCATACAGAATTTTGAACAGTTACACTTCGGTTTCCGATGCTCACAGTGCGAGTGACGAGCGCGTGAGTTTTTTGAACTACATATTTTACTCGACGCGGAATATTTTTGATGGAAAGAAATTTTGAAATATCGAGTCTTAAAAAAAAAGAATTTTTGTCTATAACTCTATACTTCACATAGAAGATATTTAACAACTAATTATACCGCTAAAATTACTATTAAAAAAAAAGCATTTGAAATGCAAAACTTTACGTACTGTCATTCAGCACCTCCTACCTGAGCCATAAATAATGCACAGTAGAGTGTATATTTTATTATTCACAAGGTTACACAGCATAAACATAAAGTAGTTGTAAATGGGCCGGTAAGTTCAGACCCGAACCAAAAAAATGGTTTGAAGCCCAATGTAGGCCCGAAAAATCCCAAAAGTTAAATTAGGCGTAAAAACCTTTTTCGGAGAATTGCTCTTTTTCTTTACTGTATAACTTGCATCTGCTGTGACGAAGTAGAATAACTTATTGATTAATGGTGACGTAATAATATGCACTAATAACTATCTTGATATAAGTCTTTGTTAAGTGTTACCAAGTTATTTCGATGAGTCTTTTATCGCTACCTAAAACACAAGGCACGTATTAGCCCGAATTAAGCCCCGAAATTTTGCCAATCTTAACCCCGAACCCGTCCGGATCCAACTCGAAAAGTTCGGCCCGACTTACAACTCTGCTGGTATGAAAGTGGAAGTCGTTATGATTTCCCAGGAGTCGACCACGAAAGACGTCAAACTTGTCGGTTATGATTTCCGTGGTCACACAAGGGGAACCCTTTAGTAGGGATAGCCTATGGCTGTCCTTACTGCAAGGGTTCAGCGATTTTTGCACTTGTTTATTTTAAGTACCACAAGTGAAAAATCGTTTATTCCCTACAAAGCCTCTGCCGCTGTGCAAGCCCTTAAGGCTTGTCCAGTTCGGCCAAGAGTCTTGTCCAGCTGGGGAATAACTTTGTTAGAGAAGCTGAGGGCTGCCGATGAGAGCTCAAAGCTCGAAACAGCGCTGTTCAGCTCTATGCATCTGCTGGTATGTTGCATTCTGCTAATATTTCACCGTGTAAATGTTAAGATAACATTCATGACGTTTACATATTTCAAAAATCCCTTTTTGTAATTATTATGAAATATCATCATTTTAAAAAGGAAATAAAATTCGAAAAGCTAAGGATTGATGTCTTTCTGAATTTCTTTTTAGTTTTACTACTATTCAGAACTATTAAAAGCAACAAAAAAATTACAATTTTTATTAAATTGAAGAAAAATTAGAACAACGCAAACAGAAAAGTGGAAATTAGTATGTGATTAAAATCTCCTCTTCATCAAAAATAAGATCAAAAACGAGAGAGAGAAAGACAATTTTTGATCAAGCAAACGCAAGTAAAGTAACGATAAACGTGACATTTCTGTTTTCTAAAGGAACGTAAGATAAACATTATCTAAATTTAAGTCTTTTTTTGAAATAAAAGTCAAGTTATTGTCTCTTGTAGCATTGAAGCCTTGATCTGTTTGCATTGCACTAATATTTCAGCTGTGGCTATTGTACTCAATCGCAAATATTGGCTTCTCGTAAGTGTTGACATTCTGCTGCACTTTATATCATAGGTGGGCATGTTAACGCAAAACGTTAGCTTCGTTAACCACTAGTCCGTTAACAAACTTCACATCTCCGTGAACGTTAATCCGTTATTTTTAGCTTTAATTACCGGAAGTTAATAAAGTCCGTTAATCCGTTAATATTTTGCGTGTAATTTACATTTCTTTTTATTCTCTCGCTTCTAAAACAAGTATTGACGCTGTTGAACTGATTGTAAGGAAATATTTATTGCTATGGTGGTCTTTTTGTGTTTTGGAAGTTATATTTTACAGTCTAATTTAATTTCAAGAAAAAAATAAGTTCAAATGCACTAACGAAGCTGCAATCGGAAAATCTTTGGAAATTGTGAACAGCGATAATTAATATTAGGCTGCAGCTTATTATTTGTCACAAAAAAGAGCTCCTTTTTTCGCTTTCTTCCATAAAACTCGTGCTAATAGGCAACAAGTGCTACCAGTGCAAACTGGTTTGTACCGGTACGATGAATGAATGGTGCAAGATACTAACGATAAAAACCTTAACGGAAGTTAACAAAACTTAACGGAAGTTAATTTAATCCGTTAACAGAACGTAACGGAAGTTACTTATTCCGTTAACATGAAAAAAGTTTTTAACGGATTAACGAGTTAATGAAAAAGTTAGCTTCGTTATCAACGGATTAACGGACTTGTGCCCACCTATGCTTTATGTTCTTCAACAGGGAAGAAACACCAAAATGCAAGCTTGGCTAATTTACTTCAAAGCTAGACGCTAATGTTTTCAAAACAAGGAAATTGAAAACTTTTGACCTAAATCTTTTTAACGACCTGCAAAGATCTTTTTTATGGAAGCTTATAGAAACACCGTTTTGTTTAAAAGTCAAAACTAGCTTAACTTTGGTGATTTTTTGAGTAAAATTTTCTATGACTGTAGCATCAATATAGAGTAGATGAGATTAGTGTCTTTAACATCGTGGTTCAATGCACATATTATTTCGTTTCATCTTTAGTCAGCATTTGCAGAAAAAACGTTTTCGACTTTACCAAAACAAGGAAGTCGATTACTAGTCGCTTGCTTATTACAGAGGATTAAATTTCATATCCTTATTGAAAAGATAACAATATTCACGGCTTGGCTTTTACTTTTTGAACATTTAAACCGGATCTTAGCTTAAATTTTCAATCGTTTATTAAAAAAAAGAAACTTAATATTCCGTATTGCAAGATAGCTTAACCCTATTTCTGTATTACTTTTTGTCAGAAAAATCTCTTCAAAGACAAGCTTTCTTTCTTTTGTAGCCGATCGTAGTTCTTCACGGTTTTTGGCCCTGTCTAAAAATTTAATAGAGCTACATAATTGAATTTAGAAGGTCCAGACGTCTCAGCTTCGTGGAGATGCTGTCCAGAATCACCCAGCATATTTAGTATTTACTTAACCTAATAACAACTAACTAAACTATATATTATAGCACTTATTTGACGATCTTATTCAAATAGAATGGTTGGTACACAAAAAATAGCACAAAAATCAGATTCATATGATCTCTAGACCCTGCAGGCAGATAGGCCTACATCATAACATAGTCATTAAATCCTCTCTATACTATAACACACCGGTCAATGCCCTATTCCTATTTAACATAACCAGCACAGTCTTTTTAGCAAATAAAACACTTCAATCAGTCGTAAAAACACTAAAAACTGCACTAAATTAAACTTTGTAAACCTGCAAGTTCCGTTGCCTAGCTAGCCATGTGCGTATAGTTCAATACAAGAAAAGCAAGGCGGAGTTCGCAAATATCTCTGATCCAAAACGAATCCATTCCTACACTTTAAACTAAACTGCGTACGTATGAAAATTGTAAATTACTGGGGTGGGAAAAGGTTCCTAATTTTGAAATTTGCCAAAGCCACTTCATCAAACGTGGTCAATTTTATCGCACATTTAATTACAAAACGTCACAAGGCATTTTTTGTGACGTAACCACTTCGACTTATAAAACGCATTTCAAATATCCATTTGAGCGGTAACGCGTTCATGGTTGGTACGGGAGATCTGAGGTTCAAATCTCGGGCTGATCATACTGTACAAAGTGTTGTCAACGGCTCGCCAACGCTGCGACGATTCTTCGAAAAGATCGAGCTGTGTTGCCAGGCGCTATAACGTCATGATCCCTGGAAAATCGTAACACGTTTCGACGTAATACAGCGAGTATAATAAACGATTTGATTAGAAACCGAATCAAACTGTATTAGGCTAAAGCGTATTACGAGTTTACGGAGAAATGTCGCAACGATGGTGATCCGTTGGCGACATTGTGTGTCGTTTGATTCTAATCAATTCAACTTGTGAACTATGTGGCTTCTTAAGGGATCGTAAGATATCCTTAATTGATTATTTACATTCGAGCTTTTGCAGTCATTCGAGCTTTTGCAGTCATGCTGTTCAGACGTGACTTTTGAAAGAAAAACAAAACGTCTTTTTAGGCAAGTTTGTGCTTTCAACAGACTTCGCTAGCTTACAGTTTAAAACTTGCAGAAATTATACAGTGTTGACTAAAATTGAGAAACTCTAAAAGCTGTAGGTTGATTATTAAACGAAGGTAGTTACAATGACCTTGAACGACCAGCTATCACAAATTATGAATTCAATATCAGAATTGAGCAAAAAAATTGATGATTTGAATTGTTCGATGAAAGAACTAAATACCAAAATATGTAATATTGATGAAAAATTTTCGAACAGATGCAACAAGCTAGAAACTGAGTTAAAAGATAAAGTTAATAAAACCGACTTCGTGATGTTGGAGCATAAAGTCAAAACACTAGAATGCCGCATAAGCAAAGTCTTGAAATGTAGTGACACACAACCCAATAAAACAGAGCTAACTTCTTTATCCGACAAAGTGGACAGTCTTATCGGGGCAGCAGAAAAAGAAAAACTACGAAGTGAGGCATACTCAAAGAGGTTAAATCTACTGATACATGGCATACCTGAAAACCCAAATAATGTGTGGGAAACAAGAGCTACAACACACAACTATTTTCAAGAATTTTTATACAACGGGCTTAATATTTCCGATCCTGAGAAGCTGCAACTTGTGGATATCCACAGGTTGCCTCAACGACCAATACACAAAGAAGGTACCAGAATAAATCACCCCATCATTATCAAGTTACAAAGTGTTGACGATAAACAGTGGTTGTTTAGTCGTCTCAAGTATTTAAAAGAATACAATGCTGCAAAGGAAAAAGAAAACACTGAAGCAAAGCCAATCTACATCTCTGAACATTTACCCAAACCATATTATGAGCAAAAAAAAAAAAACTGCTACCCTTATTTAAGAAAGCGAAAGAGAAAAAGCAAAAAACAACTTGGGCTGTAAGTGATGGTGATTATTGTTTATTCATTGATGGCGTTAAAGCGAAGTGCATTTAATCATGCTATAATCTATATGTGTTTTGATGTACGTACTAATTCACATTTATCTACTCTTTCTACTCTCATATGATCTGATTAATTTACTTTTTGTTGCCCCTATTGAGACCACACTGATTCAAGATTTATTATATGCAAAAATAAAAACAAAAGTAGGATGAAATTAACAAAAAATAACTCATTTATTTTTTTGCATCACTGTACTCATATACTGTACTTCTTGTTATGATTTAAGTTGGTTTCGGGGAGGAACAGTTGATTAAGAGTAGAATAAGGGTGAAGTTATGAATTGAAGTTCACAGTGTATATTTTTATTGATTATATTATCATTCTTCTGGAACTCTATAGCATGAAAATTACTATGATATATATCTGATAATATTTTTTGCCTGATAGGACGTGAAGTTGATCTCTCTGTTAAATGGCCGTTAATCATAACCCTCAATTATCTCCTGCTGCTTCATACGCTTTTGACCTGTTAACACAAAA
Organism: Trididemnum nubilum; assembly: GCA_963965965.1. Lineage (NCBI taxonomy): Eukaryota > Metazoa > Chordata > Ascidiacea > Aplousobranchia > Didemnidae > Trididemnum > Trididemnum nubilum. The sequence continues at coordinate 38,336,239 of OZ014473.1, read as the reverse complement.
TACAAAAAAATGTAATTACTGGGATCTAAATAATTTCCCAATTATTGATCCAACTAGCAATAAATTTTTTGCGATTCATATTAATATTCGATCCCTCCACAAAAATTTTGATGATCTACATCACTTCGTCTCGGAATTAAAATTGCAACCTACTTTAATATGCCTTAGCGAAACCCGATTGAAAGAAAGCAGTAATATGGGCATCCTAAAACTAGAGGGATATAAACTGGTGCATGCAAATTCGACTACTAATGCTGGTGGCGTAGCCATGTATGTTTCTGATTACTTGGATATGGAATTGGCAAACCAATTTAACATAGATTGTCCTGGATGTGAAGAACTATGGATAAAAGTGCGTTTAAAAACTAATTTTATCTTTTTGACCTGTGTTGTCTATAAACACCCAAAAACTAGCAAAGATATTTTTATTGATAATCTGAATCGCTCATTGGCAAAAGTTAACTACGAAAAACTAAATTGCGTTGTTATGGGCGACATTAATATAGATGTCCAAAATAGCATAATTTGTAATAAATATCGAGCCTATAGTGACATGTTAAACAGTGATGCATTTCAACAAATTATTGACATACCAACTAGAGTCACTGATTCTTCAAATACAATCATTGATCATGTTATCACAAATATTTTTGGAGATGAGGTTATACCTGGGGTTTTGCAAGAACCTCTTACAGATCATTATCCTACTTTTATTATTCTTAACCAACTAAAAACGAAAAACTGCTTGCACAATTCGATATACCAGATCCCTCAAAAATTTTGAACCCGAAAAGAACAAAAACGACCTCCAACAATCCTTAAATGAATGGTATCTTGCTATTCCCTACCTCGATGAAAACAATTTTGAAGAAACATTTTATGGTTTCATAGAATGCATCAAAACAACAATTGACAATCATGCTCCACTAGTGAAGCTGTCGCGCAGACAAAAACGATTGCAAGCTAATCCATGGATAACCACAGGTATTCTCAATTCGATTAAGACTAAACAAAAATTACACAAATCCCATTATCTTAGTAATATTTCTGCAAAAAAGAGCTTCTACAAAAGGTACACGAATATTTTGACAAGAGTTAAAAATTTATCGAAAAAAATCCGCTATGATGATTGTTTGAGTTCAAGCAAAAAAGATCCCCACAAAACTTGGAAAATTCTCGGTGAACTACTGGCAAGTGGTAAATCATTTGATCAACCTACCTGCATAAATCCTAATAATAATGAAATATATGATCCTGATCAAATCTCTACAATATTTAACAACTACTTCGGAAATATAGGGCGTAATCTTGCAGAAAATTTTGATAATTGCAACGATAACTTTCGATCTTTTCTGTTTAAAGATAAGAGAATTGCAAATTCAATTGTTCTTTTGTCGCCCAGTACTAATGAAATTCTAAACGAACTAAATCGTCTGAAAGACAAAAAGACTTCTGGGCCAGATCATTTGGCACCTTATTTCTTAAAAATTGCATCTACAGTTATTGCACCTTATTTAGCTTTCATGATTGAATTTATGTTCAATTTTGGCGTATTCCCCGACTTACTTAAAATTACTCGAGTAGTCCCTATATTTAAAACGGGAGATAAAAAGTTAGTGGAAAATTACAGACCCATATCTATACTCTCGTCTATTTCAAAAGTTATCGAAAAGCTACTTAAATTTAGAATTTTAAGTTTTCTAAATAAACATGACGTCCTTTACAATCGCCAAAACGGATTTCGCAAAAAATTTTGTACTGTTTATCCTATACTTGATATTCTAACTGAATGCTATGACAATATTAATTCATATGATTACACATGCATTATCACCCTTGATTTGAAAAAAGCTTTTGACACAGTTAATCATTCTATTCTACTGCACAAATTGGAACATTATGGTATACGAGGAAATTGCCACCAAATTTTATCAAGTTATTTAAGAAACAGGAAGCAATTTGTAGGCATCTCTGATAGTACTTCGGGAATGGTAAGAATTGAATATGGGGTACCCCAGGGGTCGGTCCTTGGGCCATTATTATTCATTATATATATAAATGATTTGAAAAATGCTCTTACGTCAAAGCCTCGTCTGTTCGCTGATGATACTTGCTTGTTAATAAAAAATAGCAATCTAAAACAGCTACAAGAACAAGGAAATAAGGAATTAAACATGCTTCAATCTTGGATGGTTGCCAAAAAATTAACCATAAACCCCCATAAATCTCAAATTATTGTTATTAATCCCAAAATTCGAACGGTAATTCCAAAATTTTCGTTATCTTATGGCGACACATTAATTTATGCAGTTAAGACAACAAAATATCTTGGAATAGAAATTGACGACCAACTTAATTTTCTACCAAATACCCAGAAATTACAAAAAAAGCTTTCCCGAAATGTTGGTGTCCTCACCAAATTAAAACATTGTTTACCTAAATCAGCTCTTATTGCTCTCTATTATGGGATAGTATTTCCGCATCTTTTATATGGCATTATTATTTGGGGCTCCACTTATCCGACCTATCTCAAAAAATTACAAACTATACAGAACAAAGCTATCAGGGCAATCAGTGATTCTGGCTGGAATGTTCACGTTACACCCTTGTATTATGAACATAAAATCCTCAAAGTCAATGACATATACAAAATTGAATCTGCCAAATTTATGCACAAATACGTCAACAAAAAACTTCCCGATTATTTTCAAAACTACTTCAATAAAGTTTCTGGAAATCATGGCTACTCCACTAGAGCTGCAACAAATGATGACCTCATTATTCCATTTTTCCGGACTAATCGTTGCCAAAAATCATTCAAGTATCAAGGATCAAAATTATGGAATTCTCTTCCCAAAAATATGACTAAATTAGGTTATATCAAATTTATCGAACAATATAAAACTTTTTTAATTTCTTTTTATAACTCAGATTAACTCTATCACATTTTTCAATGGTCCATTTTGTATATGCAACACTGCAATCTTAGCATAATCTTCCCCCTTAATGAGCTTTTGCTCATTTAACAAGAGGGAGTCGTTTGACTCGAAGACTTCACGTCCCTTCACGGCTCCCGTTCATCGCATCCTTTTATGTTTATTTGCAGTAACCATTAATATAATACTATGTTATTTTTGTGATGATAAATAAATAAACTGAAACTGATTATTTTTTTTTAATGAAACGGTGGCAGAGAGTTTATAGGGAATAACCTATTTTTCATTTGTGGTACTGTACAAAACAAGTGAAAAATCGCTGAGCTCTTGTATTAAAAACAGCCATAGGCTATCCTTAATACAAGGGCTCCACTCTGCGCGACCACGGAAATCAAAACTAAGCAAGCTTTACGTCCTTTTTGTGGTCGACTACTGGGAAGTAAGAACGACCTACAGCGCTGTACAGCTCTGTGCGTCAATGACTCGAGCTGCTTGCGGCTGCAGAATTGGTGGTTTTTCTGCCACCTAGCTGCCAATGGAAGTCGTTCTGACTTTCCAGGAGTCGACCACGAAGGACGTCAAGCTTGCTTAATTTTTTTTTTTTGTTATGTGGTTGTAATTGATTAAGTAAGTTCTTTCGCTACACCCACGATGTGAGGCTTCTAGTGTGCCTTTTGTATAGCTTTTACTGTGATATGTTGCAGCCAGTGTTCCCTCTAAGCTGTCCGCGCGCACACAGACTTCAGAGATTGCGCACACGCATAAATTTGCTGCGCACAGACATATTCTTGCACAGACATATTTTTGTTCGACGTAAAATTACAATAGTACGTCAAGCAATAAACTTTTCTGACACGAACACCGCTCGATTTTGGGTGAAGATTTTTTTTTTTTTTTTTTGGTCTTCATCATATTTTAGACACAAAAACCACTTTTTTTATGAAAACCGCTTTGGATTTCGAACACAAAAAAATCAGAGTGAATTTCCAAAAAAAGTGCGCAATTGCCAAAATTTCTGCGCACAGAGAGCACAAAAAATTAGAGGGAACGTTAGTTGCAGCTGATATTTTGCATTTTAATTTCCTGTGTTGAAATAAACAATCTATCTGTGTATCTGTGCCCGATGCGACGTGCCCGAGGTTTAAATTTTAAACCTCAGGACTTCTGTTTTAATGACAAACGCTTCAGCGCTTGACCTACTGACCGGTTTAGCATTTTATTGTATGATTCAGATTCAAAAAATAAACCCACAATGTACGCGCAAAATTTGAACCGCTTATGACGTAATTGAATAAATAAAATCATTTTTTTCCAAATTGGCCATAAAGTTACTGCAATAAAGTTATCAACTCAAAACCAATTTTTTTGAAAAAATTTGGTGAACAACGACCCATAAGCGAAAATGTAGTATTTCCATGATCTTTAATTGATCCAGAAGTTGGATAGAGAGCCATTTCGTCCCTTTCTCGTACAATGTATTGGTCAGGTACAGTATGTGTAAACTAGGGTTAAAAATAAATAAAAAATCAAAGAAACGCTAACCTATTAAGTGTGGCATCGCCTATGGTAACTGGGACCTTGCGACAGCATGCTTTTAATTTCTATACTAACAACTAAATTTTTTTTCACCAATAAATTAAACCTAAGTTTCTACGTCAAACGAAAAAGCGCAAACTATTCGACTAGTAACTGCTAAATGCAGCCTCAATAGCTATTTTTCTTTGACAATTATTCAAATTATTATTATTATCTTTTTTTCTTTCTTGACAAAAACTATAAAATTTTAACTCTTTTTCTGCAGCAAAGTAGAATAAAATTTTAACTCTTTTTCTGCAGCAAAGTAGACTTCAGAAAAACTTTTTTTCTTTGTTAATACAGTATTTAAAATTTTGAACCTCATAGTTTGGTTTAATAACGTCACAAATTATATAGTGTATGAAAGTTGCGCTTTTGCATACGACGTCATATTCGAATAAATTCCATGAAATAAGTTTTTTATTGTTAACTTTGTGATCGCTAAATGGTAACAAGAGGTATTTTAGGTGCCTGTGTTTCAAAATGTTTAAGGATACCAAAGTGGCATAAACCAAATTACGTTTGCATACTGCAAGTTTAGAACTACCCATACCTGTCAACGCATTTTATGCGTGCCAAAATTTCAGGTTTGTCCGATTTGGACACTTTTCATTAAGATCAAATTGCCTAAAGGAGGGGCACGTTTGTAGTACCTTTGTTTTTACTGGGCGCCGAGGAACATAACAGTATTGATTTTTGATTCCATTATAACTCAAATACAGCTGGAAGGAGAAAACTGAAGTTTGAACACCACAAGAAGATACAGAAGATGAAAGCGCCCCTGTCGATTGTCAAAGTAATGGATTTAACTTGAGGTAAAGAAAAAAAGAAGATATATTGTAATTAAAGATATGGGGTATTCTATTAAAGCTGTAAACATAAATTAAACAAAGCAAAAAACAACGAATAAACTGTGTTTGTAGACCAAATTAATTTTAGGAAAAGTGCAATTGTAATTATTTACGTAAATAATAATTTCCAGACATATCAAAACGTTATTGTAAGCATTAAGATAGCACAATTTAAAATAAGCACTTTCGTAATTACCGTATTCTTGCCCAAATTACTACAATCAGTGCCTTATTGAGAGAGAGAGAGATTAGTTTATTGTGACGACAAACGACGCACAACACAGCACCCACAATTTACACAAAAATAAATTATGCAGAAGCATCAGTCACCTGAGTAGGCACGAAAGACCATGGGTCCGGCCCAAGTCAGGGAGGTCGCCGAGTCTGCACCTACTCGTTTGTCATTTAGATTCTGACTATTCGTCTTTTTGCAGGTAGATTTTCCTGTTCATAGTCCATGTGAACGCATATTTGAGTTTTTTAGCTTTTGCATTTGTCAAATTTTTGTTGACATAAAGTTTGGACCTTCCAGCGACAGGGAATTTTTCTTAACCCTTATTGTTTGCTGTCATTAGATTCTTGTAAATTTCATTGTGGACATCTCGATTCATGAATCTCGCGGTGATTGCTGGAGGAATAGAATTGTGTCGGAAATGTTTAGGCATTTTATGGCCGGTCAAAATATTATGTTTTTGAATGTCAACACCCAAATTTTCACAGAGATTAACCACAATTTGAGATACATCTTAATCGCGTGCTTCTGGCACGCCGTGAAATTGCAGATTTAAACGGCCGGCTGTACTGGTTAATTTCATAAATTTCAACGATTTCTGTTTTTGTTTTCTGTTCTAGTTTAGCCGAGTTAGGTTTCAGCATACTAAGTTCATTACTTTGCTTGTTACTAGCATTTCGTAGTTCTTCGTATTTCCCTTGCAATTCATTACATTTAGCACCAAGAAATGACTGACTCGCATTTACAGTAACTTCGTGATTTTGGGTCTTAAAATATAAATCTATTAGTCAAATTTTTTCTTTAAATTTTTCATGTTCCCTTCGTTTAAAGCTTTTAACTGGTCTTTCAAAACTTTAAAAGTACAAATCTCAATTAATTTATTTTCAGAAACTGAAGGGCTTTGTAACGCTTTGGTTTCATCGGCAGACATGCTTTGTCAACTAGCAACTTTGTTTTTCAGCGAAACACGTCCGTTCAGCATGACAACTTTGCTCCAATTTTGTAAAAATTTTGTAAAAAAAGGTACATTTCGTAAAAATGCTACTTAGAAATTTTCTTTATTCTGTTATAACTTGCAAATCTCTGAATGTATAAACTTTAAATTTGAACACAACATGAAGCCAATAAAAGCTTTACCGCGTTTACCAATTTCGAAGGTGCCGATCACGTGACCACAAATCTAAAGACTATCCTAAATGTTGGAAAAACCGCCCATCCATAAACGTGGAAAAATCTCGTTAAGTACCAACGCTAAAGTTTTAGACTTCAAACTTGACTTCTCAAAACGCCGGTTTATCGAGTCGTATTTCATTAACCAAATTCCGAACGCTGTAAATGACAAGCAAAATGACAAATTCCCCAGCATTTATTCGGACTCTGCTACAAATCTCTTATGAGGATTAAATATTGTTTTTCACACTTCGCCATTTTGTCACTTCTTTGTTTGCAATTTGTCATATTTTTTTCTGCCAACAAATGATTCATTTTGTGGCGTGATTTTTTTGTTCATTTTACGATGGTTTAAACTTCGCATTCTAGCCCTGACGAAGATAGGTAGTACATGCCCTGAGCATAACCTATCAAAACGTTGGCAAAAAGTTTTTTGCTCACCTGTTGAGCTATTGAACTTGCGTGCGTTTTTCGGGTTATGTCATTTTCACAATTTTGGTAAATAAATTACAGCAGATTTACCATGATACAAATTAAAATCCCATAAAACCCAGCAGTCTGTTTCACCCTTCAATGGGATCATCAGAAGTATATCTTATTCAAATAGAATGCGTGGTTTTGGCCCAAGGGAAATCTTGCCCAATAAGCAAACATTTCCAAATGGTATTATGACTAGATTTAATTCAAAAATGAGGATGATTGCGCAAAAGAATCTGTTACCCCATAACCGTGGCATGATGAAGCTAGCATTTTTAGGCGTAGGCCTACTTAACAACTTACAAAAATTTGTTTCATATTCTTTGCGTTGCGCAACCACAGCCAAACCTCAAAAAACATTTCGATCACAAAACTTCAGAATTTTGTTACTTGAAATGCGTGGTGAACAACTACATTACATTGCGTCATAGAGTTTATTGCAACATTAAAAATTATGACGAAACAAACAAAGACTGTCGAATTCATATTGGAATAGGTGTATTTAGTTTGTTTCAAATGTTATAAGTGGACAAGCAGAAAAATATCTCCGGAATTAATTATGTTTGGTCTAGAGTAAGTAAATACTCTTGAGCTTTAAGAGAACTATTCTAAGTAGGTCGTATTGGGCGGATTTTGTTTGTTAAGCACTTTAAACTTGACACAAAGACAGCGTGTCAGGTCTTTGTTGTTTATGAATTAGATATCAATCACCTCAGCAATATATTTTTTTTGTTTTTGTTTTAAATCAACGACATCCAATTATAAAAATGCCTCCCACGCTAAAGTCTTTTGCAGTTTAGTTGCAGAGCCAGTGAAAGCTTTTAGTAGCTAAATAACAACAACAAAATAATGATAAATAAAAAGCAGTGCTTATTTATGATTTTGAAACTGGCGCAGCAGTATGAAAGATGCGCGAAGATTACAAAATTTATTTTTGTATAATTTTACGTTTTGCAATTGTAGCTTATTTGATGGTAAAAATGTTGAAAAAGTACAAATTCTAAAAGAATAAGTAATAATTTGCGACGTAACTCATATCAAAATGACTCAACCATACGTAGTATAAAAAGCTAACCAAATAGAGCTCAAGCCGTGATTTTCTTATTCAAGATTTTAGCTCTTCTGTTAACTACTCAATGCTGTTTGTTTGATTTTCGATTGATCAGCAGAAAACAGTTATGCATTTGCAAACAACAGCAAAACGGCAGTAAGAAACAAGGGTGTGCGGGTGCATGTCCATCTTCCATAAACTCTTTATTTAGAGACCAGAAACTGAGGCGCGGAGAAAAAGAGAAGAGCAGTGAAGAAAAAAAGCTTGCTCTTGTTGCCAAAGTTTTTTGCAGTCACGTGTATTCGACTGTTTTGATTGGACATATTCGTAAAACGAGTAAACCGTGGGGGAAAAAGTTAAGCTGATTAGACGAATTGGCATATTTTAGAACAAATGGATCAAAAAGGAAAATAGGCTAAACAGTCAGTTTCTAGTCTACTAATAAAGAGTCTATGGTACAATAATGTTATCTTTTAAAATGTTTGATTAACTAAATCGCTTTGGTTGAAAATGCTAAAAACTAGTGTCAAACGTGTTTTCTTTTTGTTTGTGTGGTATCTAAATTACAAGAAATAATAATGATTTGCAGCAAAAGTTCCAAGAAAACTAGAATTTTAATCAACGGCGAAACAAAATTTTTAGATAATTTGTGAAAAATGACAATTTATAATCATTTTTTGGCTAACATTATATTAATCACCATCCGAATATCAAACTAACAACAACTAAACTTACAGCCACGAAAAGCAGATTACCAATTACGATATAAAACAAAAAAGTTAAACCTTTATTACCAAGCAATAATTTAAATTTTTTTGCAAAATCGGAAAAAGCATTCTAAAAGCTCGGAAAATTTAGCCCTGCTCCATATTCTACGTTTTAACATTGCTTTGGCTGTTAAATACATTGTCAAACTCATTTTCTGGGGTTTAGGAGTCAAAAACCCTATATTATTTCAGTTTAACACCAGAGACCACAAAAGTACCAAGTTTGGCGTAAGGATTGACTTTCACTAAATAAAAAAAAGTTTAAAGTTGGTGACGTCATCATAGTTTTGTCATCATAGTAAGGTGCAGTATCGTTTTATTGAATTAAAACAGAAATAATAGCTTCCCGAATTAGCGGTTGCGCTTGAAAATGACAACAAAATAATAAAAATGTAAGTTGTCTCAAACTCACAAAGAAGAAGCTCTCCAAAGAAAAATAAATGTCCAAAAGCATTAACGCTCACTCTTATCCAAAAATGTTTAGTTTTGAATGATTTCCCAAAATCAGACATCACTTAGCCCTATTTTACGCGGGCTATTTGACCAACGCACTTTACACGCTATTTGACCCATCCATTTCTCACTACCAAAACAACATATAATCTATTAAAGAACAATGTACTAAGACACTTAATAATAAGCGATAGAGAGTATCCAGAGTCTTATAGGCACAATCAAACCTTTGATTAACAGCCTAAGACATACGGTTTCGGAATCGACATTCGTCTTTATTTCTCGTCAGTGCACTTATGACTACAGGTATGAAGATGAGCGTGGAAAGGCGAAGAATCGCAAATTAACCTGCTCAAGACACAATTTTTTTTCCAAAAATATTAAGTAATCGCAATATTACAAGAAATAATCTGACGTGATTTGAAAATATCGAACTTCGAGATTTTTGGTCAAAAAAATTTTTTTTCATCATTTTTTTCTTATGATTTTCTCTATCTTTTGCTGAAAGAACGAACTTTCTAAGTGCTGTAGTTTCGGAGATAGAAAAAATCTGACAATAACGAACTTGAAAGTAATCTGAAAATATCGAACTTCAATGTTTATTACGTCACAGAAAAATTTTATTACAATTAAAAAATCAATTTTTTCAATGTTCAAGCGACAAGATGACAAATTGTAACTGACACTTCAGGTCATACCGTAGCGATATATTGACGGATTTAGTGACAGAGCAACAAACGTAGAGTTTATTTTTTCGAAAAATTTAACGAAATTTTTTGAAAAATAGTAGCAAAATTTTGACCTTAAATCATTTAGTGTTGATCATGGAGAACTGAGCAAGTTAAATCAACTAGCCTACCAGCTTGCCCATGAAATAAGTAGGCTTGAAATAAAACAGTACTACAGAGTCAATACCTAGGTGGGCATCAGATCATGTGGTCGGCAACCTATGGCTCACGGGCCTAATCCGGCCCGCCAAAAAAAATCATCCGGTTTGCGATCTCTGCGATTGCGGCAATATGTAGCAATATTGAGCTGTACTGCGAGTAGAGCACGAGATAAAAGCGAAATATTAGTACTTGATATAATATACAAAAATATGTTAAATGAAAACAAGCATGCCACAGTGTCATTGTTTGGCAGTATTTACTTAGCGTGCAAAATTTTAATCAATGAAAGTCGCCAAGCAATAGCAATTTGCAAGATTTTTAATCGTTTACGTTCAATCTTACCTAAAGGATTCCGGGCTGATAGCCTGCAGGCCAGATAGCACTTAAACGATCAAACATTAAAACTCTGGCCCCTCAAACGTCCAAACAGTAAATTAAATCACTAGTATTTTGCAAGATGTTATGCTTTTACTGCTTCCAAATTACCGCTGGACTTACCGTACGTAAACTTTTTAAGCCCAAAATACCATCAAATATTTGATTTTATTTGCGGCATTATTGAGGGCATGACAACATCAAGTTTCTCATAATAAAGGGCATTGGAACTCGCAAAAGAGCTTCCATCGTTGGGACCTTAATCACAAAAAATAAATGATTATTAATGCTAGTTTGCACAAGCTATTGCACCAACTCATTGTACATGATGGAGAGGAGGACAAAAATGCCCCTCTACCTAATTTTTAAACCGGAAATCGCGTGAACACCAAATTCGGCATGCGGTTTGTTGTTTACCAATTTTTTTTTAATCCCATTTTGAGTTGATGACGTCACCATAATGACATCATGGCCATATTTTATAAAAATTACGCTATAGGAGTGTATACATTAGGGTTAAAAATTATTCAGTTTTCTAAAAAGTTCTAAAATTGTTTACGGAAACTTTGCCCCAGCTTTCATGTGGTATAGGAAAAGAGATTTGGTAGCCGAATGATATGCTTTCCAGACCAGAATTACAGCTAATGCTGATACTTCATTAATTTTCAAACAACTTCAAATACTTTCGAAACGAAAATAAACCAACTAGTGGCGCAACCAGGCGGTGGGGAGTTATGGAGCTTCAGTCTCTTAACTAAGATATTTAAAAAATTTAACCCAAAAACACAAACGTTCAAAATGTTCTTTAGACCTAATCCTGTAAGTAAACGGGAGGTTGAAGGGGCTGACCAGTTTAATTCTTTAAGTGGCTTAAAAATCCATGCAATGTACAGTTATTTCAAATGGCTCTAAAAATGAGCGAAATTTGATCTGAATAACGTTAAATTGGCAATTTTCTTGAAAAAATGACAAAAATCACCCAGCGGTTGGAAATTTGACTCCTGAGACCCCGATAATTTCCGGTGACTGGGAGCTCTGTCCCCAGACTTTCGTCTGTGACATCCTTAAGTTGCACAAGTTTGCTCTGCACCCAGCTCAAAAAAGACATTTATTTTGACAAAAAATTTTAATTTTGTAATCAAGCCCCTTCCCCCTCAGCAAAGTCCTGGTTGCGCTTGAAACAAGCATATTTTCATCATTTTGTGCAAACGAGTTATTTATCCAAAGCAACAGAGTTTCTGCTGAATCTGCACTCTCATTTAAAATACGTCAAATTGTGTTAATATTATCTAAAATCAACTTTTGAAGGATCAAATTTTTAGTAAAAATATGTTTCGGCCCACCGAGACCTTACTGATTTGGTTTTTGGCTTACTACTACGTAAAGTTGCCGACCCCTGGTCTAGACCAAGAACGCTGTTCTACGCTTGATAGCAAAGTTTGATGTTTACAAAATGTTTGCAAAATACATGTACGTTACTTTTTTTTTAAATTTAAGTTACGCTAAACTAGCGACCTACGGTGATACTTCAGCACCTTTGGCCGAACTTTTTTTCTGGGTCTCATGACCAATCCCTGTGCTCCAAGTTTTATCCAAGACATAAAGCCTTCCGGTCCATTGCTATCGCTTTTCGGGGTCCCTCCAAAGAACCCTCTTTTTCCTCTACAAGCTTTTGTAATATCTGTGCTACAAACAGTGTGCTTCTCCCGGATGCTGGTTCCCCTTCCAAGGCAAAACGCTGATTAACCAATTTGAAATTCTCCTCTGAGCTGCACAGGGTCATTGCTGGATGCTTTTCCTCCATCCCACCTCATTGCTTCTTTTCAAAAGCTATCTTCTTTTTGAAAATAACCAAGCACTAACATGCTTTAAACGTGTTCTGCGTCTTCTTCCAGAATCATCATTTTATTCTCAAAGCGTTTATCTCGGAATTAGTGATCAGCCGGTTAAAAAAAAGCCATCCCAAAAACATTTTGCATACCAGCGGAACCGCTTTTTTTCTGAACGCCAATCACGTCCATAGCATCATTTTACATAACTAACTGCTCTGTCCTCAGAGTTGCATTCGCCTTGCATCTCCCAGTAGTAGTTAGTCCTTCTTTCCTCCTTCAGAGGTTCATGTATAAAACTGACGGATTTGTCTCTTCCAGCTTTATACCGGATGGTGCTGGAGTGAACGCCGTAATTATACTCCATACGCAATACCTATGACTCTCTTACCTTGTCTGCAGGACCATTGGACCAATCGCTTCCAGTTTCACTGCAAAATTCCACCTCTAGACTAGACCGGAACGCGTCCGGTGTAACAACCAAATGATATTCTGCCACTACAAGTCAGTTCTCTTTCTCTTGGTCTCTCTCTTTGTTTTTACTTTTATCGGCCCCCTTATAATCTCCTGACAAAGTCTCCTTGGAGGTTTTGATGGTTATAGTAGGGTGCATAGGCGGGCAAAGCGCAACTAGAAGCTCAAAGCGCAACTTTCACAACCTCTGCAATTGCAGAAGTTGCGTTGCGCTTTAATTTTTTATTTTGAAACATTGTGGAAGTTACGTGGCGAACTAAAGTCTTTAAAATTTGTTACGCTTTAATTGCGCTGAGCTTTCAATTTTTTTTTCAGTTTCAAGCGCAATTCTACACATTGAACTTAATTTTATTCCATTTCGATAGTTTAATATTGATAAATATTGGCCTTCTTTTGCAAATTACTTATTTTTTTCTGTCTAAAATCGCAAAAAATGCGGTGTTTAAATTGTGTTGTGAAATTTCAGTTGCGGAAGTTAGGTTTTACTTTAACTTGGTACAAAATCGCTGTTCCGCAATTGCAGAATTTCTTTGCGCTTTAACTGAATGAAAAAATTCATTGCGGAAGCTGCGCTGCGCTTCAGAAATCAAAAAAATTAAATTGCGCATTTTACGCTACGCATTTATTGGTTGAAAAGATCGTTGCACTTTGTTGCAATGCGCTTTTGATATATTGTTATTTGTGCCCACCTCTGGTAGGGTGACCATATTTTTATCATTAAAAAAGACACAATTTTCCAAGAATTGAAATCAACGAGCCTATCTAGCTTAAGCCTTTAAATTTAGGTGTAGAACAATAAGAGGTTTTTACCAAGATTTTTTTGCTTCTTTTTGTTAAATTTGGATGGAAGCCAAAAACTGGAAGAATAATCACTTTTTGTTAAAAAGGAGGACCATTCTCCAAAAAGAGGACGTATGGTCACCTGAGTGTCTAGTTCCACGCCTTATTGGCCGTTATTGGCCATAGCGGCCATAGCGGTTGCGTTGGGTCCTGGCTCTTTATCAACAGCCATTTTCAAAATTCAATACACCAAGTATCTCCAACGGAGACGTCACATCTTGTTTGTCAATTTCCTTCAGTTTCTTCAGAAGAATTTGTCCAATCAAACCCCACACTCCGTGAGCTCTCCCGCCTTTGCTGTTACAGCATAGTCTATAAATTATTAGACTATCATCATATCTCTTGATTAGTGTTATTACAAATTACAATATCTACGCAGAATTAGTCATAAAGAGAACTTTTCCTGAGCGCCTGTGTACACCCTCTATGGGATGTCATTCAACTCTTTCTTACTGTTCTGTCTCTGAGCCTGCGCGCAAATCTATTCTTGGGTCTACTGTATCTTCAACTTTTGGTTCAGACATTGGTTGGGGGTGCAGCCCGTTAAACTGTTGAGGGCCTACTGAGCATGCCCTGCCAATGAAGCTGGTACAGGCCGAGTCTACCCTTGACGGCAGAATTAGATTATAGACCCAACACTCCTCGGAATTCAAGGTTAACGCACGGGCCAGCTGAGTTATGATAGACTTTTTAGTTAAAGTATAACTTTGCTCTTCGCTGCGCAAAAAAAAACAACTTTTCTTAGAACAAAAAATTTGCATGAAAAGCGATGAAATAACGAAACAAAACAACGTTGCATAAAATTACGCCAAGTTATTAAAGAAGTTTTTAGTTTTGGAACTGTAGACTTTAACGCAGTCGAGTATTATGATGGAAAAATAAACTACTATCTTCTTATCCCACAATTTTTCCCACTGCACTAATAGGTTTAATATAAGGTATTGCTCGGGCGCAAAGACGAGGAGATGGGTTTCGCAAACTCGTTACACGCTTTGGCGTAATATTGCGTGTACAATGAAAGATTTGATTGACTTAAATAATTAATTATTCTTCCAACATTTCCTCATTAATTTAGATTACAAGAAATATTGCGCAAATAAACCTAGTAATAAGCTATGATGATTCAACATTACACGTTCCAATTACGTTCCTAATTGCAGAATAAACTTATTGTACTATTTTACAAAAATAATTCACGTTGATTTCAATCAAATATGGTCAAAAAAAAACGAACTTTAAGGTATTTTTTATGATGCAATAAATGCTACAAAGTTTGTCCCGGACGAACTACGGGATTTATTACGTAATAGTATTGAAACAAAGGACGTTTAAAAGTTGATTTTCTCCGAAATTAGAAACAGGCAAAAATGCCTGAAGTTCGATATTTACAAATCACGGCAGAATTATACTAGTTCAATTCAAAATAATTTTCTATAGCGTGCCTTAGACAGCTGTTTCGCCCGATCTCAGGG
The DNA here is from genome assembly GCA_963965965.1 of Trididemnum nubilum. Classification (NCBI taxonomy): domain Eukaryota; kingdom Metazoa; phylum Chordata; class Ascidiacea; order Aplousobranchia; family Didemnidae; genus Trididemnum; species Trididemnum nubilum. Next base: position 38,320,847 of record OZ014473.1, on the reverse strand, counting down.
CTCATCAGTAAGGCTAGCAAGGCCAAAAGGACAAATATCACCAGTGATTAAAAGTTAGCTAGCCTATCGTTCTTCTGAGAGATGTAAGATATGATTTGTACTTTAGTCGGTAAAGATTTGATTTGTAGCTTATAGTTTCATTCGGTAAAGATTTTTCAGTTAAGATTTACTTATTTTGGCTAAAATATGACTGATTGATGGGTAAAGATGAAAAACATAATCGGTAAAGATTTATTTATTGATTGATAAACTGGTAAAGATGCATGTTTTGAATATTTTTGTCACTGATGATATTTGTCCTTTTGGTCTTGCTAGCCTTACTGATGAGAGCTGAGATTGGGCGAAACAGCTGTCTAAGGCATGCTGTTGAAAATTATTTTGAATTGAACTTTAATATCCGTTATCTCAGCACCTTCAAGCTCTCAGGAGTTATTTGTAACAAAATTTGGATCGAGTTCACGTTAATTCTTAATAAAAGTATTTTTTCTAAAAAGATTTATTACGAAAAAACTGAGAGGGGAGCAACAATGCCGCATGATCATGCAGGCCCGGCGCCAGGATAGTGTGACTGGGAAGGGGGGGGGGCATAAATAAATTTTAGGGGAGCGCGAGAACTTTATTTATGTGAATTCGAGAGTGTGGATCAAGCAAAAAAGGTGAAGACCAAAAAAAAGGTCTTCATCCCAAAATATACACTGTGTTTCATGAAATTCGGTGTGAGTCCACCCAAAAATTACTAAAAAACAGTTCTTGCTCACGAATTCTAGAGCAATAAGTACTATTTTGCGAGGCTCAGGCCTGGATTTGCTCTTCAGTAGCCCCGAGCTTATTGATTTCTTCGGGGCACAGTCCTCGCTTGGGGGGCACAACTTTTGTTTCGGGGGCACAAGCAGTCATTTGGGGGGCACGGCACCGGAATGCCCCCCTCCCCGTGGCACCGGGCCTGTTATCATGTAAAGCAGAATTAACTAACTAAAAACTGATTTGAACTGACTGTTAAACATAAAGCTATAATCTACAAGTACAGCATACAGTACGGTAACAAAGCTGTACATTTTTTGCGAAAACTTTTTAATTTCCAATTTATCCAATAAGAGTAGATAAATCCGGTCCCAGTGCCAATATGTTCTATTTTCAATTAATGTATAGTACTTGATTCTATTTGAATAAGATAACTGAAATTGATCCAGAACTTGGGCTGGAATCAATTTCATCGAAAAAATAAAATAAAAACAAGCTTTTTTATTTATTGAGACCGGTTCCTTAGTCATTTGGAATGGAAGAAATAGTACTTGTGCTAAAACAATTGCTTTTGTTTTCGATTTTGTCTGTGGTTAGTGTCAGAGTTTCAAAAAGTTTTCGATAACAAAGAGTTAGAGGAAATATCAAATCTGAATACTTTTGCTTTCTATGTTGTTAGGGCCATAGGCGAAGCCAAGAGGGGCAGGGGGCCCACCCCCCAATTCAAATACCACCAATGATAAAAAAAAAAGTTATGACAACATAGCCTAGCGATACTTAGTTGCAGTTTTTTTTTCAGTAATTACGCACATAACAGTAACTAACAGTAGCATTAATGACGACGAAGGAGCTTCGGAGCCCCTAACTGACAACCACGGGGCCCAGGGCCCCTTGCCCACGACCAGAGGTCCCTACTCCCTAGGGCCCTAACCGACAACCAGGGTGCCCGGGAACTCTAACTGACAAACAGAGGACTCTTGGGCCTCTAACTGACGACCAGGGAACCCAGAGCCTCCAATTAACAATCAGAGGGCCCTGAGCCCCCAAACGACAACCAGGATCCCCGGGACTATAACTGACAACCAGAAAGCCCCAGGATTCCTGTCTGACGACCAAGGGTCCTGGGCCAGTGGCCTCTTAAGTCAAATTTTTAACAATTTATATGCAAAACCTGTGAGAAATTTTTGTCCTAAAAGTTGTAACCCCAGGCCCTCGTTTAACGCTATTATGAACTTAATGCTATAACACAGGCGGTAATGCAAACCCCCAATTAAAATGCTACCACTGATAAATATAATGAGAGCATAGCCAGTATGTTGTCCTTGTCCGGAATTGCAGTTTCTTTAATTCAGGATTTACGCGTACAAACGCAAGTAATAATAATGACGACCACGTGTCCACGTCATAATAATGTCATGCAATTCTTAAAGGTTTCAAAAAACTGTCAAGTGACTTGACTCGAGTCCTCCACGTTTTGGAAAAAAAGTTATTTTAATTTTGCTTTGAATGATTCTTTTTTTATGAAAGAACTTAAGGGCGAGATCTTATCTCAAAATCATAGGCGTAGCCAGATGGGAAGCCTGGGGGCCGAGGCCCTCTCAATCGAAATGCCACCAATGACAAAATTTGACAAAACAATTCTTATTTCTTCATTTTCAGTTTTTTTTAGGATCTTTGCGTACAACAGTACACGCGTACAACAGTAATTAACAATAAATTATATTGACGACCAGGGGGCTCTGCGCACCCCCTTAATTCATTTTTTCCAGCCAATTTAAACGTATAACCAGGGTGAAATTAAGGGTTTTTGTCCAAAAGTTGCTACCTCAGGCCCTCATCAAAACTTTTATGAACGTAATGCATTAACCAGCGCAGTATTGGCCATATGGCACAGTGCCAGGGCCCCGCCCTCAGATGGTAGGACTTTTTTGGTCTTCACTTATGTTTTGCAGGAAGATGTTGCAAAAATTCCTTGAGTGCCAGGAGCCCCGCGCATATAAATCCTGCCCAGAAATAACATGGTTAGTAAGCGTAACCATCTATTGTACCATTTTTCAATAACAGTTCACCTCCACCTTGCCAGTTTTTACGCACAAAATACTTTTTAAAAAAATACCTAGAAAAAATGCTCATTGAACAAATTATTAAGTTTGAATTGAGGGTTCCTGGACCCCTGGTCTTCATGTACTCCTATAATTGGTTAACTTCATGAAAAAACAAAAATCTCTAAGGGAAATCTTCGAGTAGATTATTATTTACTGTTAAAATATTGCAGGAGGCAATGTGCTTTACTTCCCCCTACATGGACCAAATCACTTACAATTGAAATTTTACACCATAATGCAAGATTTTAAACGTGTTTTGGAATCTAATTGCAAGTAAAAGGAGGATTGAACAATTAAAAACTTTTGATTGGTTTTTCAAATGTTAAAAATCTAGATGTTTCGAATGGCTGTGAAGACGTGCGAAATGTTTCCAAAAGGATTAAAATAGCTTTTTTTCCAAAAACTCACAAAAATTACCCATTGGCTGAGAGCTTTGCCCCCAGACCCAATAGCCACCGGCAGCTAAGATCTCCATCCAGGAGCGTATTTAGGGGGGCATGGCTCCTTGGCCCCCCTTTGGGTCACCAGTATAGTATAATATTAGCTTAGAATAGCATGTAAAATTGCGGCATGCCCCCCCCCCCCTTTTGTAACTTGGGCAGAAAGCTTGAGCACAAAAACGGACAAAATCTGACAGAAAAAAATTTTTTTTGGTCTTCACCTAATTTTGGGCAGAAAAATGGATTGATTCTGAGTGGGAAATTTTTTCTTTTGGTTTTTATTATTCTCAAATTTCCTGCACCCTCCCCCCCCCTCGAAAATCTTGCGTACGCCACTGCCCCGTTTGTGATACGTTTGAGTACACTAGCTTACTAAACACGTCTCCTAAGTTAGACATTTTGCACTTTTTAGCTATCAGTTTTCACCCTCTCCCTTTACCAAAATCCTAGTTAAGTGCCAACTGGCTACGGCTTCAGATCTTCCATTCTACGATATCTTTGCCCCACAAAAAGTTCCATTTTTGAAAAATATTTCTGATGACGTTATTGCATGTGATTTGTGGTTTGGCCTCTCCCCCCCAATCAAAATTCCTGGCTACGCCTATGATTAGGACAATACTAAAAAGAGTAAAAGTAGGAAAAAGGATTTAGATTAACGTTTAGAGTTAATCCTAACCCTAACCCTAATCTTTATCCAGACCCTACCACTAACCTGCCTTTTAGCACGATTTCCACAATACGAAAGCGCTGTATATTTACGATGTATACTAAAACGCTGTATATTCAAGTTTGTTGATGGTTTGCAACAAATAAATAACTTGAACTTGAAACGCGGAAAAATAAGAAAAGACGAAAATCGTGATAAAAGGCGGGTTAGAATTAACGTTAGGGTTAGGTTAGGGTTGATCCTAATCTTTTTTACTTTTTTACTTTCCCGCCATTTAGCACGATTTCCGTTTTTTTTTTCTACTTTTTCACCTTTTGGTATTGCCATGTTACTTTACCGCCATTTAGCACGATTTCCGTCTTTTTCCTACTTTTCCACCTTTTAGTGTTGCCATGTTATTGCAAACTTTATATTACTGCCGACATTGCTAACTGCTTGCTGATATTGCTAACTGAGATTGGATGTTTTTAACGTAGGATCACATTTACTCTCAAACGTTAAAGTGGGCAATGAAACTCCCAACATTTTTAGAAATTTTTGGTAAACTGCTGTTTTTTTACTTCCTAATGCTGCTGGAATTAATGTGAACATGCAACGTTTGGTCTTGATTTACGCTGGTTTAACTGCCTTTTTTTACTGTAAAACAATATAACTAACCGGTTAGAAAATATTATTTATTGCTACTTTTAAGTAGTCTAGTGGACAAAACATTTGCTATTGAAACGGTTGACACGAGTTTAACGGTAGAACGGTAGACACGATTTTGCAAGTGGAACGGTAGGCACGAGTCCGATTCCTAGTCGGATCAAACTAACAACTAAAAATATAAGTATTCAAACCTTTCCAGCCTGACTCTCCGCATCGAAGGACTGTGCTGTGAACTTTCATGGCGAATGGTAGCCAAGTAGACACTGCGCAGGAGGCAGCTTGACTCGACGACCACAACGATTTTTCGTTATCTTTTGGTCAAGACAACTTGGCGAATAAAAATTCAACTACAGTTACGTTTTGCTTGATAGGTGGAGAATTAGGATTGAAACAGATTGTTCGAAAACACTTTGTTTTTTCGTTTTGATGTTTTCTCATCTTAAAGCCTTTAAAAATCAAGCTTTGTCTAGCCAAAATATATCCCAAAACACAACAAAAATTAGCCCGAGGTCACCGAAAAAAAAACAAACTTTCAATCTCATTTACTTTTGAAAAAAATCGCAAAATATCGTATGTCGTAAGTCGCTAGGCACCTTATAAAATATACCCATTGGAGGGCACGCTAACGCAACAATTAGCTCCGCTAACAGCTATTCCGTTAATTGAAAATATTAGCTTCACCAACGCTAATTCGATAGCACAAATTTTTTGTTAGCGGAAGCTAACACTAATTCGCTATTCCGCTACTTAACCACAAAAGTACAATGCGAGATGGAAAAAAACGAAAAATCAATTTCATAACTTGTACCAATCATTGTGGCTCTCACTAACTCCATAAAAATTATTCCTGGTCAATTCCAAATTCCGACGGAAAACCAGCACTACCAAATGGCGAACACTTCTTTTTTATTTCTTTTGTCATCACTTAAAATTGACCGAAAAATGGTACAACGAATCGGCGGAGAACTTTTTTTTCTTTTATGGTCTTCACTTAAATTCGGCCGAAAAATACCTCAACCAAACGGCGAAGACCTTTTTTTAAGTATGGTCTTTTAAGTTTTTCCATACGGCCCCTATCAAACTCAAGGTTGAAAATTCGACTCTGTAACAAAAAAAGTTGAAAACCACAGTTCTAAGCAGCAAATAGTGGCAGGCGCATAACCAAAATTTCGCTGGGGAAAGAGGGGATTGAACCATAAGATTTTTTCATTCTAAAATGCTTCAATTGGACAGTGTGCTAAACAGACTAGGGCAACTTAAGTACATCAAAAACGTCCAGTTTTTCTGATTTTTCGGGAAAAGTAGCAATGTAAACGCTATTTGGATCGTATTGTGCTTGTTTTCTGAGCCGTTTGGAAGAAGTTCCAAGGTTAGAAACTGAGCAAAGCGCAATTTATGACAGTGACTTCTGCAACCTCCGTAATTGCGGAAGTTATTGCGAAAGTTGAGTTGCGGACTAATAAAAGTCTTTACAATTTGTTCCTTTTTAATTGCACTACGCTTTCAAAAAATTTTATTTTTTTTGGTTAATAGCGCAATTCTATATGTTGAACTTATACTTGTTTCATTTCGATCGTATTGTTGATGAATGTCGACCTTCGTCAGCAAATTACTTACTTTTTCCTGTCTACTGTAAAATCGCAAAAATACTGTTTTTGCATTGTTTCTTGTAATTTTAATTGCGGAAGTTACACTTGCGCTTTGACTTGGTATCAAAATGCTGTTTCGCAATTGCGGAATTGTGCTGCGCTTCAACTGAATCAAAAAGTTCATTGCGAAAGTTGCGTTGCCCTATAAAAATTTAAAAAATCAAATAGCGTATTTTGCGCTGCCCTTTTACTGGTTAAAAAGATTGTTGAGCTTTTTTACGCTGCACTTTTGCTATAATGTTATTCGTGAGCACCTCTGCAAACATTTATTTGACTTGGTTCTATTTGGGTAGAAAGAATTTTAGTAAAAAAAGGAACAAAAATGAACAAAAAAATAGAAAATGCTGATGTAATTATCAAAAGAAATTGAATATTTTTCCTCCCATACTTGGCTAATTGTTCAAGCAACCGCGATAGCATACAACTGAAAGTGTTTTAATTTGAGCGAAAAGCAGTTTATCAAAGTTGTCTGATGCATGGTTAAAATAATGCATTATGACAGAACCATTCAGTTTTGACTATAGTTTCCTCTTCTCTTGTTTTTTTTGTAGACCGCATTTATCCTACTGACACCAGAAATGTCAGACGCTAACTATTGGATGATTAGCGAACTTTTCATTTCAGTAACTATTTCGTGTTTGGAGTAGTTCCCACATGGTTAGGAGTTCCCAATGATCCAATTTAAAAAAGACGCCTTTGCCCTCACGGCCACGCTGCTGATTAACTTATAAACTCTTTGGAAATCTGAGCATTTTATGGCTCATATTTACCTAAACAACCTCATAAAACGTTTTTGTGACGTAACTATTTTGTCTTTAGCATTTTATGATTTAGTCTCAAAAAAAATAAGAGCAAAATTTGACTGGTCAATGACGCCATAGAAAAAATCACAAAAATTTGCCAAAATGTGGCCGTGACGTCATCTACCCGAAACTAAATTTTCCAAAAAAGTGTTGATGAAAGCCAATTGGCATACCAAGCCAAAGTTGTTGTTCTCATGATTTCTGGTTTAGGAATTAAATAGGGTGCATTTTTACCGAACTACCAGTCCTCTCGGGAAAAATGAGTTGGTCAAATAAAGCGAAAAAATAAGCTTAACGCCCACTGCTTCAAACTGTTCTAACAAATTATTCTTACAAAACTTAAAAACTTGCATCGCCTAAGACGAAGAGTGTAGCGTATATACTGCGTATTCAGTGATGAGCACAGGGGCGCTGTTCACCAGCGGCGCTATTAGCGCCACTGCTTTTTCGATAGCGGTAGCGGCAGCGCCGCTGTTTTTTGAGCCGAAAAAGCGGCAGCGCTTCAGCGCTGTTTTTCACGCAGATTTTCTCCCGCTGCCGCTACTGCTAATAAACTTTTTCCAAGACTTTTTTGATTCACATTTTAACACGTTACCGTTTGGAGTCTTTACTCTCCGCTTGTTTTCACTCTGCTGCTCTTTTTACCACGTTATTTTAGTTTAGTAGAACATACAAGGTTACCTTTGTGACGTTTTGTCGTTGCTCGTACACAGTATATGTATAGGCAAGTTTTACCGTACGTGGTCCCATTTTTTCTGAACCAAAATTGAACGAATTGTGTGGTCAAGTAGCGGGCCAACTTGAACTGATAAAACTGATTTCAATAAAGCCGATTTCGAGCAGTATCTCTTTAACGAAAATGCGATAATTGCAGTTCGATAAATGCTAAAAACTTGAGACCGCGATATTTCCTCAAAATGCTAGCAATTAGTAAAACAAATGAAGATGATTTGTAGGCTATCTGGTCACAGACCACATTATAGTTCGTAAACTGCAAGTAGAACAGTATAGTAACAGGCCCGGCGCCAGAGTAGTGTGTTTCGGGGGGCACAAAAACTTTTGGGGAAGACGCTTACGCAGCAGAGACCAGACGCATTTGGAACGCGGCAGCAATCTGGTGAATATTTGCTGCAAATCCTATGTTATCCTCCTTTGGTATGGATTTTGCCCTCAAATTTGGAGGTGAAGACCAAAAAAATAAAAAAAGGTCTTCATTGCAAAATCATAAGCTACTAGATCACGTTCACTCGATCTGTCTTGCTGTTTCATAGAAAAAAAGCGTTTGTGGCGACCTATTTTGGGGCAAAAGTTCGCTGGTCCTCTTGTGCAAGCACAAAAGTTTATTCTAGCTTGTGGGGGCACAAGCAGTAATTTGGGGGGAGCACAAGCAGTGATTTGGGGAGCAGGGCCCGAAATGCCCCCTCCCCCGCTGCATAGGCGTAGCTAGGATTTTTGATTGGGGGGCCCCAAACCAAAAATCACGTGCAATGAAGTCATCATAAATTTTCGAAAGAGGAACTTTTTGTAGGACAAAGGTATCGTAGAATGGAAGATAAGAAGCTGCGGCCTGGTTTGGCACTTAACCAAGAGTTTTCTAAAGGGAGAGCGCTGAAACCAAAAGTTAAAAAAGAAAATATCTAAATTGGTAGACGTGTGTAAGTAGACTAGTTCAACTCAAACGTATCACCGACGGGGGTCTGGGAGCGAAGCCCCTGGTTCTTAGGCGAATTTTTGTAATTTTTTGGAAAAAAAAAGCTATTTTAATGCCATTGGATCACATTTTGCATGTGCTCAGAACCATTTGAAAAAACTAGATTTTTAACAATTGAAAGCCAATTGAAAAAAATTAAATTGTTTCAATCTTACTTTTACTCATAATTTGGTACAAACTACGTATATAATTTTTCATTTTTGGTTAAATTTTGTAAGTATTTTAGTTGTAAATAATAATCACTCGATGATTTTCCGTAAAGATTTTTGTTTCAATAGGAAAATTGCCAGTTGTAGGAGTACATGTAAGGTCAACGGGCCCCTGGCTCCTTAATTCAAATTCAATAATTTGCTCAATGAGCATTTCTCCTACCTTTTTTTTTTCTAAAGTATTTTTTCGCTTAAAAACTGGTGAGGTGTAGGTGAATTGTTATTGAAAACCGTACAATATATGGTTGCGCCTATACTTACCATGTTATTGCCCGGGATGGATTTATATTACGCGGGGCCCCTGGCCCTTTGGAGATTTTCGCAACATCTTCCTGCCAAAAATAAGTGTAGACCAAAAATAAAGTCTTACCATCTGAACGCAGGGCCCCTGGCACTGTGCCATATGTTAAATCCCGCCCTGGTTATTGCATTATGTTTTTAAAAAGGTTAGATGAGATCCGAGATAGCAACTTTCAAAATTAAAGCCCTTAATTTCAGCCGAGTTATAATTTTTTAGTTGGTTGGCAAAAATTAATTGAGGGGGCTCTCTTGTTGTCAATATTATTGTTAATTACTGTTGTACGCGAAAAATGCTAAAAGAAACTGAAACTGACAAAACAATAGACTTTTTTGTCACATTTTTATCATTGGTCGCATTTCAATTTGGGGGAGGCCCGGGCCCCCTGCCCCCCTCTGGCTACGCCTATGCCACGTAGCGCCGGGCGTGAGTAGTTACAGTATATTATTGTGTAGCAAAAAAAATTTTGCTACAACAGTTAACAGTAAAACTGAGAATTGAATTTATTGCGCGCTAAAAATTGAACTAACAAATAGAACCAGGTAATAAATAAGCTTCAAAGACATCTTAGTTATGGAGTTATATTCGTAGAAAAAATACTTAGTGTAACGTGAATCGCATTGAGCATCATTTGCTTTAACATGTACGTCATTACTACGCATCTCCCTCGACTTTGTAAACACCAGTTCTTAAACGCTCGATCTACTTTTATGTCAAAGTTAGACGAAATCATCGCAGGACGTGAATTTTTGCAAAACTCCAAGAAATGTTTTGGAACACGGTCGATTGACAAATTTTCCTGTCTGATCTCTACGCGAGGAATTATTTTAGTGGTTGAGCGTGTGATGAAAGATCGACTACTTTACAGCTACCAGAGCCGGATAGATTGTACATAAGCTGAATAGTGTAGTATTTGATTTTAATGGCAATAATGGCAAAACCTTAGCGTATTTGAGTCGATATTTCTTATTGCATTTTATTTGTGTAGAAAATGCGATAAGGAATTTTGCTTCCTAGTGTAACTTCCAGGGATAACTTCCTTAGTAATTTCCAAAGCGCTGGTTTGACCAATCCGCATTTTGAAATGCTTGTTTTTTTGAAAGGAGCATGCCAACAACTAATTGAATAGTGATTTGCTTACTTGTCCACCATTTAAGCCTGCTAATGCCGATTGTAACCTGTACTGATGTATTAAAAGCTTGAATAATTAACTTTCGCAAGTAAAGTTGAAATTTCACCACTAGATACCGTGTTTGAATGCCATTGTTCTTTTTACTATTTATTTTCTTAAAGTAGCGGCAGCGGCCGCTGTTTTGCATGCAAGTAGCGGCAGCGGCGCTACTTTTTTATTTGAGTAGCGACAAGCGGCAGCGCCGCTGCTTTTTTTTGCCAAATAGCGGCAGCGCCGCTGCTTTTCAAGTAGCGGGTGCCCAGCTCTGTGCGTATTGCGTCAGCTTTCAGAAACTGCAATGCATCGGTTTCAAAAAATTGTATTTATGTATGAGATACCGATATATCTGGAGCACAATCTATAAGTTTCTCAAAAGACATTCTGCTTTAAAATTTTTCAATTTTTAATTGGTGTTGTTTAAATTTGAAAAAAAAGCTTTTTTTGATAATTCTGCAGGCAACAATGAAATGTAGATGGTTAGTTTATTGCCAGCTATAGTTTCTTTTTACTCTATCAAGCAAATCGCAGTTTAAAAGTTATTATTCACAAATTTCCTGCATAACGTTCAACACTAAAAGATAGAGAATAAAGCCTCCATCGTGTGTAGTAAACAGGTGGGCAGGTAGCAGCTTGACTCAAAGACCTAAAGAGTCTGTTTGTTGTCTCTTGGTCAAAGCAACTGGGTGAATGAGATGTAATTAATTTTACATTAAAATTTTTCTTTTAATTCATTGATTGTCAACCTAAAACTATAGGTTTTCGTGTTTCGACCAGTAACTTTTTAGGCCATCTTCACGGCTAGCGTTTAGAAGTATAAGTTATTCATCTATACAATTTATTATTGTAATATACAGTCCGAATGAGCTATCCCGACGCGGTTTCGACCTTGCTCAAGGGTCTCATCAGGCGAAAAAAATAACTCATATTTAAACATGCAATGACATAAAACTGCAAGTAAAAATTTGGAAACAAAAATTAGCAGCAATTTAGAATCATTAAACTTTCAAACATGCAATGATATAAAACTGCAATTACCAAATTTGGAAATAAAAATTGCATCGATAAACACATCTGCTTTGTATATGCAAATTTTATAATGACGTCAAACAACTTAAGACATGTTCAAATAAAAATCACAGGGAGAGCACGAGCTAAATGCATGTGCGACACATTGCTTAGTGAATAAACACTTAACTAAAAATTAGCAGCAATTTAGAATCATTAAAATTTTTTTAGCTCGTGCTCTCCCTGCGATTTTTATATGAACATGTCATAAGTTGTTTGACGTCATTATAAAATTTGCATAGACAAAGCAAATATGCTTATCGATGCAATTTTTTTTTCCAAATTTGGTAATTGCAGTTTTATATCATTGCATGTTTGAAAGTTTAATGATTCTAAATTGCTGCTAATTTTTGTTTCCAAATTTTTACTTGCAGTTTTATGTCATTGCATGTTTAAATATGTGTTATTCTTTCGCCTGATGAGACCCTTGAGCAAGGTCGAAACGCGTCGCGATAGCTCATTCGGACTGTATATTACAATAATAAATTGTATAGGTGAATAACTTATACTTCTAAACGCTAGCCGTGAAGAAGGCCTAAGTTACTGGTTGAAACACGAAAACCTATAGTTTTAGGTTGACAATCAATGAATTAAAAGAAAAATTTTAATAATTATAAAATGCAGTTATTTTGATATTATTTAGTGCCTCGCTTTATTACGTGGTTACTTTGATTTTGTTTTCTAGCGAAATAAAGTTAATTTAAAAGACATTCAGCAGGTTGAATAATGTTTTGTTCGGTTTTCTCTTAAAAGCATTTGACAGATCTGAAAATTAACTATACCCCATTTGAGTTTTCTACGATCTTCGTTACGAAGACATAACAAGTTACAGTAGATTTCCCCTTAGAAAAATTTTTCCCTTTAGAAATTTTGCCAGAGTTGCCAATTATTAGAAATAAAGTTTTAAAGAGTTACTGCATTTTTCTGATTCTAAAAAAATATTTCGCAGAAAAGTTGCTGTCAAGCAAAAGTAAATATTCAGAACTGTAATGTTGGCTGTATTTACTAGATGTAATCCAGCTTTCCAAAAGATTAATCGTCTGTCACAATCCTGCAAAAAATGGCAACACTTGAAGTAAGGGAAAAATTGTTAACTTGAAACTGCAATCTTTTGAAAACGGAAGGACGTAGCAACTTCAAACTTTTTAGGAATGCACTATAGGCTATCCCAAAATTTTTGTCAATAGTGAAAATTTTGACTTGAATGCCGTTTTCGATAATCTGCCTGTGTGACACTGCTCAAAAACGATTTGTGCAGTAATACATGTAATGGCATGATGAAATGAGCATATATAAATCATATAAACCTATAGGTGGCACATATAAATCTCACATCAAAATCCATAAAATGAAAAAAGTTTACTATTGGGGAATAATCTGCTTGAGAAAATGGATAAAAATTAATTGGCAGCATCCTAACCACATATACGTAATTTGTTTTTTTAATGTTTTTTTTTAATATTGCTAAATAGAAAAATGCATCTTTCATAAACGTTTTTTGCAACGGTTTAATTTTTACGTTGTTTTGAGAGCTTATGTTATTTTAAATTTGTAGGAAAAGCTTTTGAATTGAGCAATAGCTGACTTGAAATCAATTTAGATAAAATCCTAAAGCTGCTAATGTGAAATGGGGTAAATAGGACAGTTTTACTTTTTTTTTAATTTTTAAGTTTTGTTCTTAAGATTAATATTTCATTGTTGGGTGATAAGATGTCTATGAGGTTGGGTCACGTGAAAAACTTTTTTTTCTGTCAAGAGTTTAAATTTTCATATATTTGCAAAAATGTCATGTAACTATTCAGCCCTGCTATCAGGGTGAAATGGGACAATGAGGTAACCTTCACGTAAAGGTTAGTTAACCTTATCGCGAGGTGAATAGAGACACTGTAGGTTGTGATAAAAAACTTCTTAGTTTAATAAAGTTGCTAGATGGAGGAAAATATACGATTGGATGTTGGAAGAGACGCTTTTTTTCCACACACCTACTGCTTACAGTATCTCTCGTATTTCAACTCAGGTGGCATAGTGCAGCATCTTTATATTTTTTGTGGTTAAGCGAAAATCACGATGCTAACACCGACATTGTTTGTTTTGTAGAAGCTACTTGTTTATATTAAAAATGAAACAAGAAAATTCAATGGTCACCAATAGAATAAAAAATTATGCATTTAAAGCAATGAAAATCATTTAAAAAATCAGCTAATAAAGATAACAATACATAAAGTTATCTCCTTTTTTTTTTAAATTCCTGGACTTCCAGTGCTCACGACTAATTGGTATAGGAGTACAATTTTTTGCTTGAAGTGCTTATAGCTATAAAATTTATCTTCAAATGTTTTTGGCCATTTTCAGTTCATGCCACTTCTTACCATTGAACTTACAACGATTCCGTTGGGTTTTACTAAAATGACCTTTCCTGGACATAGGTATTTCTTATACTCAAAAACGACAAAACTTCCCTTGAGATATTTTTCATTAACGTTCACGTTTTCTTGAAACTTTGCCAATGCAAGATGCTTTGATGTATTTTATATTGATTTATAAAAAAGTTTTTATAGAGATAGCTGTTGATTTTACATCTTTAGAGACAACGAAAAAAACTCATGACGTTCACTTGCCATTTCCAACATCTTACTTTCTTTGTAAATCGGCATCACTTACTTCCACAGTACCCAATTTTTGCTATTTTCGTCCCCGACATTTTGGGCGTTTTTATGATAAAAACAATCTGTTCAAATTTATTTTACGCTTCTACATGAAGGAACATCAGCTTTTTCCTCTACTTTTGCATGACAACACTTGTATTTGCCTCATTGCATTTGCTCCAAAACCTCGAAAAGAAGTTATCTGCATGAAAAGATGATGGTCATTACTAGAAGCAAAAAAAGCGAACGTTTTTCCATTGTGCAGGAATGTCCCTATTTACCCCTTACTTCAGATGAATATGCTCCTATAAAAAAAAGAACAAAAATTATAATGTTAACAAAATTAGGGTACTTTTTGCTCCTTAGAGGAAGTTATTTCGTGCGTAACTTAAATCCTGAAATATTTAACGATGTTCAAAGTACATAATGAAAGTCTACAGGATCAAAGTTTTTACCAACTTAAAAAAAAAACACTGGAAACACTTACTCAAAACTTTGATAAACTTGATAAAATCCATTGACAATTTCAAAAATTAATGCCTATTATGCCAATCAACTCAATCATGCATCTCTAAAAACGAAATAACAAGTTTATCGTACGAAGTTAAGTGGTACTTCTCAAAGGTCCAAAAACTTTTCATTAATTTGTTCCAATTTACCCCATTTTAACGGTATGCTTTTTTCTTAAATTTACAGCGACTTTATTAGTATCAATTATGTGTCGATCAATGCAATGCTTTAGGGTATGTCGTAAATTTTGTTTTTAAAGTTACTTTAATGTTAAATGATTAAAACAAATACTTTAGTAGAACCATGACGAATTATGGGAAAAACTGCCTACAAATTACTGAAAAATTCCAATACCAGCCGCCTAACTACAGATTCTAAGAAACAGAACCGTTATTTGCCACTTTATAACTTAGAATTTACTGAAAATGAGCTTGCATCCAAGCTTAAAAAAATCTGTAACAAAAATGGAAAAGAAACTAATCCAAAACTGTCAGCTCCAATTTTTCATGAACTGGGTAAAATTTACCAGGCTCGAGGACATGAAGTAGCAAAAGGTTCTGAATCAATGGTTTGTTTTATTCAGAGTGCTGCACTGTACAATGCAGCGCTAATAAGATCACCTGATAATGCCTACGGTATCAAAAATAATTTACAAAAACTTTGTAAAGAAGTGCTGCATGAAGCTGGGGTGAAATTTCAAACTGCAGACTTGATAGAAAAATCTAAAGCTGTTAAAATTTCTGTTAATAACCTCAGACAAAAAGTAAACAAAAAACTAGAGGATATATCGCCGGTTGTTCATACTTCCAATGATCATGTGTTGAAACATCTGCAGCGTAGAAAAATTAGTCGCATCTGGGATTTGCAAAAATTGATGTTTACCGAATATAAATCGATTATGAGTGAATTGGCACAGTACTGTATAAAGGTGATGGGCCCTGCTCCTTGCAATTTTGCTTTGGTTGGAATGGGATCTTTGGCTCGAGAGGAAATAACACCATATTCCGACTTTGAAAATGTGATTATATTGAGGTATGCTGAACATAACATTCAGCAAAAAAAAGAAGGAATTTTGCAGTACTTCAGATGGTTTTCGGTTATATTTCATATAGTTTTAATTAATCTGCAAGAAACTATTATCCCGAGCGTTGGGATCTTTTCTTTAAATAATTTCTATTCTGGAATAAAAGACGATGATTGGTTTTATGATATCTTTACTACGTCTGGTATTTGCTTTGATGGAATGATGCCTTATGCATGCAAGTTTCCTCTTGGTCGGCACAAACACACCAAAGACAAGGACTGGACAACAGAACTAATTAAGCCTGTTGATGAAATGTTAAAATATCTCAGCAAGGATAGATGTTTGAAAAATGGATATAATTTGAATGATGTTTTGACTAAAACTTGCTTTGTATTCGGTGATCGAGACGTTTACGAAGAATTTAAGAAAGGAGTTTACAAAATTTTAGAAAATGAACATACTGCAGATCGATTAGAAAGTGTAAAAAAACAAGTGATGGATGATCTCAAAAAGTATGCTACCAGATCAACCTTGTTTCAACTTTATTTAAAAAACAAAATCAACATTAAAAAAGACGTGTATCGAAGCACAACTTTGTTTATAGCTGCACTCGGTCGTTTTTATAATCTTCGAGAAAGATCTAGTTTTGACATAATTGATAATTTAAGTATATATGACGGTGATGCAAAGCATAAACTCAAATATGCAGTAGCAATTGCTTGCGAAATTAGACTTAGGTGGTATATGAGAAACAGACGGCAAGCTGAAGTCATTGTCCAAAAAACTGTTAATAAAAATTTGATTGAAACGCTGTTTGGCATTGTTGGAAATGCAAGCACAATCAATTATTTTCAGATTGCCTACGCTTTGCAAAGTGACGTTTCAAAACGCTTTCTGTTGGAAAAGCTTCACTTTTTTTCAAATCCACAGTTATTGAATTTCAGTATTGTTCATTGCTTAAATGACAAAAAGTCAATGAACACTTTACTAAATGACTTGAAACGAAACGAAAAAAGCGAAAGATTACTCTACTTTAGCAACTGCATCAAACTGCTGGAAGAAGAGACAAATGCTTTTTCAAACCTCCACATTACCATACTCAAGCAATCAACTATCGAGCAGTTTTTTGAAATTGGTGTCATCTTAATGGATATCGGTGCATACGACGATGCTTTGGAGTACTTTCTGAAACAAAAGCAACTGCTTAGGAATAGGCCTATCCATTATAATGATGGATATGCTAAAATGTTACACAAGATTGGTTTATGCTACATAGAACGGCATAAGCCAAAACAAGCATTAGAGCACTTAGAAAAAGAAAAACGTATTCTCAGAATTATATCAAATGATATTGCCAACGACAATCGTTTCGCTCTTGCTCTTCGCGAAATTGGTTTATGCTTTTATCAATTGAACAACTTTAATAAAGCGAGTGATAATTTCAAATTATCAATTGAGATTCAAAGGCGAAACTTACCCAATGCCAAACTTAACAACGACTTTGCAACGACACTTTGTCATGTTTCTTCCAGCCTTGTTGCTATGAATGAACCAGATAAAGCATTAAGATTTTTGGAAAGCCAATCTTGTGTAAAAGACCGTCAACATTTTTCTCAAATTGATTATGAAATGGGTCGATGTTATTTAGACATGAACCAATTCAACGATGCTAAAAATCACTTTCAAAAGGCGTTAGAGGTGAAGGAAAAAAAATCCAAAGACGCTGAAAAAGATTCTAACCTCGCTACTATTTTGGACAAAATTGGTTGTTGTTTTCTCAACAAGAATGAAGTTTCTGAAGCTCTTTCTTATTTTCAACGGTCTCTTCAAATCAAACAGCAAACATCCTTAGATAAAAATGCAGATCCCAACATAGCATCCACACTTCACCACATTGGTCGATGCCATGTTGCTAGAAATCAACTAAACGATGCCATGGACTATTTCACGCAGTCATGCACAATCAAGCAACGAGCTTTGCCAAATGCAGACACAAATTTGGAATATGCTGCCACTCTGCATGAAATGGGTCATTGCTTGTTTAAAGTAGATAAGCCAGTAGATGCATTAAAGTATCTCGAGCAATCACTTGAAATAAAAAAGCGCGCTTCAACTAATATTGACACTGACGCAAGTTATGCTCGTAGTCTTCTACACAAAGGTCGTTGTTTGTTGCAGTTAAATGAGCCAAGTAAAGCTTTGGAATGTTTAAAAGAATCACTTGCTATTAGAAAACGGACATCAGTAGACATAGAAACAGATGCAAGATATGCTCGTATTTTGCGTCAGTATGGTCATTGTTACTTAAAAATGGATAAACCAAATGTTGCTCTTAAATATTTGAAACAGTCACTTGAAATAAAAAAGCGATGTTCAACTAGCCTCAAAACTGACACTAGTTATGCCAAAACACTTTATTTTCATGGCTTTTGTTTGCTTGAGTTGAATAAACCAGAAGAAGCATTACAAAACTTTGAAGAAACGCTAGAAATTGAAAAACGCGCTTCTGCACATCACGCTGAAACCGAATCAAGACTTAACAATATTCTGCTTTATATTGGTCGTTGCTTGCTTCTACTAAACAAACCAGTAGATGCAAAGAGGTTTTTTGAAGAAGCTTTAGAAAAAGAAAAATTAACATCTAGTAATCTTGAAGTAAATACTGGATATGCTGATACTGCGCTTGAATATGGTCGGTGTTTGTTGGATCTGAATAAGATAAATGAAGCATTGACTTACTTTAGGGAATCGCTTGAAATCAAAAAGCAAACTTCGGCAAATCTTGAAAGAGACATAAGGTATGCAGAAACTTTGAATGAAATTGGCAACTGCCTTTTAAGTATAAACAAGCCATCAGAAGCAAACGTGTACATTGAACAAGCGCTTAAAATCAAAAATCAGGTTTGAGAAACCAGTTGAAATTAACGCAAAAGAGCTCGACGTTAGGCTTTGCAATGTCACAAAAAAACAACATTTTGTTTTTAAAGAAATCAGGATCCTACCTAAAGCGGGCTGACCCCCTAGCTACGCCATGGCAGAATAGTAGAGCTGAAAAAGTCAAAAATATTTTTAACCAAAAAGTTACTGCAGTTTCAGAATAACAAGATGTTTGCTTGTACCAAATTTTGACGCAATAGGTCACGTGACATTGGATTTAAAGCCCAAAAATCGCCCCAAAAGTTTGGCGTGAAAGAGGTCGCATTCAAAAAATACCACAAAAAATATTTCACATGGTCATAGCCAGTACTTAAATTGTAAAATTTTGCATGGGGGGACGCTTTTGCTGCCTTGACCAAACGCAATTGTCATGCGAAAGTACTTCAGTGAAGATTACGTAGTGACGTAATTCCGTCGCCGAAATTGAATGAAGACCAAAAAAGAAAAAGGTCTTCGCCGAAAATTGAAGTGATTTCTCGCCCAAATTAGGTGAAGACCCAAAAAAAAAGGTCTTCGCCGACAGTTGAAGTGTTTCTCCTTCTGAATCACTTTTCCCGCGGATTTGGTGTTACATTCGACCGGAATTTGTAGGTCTTTTTCCTCTGATCATCCAGCGCTTAAATCTCGATGGGGAGACGCGTCCCCCCCAGTGGCGGATTTAGGGGGGGGGATGGGGGGATGCATCCCCCACCACCAACCTAAAACTAACGATTTCGGCCGAAAAATCAGTCTCCATTTCAAAAAATCAGTGTCCATTTTGGGGTGCATCCCCCCCCACCAGCCTAAACCTAACGATTTCAGCCGAAAAATCAGTCTCCATTTCGGTGAAGACCTTTTTTTTTTTTTTTTTCGGAGACCACTTGAATTTGGGTCAATTATTAGCTTTTTTTTTGGTGCGACAGTTTGCCAACTAACTTTCCATTGTACAACGCGCAAAACGGCAACGGAAGAACGTTCTTTAGCCTACCTTCCTCTGACGCTACAAGTCTCAGCTTGTACTCGCCCTCAGCCAGGCGCGTAGCCAGAAATTCGTAATGGGGGGCTGATTTGGGGTCTGGGGGCCGAGCCCCCAGCGCTCGAAAATTTTGCATTTTTTTGCAAAAATAGCTTAATTTTAGGGCTATTTTAATAAAAAATAATGTTTTTAAAACGTAGCATAGAAATTGGCAGCGTAACATGATTCAACTGGTTGCATTAAAGGACTATGTGGGAGGTGGCTAATGATACCATTGTAGTTTTCTTGTTTACATGCTGGTAAATCACAAAATTCTGTTATTCAATAAAACTCACACGGAGTAGTCTTTTTCATTTATATTTTATAAAGAAGAATAATTTGGGGGGGCGAATGGAAAGATATTTGAGAGAAGTGATGGGTAATTAACCAATACTAAATAGCCCCCCCCTTCCCCTTATTCCAGGGTTTATAATATATTTGTTGATAAAACATACTTTTGGCATTTTTACATTAACGATCAAATTTAATTGCTTATTTTTGGGCATTTTTCAAAGTTTTCATTGATTTGTGACTTTTATTTTTGACAAATTTAGCCCCCCTCCCCTGAATATATGTTTCAAAAGATGCTTTAAATCACTTTTAGTCCATTCCAGCACAAAAAACAGTCTCAGAAAAGCTAAAAACGTGGTATTTTTCTTATTCTGCATTTTGGTTGACAGGCCAATGGGGGGAGCTATAGCCCCCCCACCCCCCCTGGCTACGCTACTGCCCTCAGTAGTGCCCTGCTACAACAGTCAGGACTTTCCTCATCTAGACTTCGTTAGCTTTAGCGACGGCCACACAGTCACAATGATGAGTTTGTGTCGTACACAAATAAAAATTGTGCAATATATTGGCGAACTGATAATACATATACTCGTATTGCGATATTTATAAAATCTTGGCCTAGCGCTGTGATATACTGTACGGTTTTCAAGATTTTGAGCAAACGAAATGTTATTTTGTTAGAATTCATGATAAAAAGCAAACATGTTCCATTTTTATTGGGGGGGTCCTTTACACTTTGGATCCCCCAATGCATATCTTTGGGGGGGTCTGGACCCCCCCGACCCCCCGGGGAATCGATGTGCCTGCCCAAAACGGGGGCATAAAAAACTAATTTTTTTAATCACTCAAGCTAGGGTGATAGTTTTTTGTTTATATTGGTAGATATTTAAGCAACAAATAGTTTGACATAGTTTGGAGATACCAACCCCCACCATGAGCCCCCAAATGGACTCCCCAGAAATTAGGTTTTTGAATGGCTCAAGCTAGGGCGTTACTTTTTTTGTATCGGCAGATGTTTAAAAAACAAATATTTTGACATGGTTTGAGAGAGCGACCCTTTTGAAAACTCTCCAAAACAATAATCCTAAAATCAATTTTTTTATATGTCATAAGCTAGAGAGCTAATTTTTTTCTGATGTTAGTGGAAATTTAAAGGATATTTAACTTGCGGTGCGGCGCGGTGCAGCGTGAACTTAGTTGTGTTTGAATGCAGTGCGGTGCAGCATGCCGACAAGGTTTGCGGATGCAGCGCAGCATGCGTATGCATATTTTGTTATCCGCGCCATCTCTAGCGGTAACGGTAGTAATTAAGATAACGACGTACAGAATACGCTTATTGCGGGTCGACGAAACTATTCACGCATCACAAAAATTCCGGACAATTTTAATCATTTGAACTGATATAATGATGTAACATAGTTAGATGACATATTATGATAAGCTTTATTCATGCGTTGTCTGAAATGATATATATTGCAAAATTGTGTTAAATTCTTCGTGATTGTGGACGAAAGTGTACCGTAAATTAATGCCCCACTGTATAATAAATTAATAATTGAATTATATTTTGGGTAAAATACTGCACGTACAATGATGACCCCGCAAACACGAGGACAACGTACGTACGAAAGAGTTGTCGCAAAACCAAATACACTACTTTTTCATAAACGCACAATTTCGTTGGCTATAAGAATACAGCGAAAGCTGCAAGCTGACCTCATTTACTTTAATTTTGGCGTATTGTATATCGCATTCAATTCAAATCAAATCTCTCATGATACTCGCTGCATTATGTCGAAGCGTGTTACGAGTTGACGGGGCCCATCTCCACGTCATTGCACCCGAGCAACACAGCTTCATTCGAAGAAATGATGCAGCGGTGGCGAGCCGTTGGCAACACTGTGACCATTTTCACCGGTCCAAAATTTGAACGTCAGACCTCCGATTCCAGAGACGAACGTGATTTTATTAAGATTTAAAAATTCTGAAAAAAAATTTTTTCAGCAACAAACTAATACATATTATTTAACTAATAGCAGCTATTGCAGTTTAATTTACAGTATTTTACTGTGCTTTTACTTTGCAAACAAATTTAATAATGCGGTTAACATTTTTCTGGCTATAAGTTAGAAACTTCAAGTTTTTTGGTTATTTTTTTTTTAGTTTTGCTGGAATGATTATACTGATAAAGAACTTATTCTATCATTCAGTTCGACTGAATGCTACTGAATTGCTCACATTGTACAAAAGAGTGATTGTTTTGGATTCTATAAAGTCTCAAATTTATTATAATCTCCGTTTTAGACAATCAAGCATGAAATTACTCCCAAACGTAATCAAACAAATAAAAGCATTTTTATGTGAAACAAGTAGGAATCGTTTACAAAACTGTCTTACATGGTTTTAACAATACTGTAGAGATACTAATTAAAGTAAAACTACAGACAAGAACAACAATTAGAATTAGCGATAAATAGGCAATACGGAGTAGCAATCAGACGTTGGTTTTTATATTCAACTGAGTGTTCATCAGTATTGCTTATCTAGCTTATATAATGTACAGAACATTGCAATAATGAATAATATCGTCTTGTTGACAATTTCTAATTTTTCATACAAAATTGTGATATAACAATACTAACGTAATTTATTTGCTATAGCTTTCAAAAAAAAAAACTGAGGGTTTGTTCAATAAAAAGTAGAATGTGTTACAAAATGATTGGCATTCCTATTAGTTTTTATGCTTTTCCAATCATATGAAACATTTTCTATACAATGTGAAAATACGACCAAAACGTTAAAAAATTTTTGGTCATTCTTTCGGCTTAGTCTTCAGAAATCCTGAAAATTGGATGGTCACCAGGCAGGGCCTGCGAGAGGAGGACGTAGGGGATACATCGTACCCTAATCCAGGTCTAGTAAGTGCGGGAGGACCTATAAGTTCACTAGCACTCAATGAGTAGTACACCCTAGAGCAAATTAGTCTGGGCGTTGAAAAAAACACACAAGTTTGAAACATTTTGCCTTTATTTAAGAATTGAAGAACGTAAGCTTTATTTTCATGACAATTAATAGATGATATGTCCATCTTTTGTCTGTAAGATTAAATCTAACTGTTTTTTCATTGATAACACCAACTTCCTGCTGATATTTTTTATTTCATCTTTGTGAAACCAAATGTGTATGACGGATTAAATCAGCTTCATTTTTGCAGTGCAGCCCTATTTTCTCAAGTGATTTTTCACGATAGACCACAGGTTTTCTATAGGATTGAGATCTGGCGAGTTGCCAGGCCATTCCAGTACTTCCGTTTTTATCTTCTTGAGATATTGTGTTAGTGCCTTGACTTGTGGCTTGGGGCCGAGTTGTGTTGAAAAATGGCTTGATGATAGAAGTTAACCAGTTCTCTGGAGACTCTTCTTTCTAATATTGCCGAATGTTCTTCATTCCCTCAATAAAGCCCTAGAGTACTTGTGCCAATTAAGGGGATGATAAACATCAAAACCTATTGGCCAACAATAGAAAGGAGAGTCTCCAGAGAATCGGCTAATCTCCGTCATCTAACAATTTTTCGGCACGACTCAGGCCCGTGCCACTAGGCCAAGATGGAAATTCAATATCTCAAGAAGATAAAAATGGAAGTATACTGGAATGGCTTGGAAACTCGCCAAACCTCATTCCGATAGAAAACCTGTGGTACATTGTGAAAAACCGCTAGAGAAAACAGGACTGCTCTACAAAAATGAAGCTGATTTAGTCCGTCATATACATATGGTTTCACGGCGATGTAATAAAACGTATGTGCAAAATATTGATGTTGTCACTGAAAAAACGGTTAGATTTAATCTTACAGGCAAAAAGGTAGACATATCATCTATTAACTGCCATAAAAAAATGTTTACGTTCTTCAATTCTTGAATAAAAGCAAAATATTTGAAAATTGTGTGCTTTTATGACTGCTTAGATTAATTTGCACAATGGTGTAGTTTCGGCGTGCATGCATACAAAAGCCTGCCGGATTTTTGGTAGAGATCTTGTTGTTGGCCTTCAAGCAATTTCTAGCAAAAACTGGCTGAATTTGCGATTAAGAGGTTTTTTTGGTTTTTACTCTAATAAAAAGCTATTGGTCTTCACCCAATTTCCCGCCCTGGTCTTGGCAAAAGTGCTCAATTTCATTCTTGGTACTCCCTGATAAGATTTCTCTCTGAGGCTCTGGTCACCAGGCAAGGCCTAATAAAAGCATGTTTCAAAGTAGTTTAGAAGGTAATAAGGTATTACTGCAATACGAAATACAGCAATTTAGAAACTGAAAACCTCTCTGATGATCATTTACGCTTGAGTAGCGCTATCCTTTGATCATTATTATCTAACTAGTGATAACGCTTTTGTCTGTAGAGCGGGAGGTCTGACTTTCAACTCTTGGGCCGGTCAAATTGGGCTGAGTGTTACCAATGGCTCGCCACCGCTGCAACATTTCGACGGAAGGAGCTGTGTTGCCCGGGCGAAATGACGCTGAGATTAGCCCCGCAAACTTGCTACACGCTTTGGCGTAATAAAGCGAGTTTAATAAAGATTCAATTGATTTGATTTGAATATTATTTGCCGCATAAAACTAATTACAAAAACATTGTATTTACTATATAAATGAAAATCAATAAAAAAATATCAACTACGGGGCGTGCTACAGAACAAGCTGATGGTTTTATGTGTAGACTAAAAACAAGCTTTTCAATTTCAATTTTTTGCAATTTTTGTAAATCGGAAGTAGAGCATTAAAACTTAGAGTAGACTACATTGAGGATTAGTTTTTATTTTGCTTTTAGTGGCCAGTTGGTTAGACGGTTACGCGAATTGCTTGTGGAACGGAAAGTTAAAAGTAAATTCTCTGGCAGGTCAAATCCGATACAATATAGTTAAGGCTCGTTACCGCTGCTACCAAAAGGAACTGTGCTGCTTAGTGTCTATGACTCGGAGCTGGGTACCGCAATCTTGTGACGCGTTTCGACATGATTTTGCTAAAACAGCGCAATAAGGAATTGGTTTTGATTTTTTTGTATTGGCGTATAGCTAAAACAACCTGTGATTGTATAGAATCATTATTCGTTTTCTGCTGTAAAATGGATTGTTCGATTGTAGTTTGCAAGGATCATTGCATTGCAAACCAACGATAACTCGATTCAATCGAAATTAGGGTTAAAACAAAAACAAAAATCACAAAAGAAATCGCAAATCTTCTACACAACCGCAATTAGAAAAACTTGAATGCAAGAATTTTGATCAAATATTTGCAAATCAATTTCATAGTTATATAAAAAGTTCTAACAATGAGAGATTATTCAGTTTTAAAGAATGCTTGGAAGATTTGGAAAAGAATACAGCAAAGCTTGTGTTCACAGAAAAACGAATTAGCAAGTCAGAGAAACCGATAGTTCAAAAACTTGCCCAACAATATTTTGTAATAGGTGACATTCTCTTCGGCATTGGTGCATATGATGACGCGCTGGGGTATTTTTATAAACAAGAGCAAATGTATCGCCAAGGATCCTTCAACAAAGTGAATGATGATGAGTTTTTATTGATGCTGCATTTTATCGGCGGTTGCAATTGTGTGTTAAATGACCCTAACAAAGCATTAAAATATTTGCGAAAAGAGCTGTCTATTCTTAAACATTTGTCGGTAGATATAGAGAAAGACGATAAAATTGTTTTGGCTTGCAGCAAAATAAGCAAATGCTATTTATCCTTGTGCAAATACAAAGAAGCTTTTTATTATTCAAAACAATCACTATTTATAAAACACAGAGTTTTAAAAAACATTGAAATTGACCAAACATTTGCCATGATTCTTTGTCGCACTTTTTTTGTTCTGATTAGTATGGAAAAACCAGACAAGGCTTTAAATTTTTTGAAATATTTTGCAAAAAATTTGAGTTTTGCTTCTGTTGCAGCTTATAAGTCAATTTTATTTAATATTGGACAAGGTCGTTTAAATACGCAAAAAGTCAGTAAAGCGTTATCATGTTTTGAAATGAGCTTGCCTATGCGTCAAGAAAGTTCCCAAAGCGCAATTGACGATATAATACGGCTAATAACCTTTCTATGACTGGTATATGCTTTTTCCGAAATGCAGAAGTAACCAAAGCTCAAAAATACTTTTAAAAATCACTTCAAATACTAGAACAAAAATCACTGGACAGAAGATAGGACCCCATAATTGCAAAAAATCCGAGAGGTATTGCACATTGTTTCATGGAAAACGATAACTTTTCAGAAGCTTTATCAGAGCTAGAAAAATCACTTGAAATCACAAAACGAGTATCTGACGTTTACTCAAAATAAAAAAACACTTTCGGTTAATGTCACGTATGATACCAACTATGCTAAAACCTTGAGTTACGTAAGAGATTGCTTATTGGACATGTCCATACCTACCGAGGCTATGCACTATTATATTCAGGCTCGAAAGGTTTACAAAGAAACAGCAAACGATTCAAAAGATTATGAAATGAGGTTGCCACGTTGTGAACATAATTATGATGTTTCCTTTTCACATAGAAATAAGCTGATTGATGCATTAAAGCAATTCAAACAATCAATACATATGAACTTCAACTTACAAAAGTTAATGAAAGATGTCAATTTCAATTTCTACTTTTCTGTATCATGCATGTGTGTCGGAGACTGTCTACTGCACATGAACCAACCTGATGTTGCAATGAAGTACTATAAACAAGCAATGGATTTCCACAGTCAAGATTTAACATCTGCCGCTTTGAATGAAGATTATATAATCAAACTTTTATTTAAAATGGCTAGGTGCAGTAAAGAGTTAGCTAAGTTCGAACCGGCATTATTGTACATACAGGAAGCACTTCAACTTCAAGAAAATGTATCACCAAGTATCAGAAGTGGCTCAGTATATGCTAAAACTTTTCAAATAAAAGGAAGCAGTTTGCTTCATTTAGGTAAACGTAAAGAAGCACTAAAGTTATGGCACAAATTACTGCAGATCTTAAAAGATACTGAAAATTTTGAGAAAAAATTTTCATATGGGCTTACTCTTCGCGAAATTGGTATATGCTTGGTTAGTTTTGGTCAACTATCCGAAGCAATGACAAATTACGAACAGTCGCTGTTTGTCATGAAACAGTCTGATGCAGATCTTTATTGTGACTTGGAGTATGCTATTACTTTGCAGGAAATTAGCTATTGTTTGTCTTTAATGAACAAACCGTGAGAGGCTTAGCAATATTTCAAACAAAATGAAGAAATCCTTGAACGAATAGCTTTGATTGCTGCTAAAGAAATTGTTGCTGAAACTCTTCGTGAGATTGATCGTTACATTCCTGCAACAAACTTCAAACAAAATGAATGGCGATTTGTTTGCAGCAAATTTTTTTGCTAATTGATGTTATGTACTCCAAACTTTATTCAGTTCTGCACGTCGAGATACTAACCACGTGTGCAACGACCAACATCATATAGTAGGACTGCGCATTGTATTAATGTTTGCATATTTTGTACCAGCAATATTATACATCTCCGGTACTCAAGCTATAACGAAAGCTTGAGCAAGAAGAAGTGTTAGAGGTGCCCTCAAATTAAAAATGTAGACAAATAATTTAAACGCGCTGACACGCAATCACAATAAGCCACTTTTAAAACATCTTTTTATTGTGGAAAATAATTTTTGTGACTTCTTCGAAAACTAACATCATCAAACTAAAGCGCATTTTTTATTTCACTACAGTTTTGGCACCGCAATGTAGGATACGTGTTTACTTTTTTGTTCGTTTTTTATTTGCAAATTGCACTCGAAAAAATACTAAATCTCTTTTGAATTGTGATCAATGCAGGTATGGAAAATTGATATGACTTTAATTAATTAGAATACAACCATAATTTAATAATGAAATTTTAATTTTGATAAAGAAATACATACTGTGTTTTGCTATCGATTGAACTTTGCGAGATTGTGTTGTTCATATTTTGTATATCTATGTTGGAAATTTCCTTAGTGGCATCATTATCTTATTATTGGCTTTTTTTTTAACCAAACTTTATAAACAGAGTGTAATCAATGACATGACCAGAATACAAAAATTTTGAGAACTTTTTATTGAATTATTCAACAACTTGCGTATGGTGACTGCAAGTAGCATGTTCATTCACACGTAATAATCCTTTTTTACCAAGAGGATAGTTTCAGTGGTTAGCCATTTATAGTAAGGTGCGCCGACAAACACGGTAATTTGAAGGTAAAACACCTTGCTTGTAAATTCATAAACATTCTAACAACCTTAATAACTTTGCACAAATAAAATCTTTCTATACAGTAATAATAGTTTTGATCTTGTTTGCAATCGTAATAACATTAAAAATGCAATTAAATTATGTTTGCCAAGATTTATCGTACTTTTTTGATTGCAAAATAGTAGTACATTTACCATCTCTCGTTCATGTTAAAGACTTGGTTTTAGCTGATTTGGTGAATTAGCATTCAGTGATTTAAGTTTCATTTAGATGGATAGTGTATACTTACAAATTACAATGCTGCAAAATTTTGCTAATTTTAGAATTTAAAAAACTTAATGTCACCAATGATTTTCCGATAGACTGATTTGCGTATCTTAGGGCTCAAAATTGAAGTTGTTATTGTTTTTTTATGCTTAGTTTGGTGTATACGTAACTTATGTTTAACTGTTTGATCTTTTTTATTTTGTTTTACCATAAGCATTAAAAAGCAATATCACAGAAACAAATTTAGGCGCATAGCCAGGAATTCGCTATTGGGGTTGCTATTCAGGGGGTCTCCCAACGCTCAAAAATTTTTCATTTTTTTGCAAAAATAACTTAATTTTAAGTATACTTTGATAAAAAATAATGATTTTAAAACGTGGCATAGAAATTGGCAGTGCAACATTATTAAACTGGTTGCAAAAATCGGCTATGTGGGAGGTGGCTAATGGTAAAATTCCAGTTCTCTAAAGTACACGATAGTAAATCATAATACGCTATCGTTCAATAAAACTCACTCGTAGTCATCTATTCAGTCTAAATTTTATAGAGAAAAATAAATGAAGAGAAGGGCTAAAGAGATTTGAGAAAAGTGATTGGTAATTAACTACCGTAATACCAAATAGCCCCCTCTTTTTCTCAGTTTATAATATGTTTTTGATGAAACCTGCACTATGTTCAGAATTTTTATACTAGGGATCAAATTTGATGGCTTGTTTTTGGTTATTTTTTAAAGTTTTCATTATTTGTGAGCTGCATTCTTGGCAAATTAGTCCTCCCCCTAAGTATGTGCTTCAAAAAATGTTTTAATTCACTTTCTAGTCCATTCCGGTTCAAAAAACAGTCTCAGAAGTGCTAAAAACGTGGTAGTTTCCTTATTCTGCATTTTGGTTGACAGGGCAATGGGGAGGGGCTATAGCCCCCCTCCTGGCTACGCTACTGAGCAAATATATACATGTAAATTTATTCGACTTAGTTTGGGTTAATGAGTGCTATTATTTGCCCAAGGTAAAGCGGGATTTGTATTAGTAAAGAATGTAATTTTATTTTGATATCGCACATATTTCTTTTTTATGTTATTTTTAAAGCTGGTGAAGTGGGTTAACGACTACTTTACGTCACTTTTGATAATGAAAAAGTATTTTGGAGCATTGCGGTCGGAGTTTCTGCTTAATCTAAGAAAAAAACGATTGCCAGAATAGAACTAATAGCCCTTGCCGCCCTAATAGCCTTCGCTGCTACACCTATGAGTGCGCATCATGGCTCTGTGAAAATTTGAGGCCGCTACGACAACATCCAGCAAATCTCAAAGACCCTTTTGAGTTTGTGGAGCAAATACAGCACGTAAACTTCAAACACAATTCGGTTATGGTGTCATTTGTTGTAAAAAGCCTGTCCACCAATATTCCTGTGGACTTCGTGACGGACTTAATGTTAAGAGAAATTTACGGCAGTGATTCGACTAAAAAGATTTATGGTTTGACTAAGCGACAATTCAAGAACCTTCTGGTGTGGGCAACGAAATGTACTACTCTAAATTGTAATGGTAGTTTTTTTAAACTAATAGGTGGCGTAGGTATGGGCTCTCCAATTGCCCCGGATTTTGCTGACATTTTTATGAACCACGTGATTGAGAAAACAAAAAAGTTTAATGTACAACCAGACGTATTTTTTCGCTATGTGGATAATTGCTTTGCAGTGTTCCCATACTTTAAAAGTGCTATGTTGTTTTATAGAAAATTAAACCAAATTCACAATAATGTCAAATTTACCTATGAACTTGAAAAAAAATGTTGACAACTGAAAAGAAAAATTGGAGTTATTTGTTTACAGAAAACCAACACACACCGGGCTGTATAACAAGTGGAGCAGTTTGGCTCCTATTAAATACAAAATAAATTTGTTTATTGTAGATCTTTAGTCAATAGAGCTATTAAAATTTGCAATTAATGACAATTATTGTTCTTTGAGTGTGAGAAAATTACCAAAATGTTGCAACAAAATGGGTATACTATCAAAATTATTCGAAATGTTATTTGCTATTTCATAAACAGAAATCAAAATCCCGGTTCCAAACTCCGCCCTAACTAACAACAGTCTGCTAAGCATTGTGTATTTTTTAAATTGCAGTTCATTGATCGTATTTCTATACAAATTGAAAAAAAGATTTGTAAATTTTTATGTGCGTATGATATCAAATTAATAATGTCTCATCGTAACTTTACCATTGGCAAACTATTTTCGTATAAACATCGTCAATCTTTATTACATTTGTCAGCTGTATTGTATCAATTAATGTGTAGATGTGGCCAAAATTATATTGGCCAAACCAAACGAAACCTAATTACTCGCCTCAAGGAACATCGAACGTTTGAAGACTATGAAGTTTGCAAACATTTGCTCAACAATCCCAATCACGAAACTAGATGGGAGTTTGCCAGCAAACCCAGTGAACGACAGACGCAAAGCTAATGCTGTGACGCTCAAAAGTACTTTTTGTCTTCTGTAAAATTATCAACTATTCAAAAATATCTGATTATGATACCTCCAGAAAAGTAGAGTCAGAATAATTGTCAGTTAAATATCTCCTGATATCATAACAGACTGGCACCCTAAGTTGAGCCGATTAAAAATTGATTTTTGGGGGTCCATTTGGGGGGTCTCCGGGGGGATGGCACCCCCAAACTATGTCAAAATATTTGTCTGTTAAATATCTGCTGATATCAAAACAGGCTGGCACCTTAAGTTGAACCATTCAAAAAATTGATTTTTTGGGGGGATCCCCAGGGGATGTGGTATCCCAACTATGTCAAAATATTTGTCTGTTAAACATCTGCTGATATCAAAACAGACTGGCACCCTAAGTTGAGCCGTAGAAAAACTTGATTTTTGGGAGTCCGTTTGGGTGGTCTCCGGGGATGTGGCTTCCTCAAATTATGTCAAAATATTTGTCAGGTAAATATCTGCTGATATCAAAACAGACTGGCACCTTAAGTTGAACCGTTCAAAAACTTGATTTTTAGGGGGTCCATTTGGGGGGACCCTGGGGGATGTGGCACCCCCAAACTATGTCAAAATATTAGTCTGTTGAATATCTACTGATAGCAAAAAAAACTATCACTCTAGCATAAGCCGTTTAAAAAATGGATTTTTGAGGCCTCATTTTGGGGGGGCTCCTGGTGGAGTTGCCCCAAAAAATTTCGGGAGAAAAAATTGCGTTTGCAGCTCAACAACTTTACACAAAAAATTAGATTTAATGTTAAACATCAAAATCTAATTTTTTGTGGTTTAGGAGAAGAAGAGCGTAAAAAATTAGGAAGAAAAAAATGGAAATAAAAGAAAAAAAAAAGAAATAAACCCCATCGTGGCCAAAAGTGGGTTGGTTGGGATGAAAGGGTATCTCAAGACATACAACCATATGAAATATTTTTTGCTGAACTTAAGCCGTTTTTGACCAAGACCGCTTTTTACGCCAAACTTGCGGGGCGGTTTTTGGGTTCTAAACCCAAAGTCACGCAACCTATTGCCTCGAAATTTGGTACAAACATATAACTCATTAATCTCAAACTACTGTCAAAATTTCATGTAACTAGATTCAACCGTTCTCGAGTTATAAGCAAAAGTCTGAAATTTCGCACTCGTTAGTTGGAAAATGGTCGCGTAAAAACAAAGGAACACGCGACGCGAGAGTCGATCGTTTCAATTAATTTTGACTCACCCAAAATTTTGGACAGAAGCAATCACGTGACCAAATTACGCATCAAAAAAACTTTACATATTTTCAAAACAGAGTCGCAATTTAATGTAAACAATCAATCCTTGCCCCTGCATCTTTTCAATGCTTAATTATTTTAATTTGTTGTTTAAAACTTACGTTGCTATTCGGCTGCTTTTTTGTGTGTTTAAAGCTATGACCTGTTGCTCTTTTACTTGATAATATTACAAATTTTTAACCATGCTATATGGCAGCCTGTGGCTATTTATATAAATTCGTGCTTCATGCTTTGTAAATTCATTCTACTAATGATGCTTTAAGTTAAAGCGGAACGCGTCTAATAAATTGCTATGCTTGATTCTATTCTGGTAGTCGTTTTTGTCTTAGAAAAAGTATTTTTTTAGCAAATAGAATTAATTTTTTATGTGCTATATTCAAGCATTGTGACGGCAGTTCATAGCATTAATTGCTACGAATTTAATTACAGTACTACCAACATTTATTGCTACTGATGCCCCCAAAAAGTCAGGAAGCAAAAATACAGAAATAACATCTTCATGCCATTTCTTTTTGAGTAAAAGACAAGAAAAAGGAAAATAATTTTGCGTTGCAGCTATTTTGTTGTCTAACGTCAGCAGACAGTGTTTCTGTAAAAAGCCTCGACTTTTGTAGAGAAATTTTTTGCTTAATGCAATTATACGTTTGTTGGTAGTATATTACAATTTTTGACGTTCTGTACTGTAAATTTGGTAATTTTCTACCTTCAATTAGCTAGCATTTTTCATGTTTTACTGGACATTTTCATTTTTCAAGTTGTCAGTGACAATAAATGGTATTTTTTCAACAAACAAATCAAAATTTTATTACACAAAAACTGACATAAAACAACTTTAATATTTATATACTTCGTAACAAATGTGAAATACCGGTAGCTATTTCAAAAAATAAAACCGAACACAAAATTCTTGATTTTGTTTTAAACTAGCGAAAAATCATAAATTATCAAACCCCATTTATGACATTGATCGGCTAAAAATAATTTTGTTAATTTCAAATATCATAAAGAATATCAATTTTTGCAGCTGTGTCACTTAAGCATTCAAAAGCTGTTTTGAAAAGTTTAATATCAGATTTTTAACTAAAAAAAGTGAATTTTTTAACTACCATACTTTAAGGCAAGCCAGTGACCTGACTTTATGGGTCTTCAAAAATTTTATTGTTTTGGCAAAAAAAGTGCAGTAGACACTAAAACCTTGGCTTTGTTTTACGTTGAACAATAGTTCTTAAATACCGAAGAAAGTCAGGCTAGGTTGTTTTAGTTTAGTTTCTTGCTATCACTAATAAAGGTATTATATTTGATATTGAAGTAGTAGTTTTCTTGATACGGTATTTGGTTTACCGGTACCGAATTTTGTTGGATTTACCATGTGTATTTTTTGTGTTACTGCATGTTACGTACTTTCAGTTACTGGACGTGTTACACTGTACAAGTTTAAGTTCAAATTATTTTTTATTTGTCGCAATCATAATAATAAACGTAGGCAAAAAATCAGTGTGCAATTGCTGCGATAGAGTGGCTGCGAAGGGACCGTAAGGTCTTCAAGTCAGCAGCCACCCTATTGTCACGTTACTGACATTTTTACATGATCAAATTTTTCAAATTTGCAAAAACAGAAACTGAATTTGAAACAATATTACTTTTCTATTGCACTTTTATCGTATTAAACAAGCCTTGGTCTTAAGACAGCGCGATATGCTAATCAAGCTACCGCCTATTGCACACTGCACACGGAGGAAGCTTCACATTGGCTAAGCTGTCAGTGGTCAAGTGGATGGAATGATAAAACATATCTGCTAATGAAACGGTAAACCTGAGTTCGATTCCCCATTGGGTCAAGCCAAAGGTACTTGATTTCCTGCTTTACGTTTAGCATTGAAAGGGACATTGTGAAGCTTCTTCCGTTTGTGGTAGACAGATAAAAATTTGACTCGCATACCAAAAGATCTCTTCGCTGTCTTCTGACCCTGGCTACTTGGTGAATTAAAGTGTAATTGCTTAACATAATGCTTCTTTCAATGTTGAACGTCAGCAGCGAATACAGTTTTTTTGATCGAATTGGTAATAAAACTCATGTATATAGTTTTAGCAGCAAACGCTTTATCCATTAAACACTAGAGAGTAGAGAAATCTTAAGTTTATTGCACTACCGATCTTTCACTTTAGTTTTTGCTCAAACTGCATTGTAATATTGTAGACGAATAAGGGGGAGAGGAGGACAGTCGAGCTTGGCAGATACACGGCAGGAGACAATGGAGCCACTGCAAATAGGCTTTTAGAAAAGGGTACTGCTGTTAAGCTAATCTCTGACAACTAGGGAAAAGCAGCTGGGGGTCTCAAAAGAATAAATTATTCTTCACTAAGATGCGAAAATTACCATGAGGTTTTCTTTTTCAATCGACTGATCCTAAAACGTTGAGGAAACAGCTTTCAGAGTAGATGATATTGAATTAAAACGCGGAGCACGTACATAGTTGGATAGAAGCTTGGAGTTCAAGACTTCAAGTACTGCTTTCAGAGGAGAGTTGAGCCTCGAGGGAAAATGTTTTCTTGCAGAGGAGCATGGATTTGTTTGGTGTAACAACCTTTTTTGTTTAGTATGAAATGTTTTCTAGCTGTGCTGAAATGGGCTTGATTGTGTAACAACCACACAAAGACGTGCCACTTTCAGTCAATCCTTTTTCTCATATACTACCTTTTTTGCTTTTATTTTCCGCGCCCTTTCAGCCCGACCAACTTGACAATAAACTCATCTACCTGGCATCGTTATTGTTGCTGTTTAATCACAAAGTGGCGTCAGCGAGTTAATACGGGAAAATGTAGAACATTGATTTTCTGAAATGTATTTAGTAGCAGCAGAAAATTTTTCGGAAGAAGACAAGCAAAAAAGCATTGTCATCAAAAAGCACCAACCGATAAAATCCCTTTCTGGTGAGAGGCTGCGAAAGACCATAATGCCCAGAAATCGAAATATCTGGCGGTAGCCGAGTTTGCAACCTGTCAAAAATGCAATTGTACACGTACGTTTATGCATACTGACACGCGTAAATGCTGATAAATTCCCAATATTGTTTTTCATTACTGGAGAATATCATCACTCCACACTCCTTTTTGCTACCTGAAATCGGTCAGCAGCAGGAAAAATGTTATCGAAAGAAGAGTTGTTAGTCAGGCCGGACTTTTTGGGTCGGGATCGGGCCTAAAGTTGAGAAAATCTCGGTCTTAATTCGGGCTTGGGACGTGCTTTTTGTCTTAGGTGCACAAAAATATAATCAAACTAACTTGGCAGCATTGCTAAATTTTTGAGAACTAAAATAAGTATGGGGTTTTTTCGGGCATGATTTATACCTTATTCGGGCCGGGTTGGAGCTTAATTTTTGGGTTCTAGCTTGAACTAGTATGTCCGTTTTCAACTCTGGTCGAAAGTGATTCAAACTCTATAGGATTAGCATTTTTTTTTTTTGAAACCAGGTATGCTTTTAGTTGTAGCGCAGCGCCGAGATGGATAATGGAGAAGAAATCGAAAATTAAACAAATCAGACTTGAATCGCCCTCAACTGAGCTAGAACAATTTATAGGACTCGCAAAAACATGAAAAAATGGGGACTGCAAAAGAGTGCAACATATAACTGTGGTTAGCCAATCCAGACAATGAACCTATAAAGGATTGGCGTTTTGGCCCATCTTGCTCTAACGAAACTTAAACACTATTATGATCTTTGATTACCGTGTGTTTTTGAGCGCCTGTTGCGTGATTTGTGCTTTGTTACATCTTAAAAATAACAAACACCTGTGGAAAAACTGGTTTTTAAGGCGGCTCGACAAGCTACTGTTGTAATGGTGATTGCAAAGATTTAATCATCTGAATGAAACTAGATATCAAGAAGAAAATGTAAATTGTTTGTATTATATAGTTTTGTGGAAACTGATAACTTATTATATTTGATTTAAATGCTTTGACAAGGTTGCAGTGCTTTGCCAAAACCGATCAACGCATTTTTTGTAAAAATATAAATATGAGAAAAAGTTATTAAAGTGCTTAGTTGAGGACAGTTAGAATGGCAATAATTTGCTTATGGTTAGTATAGTCAACTTCTCTGCCAAAGAAATATTAAAATATTTGCTTTGATCATTACACTATCTCAATGTTGTCTAACAAAAGTTATTTACTTTTTTGAACCAATATTTTACCAAGGATGGAAAATTACACCGATACTTATGTTAGGCAATCAATTTCGCATTTTCTCGTTTGTGTTCTTGATTGCTTTCATGTTTTCTTGACTAAGTTCATTCTCGTTCGTACTTTTAAGTTTATCATGAATTTAAATTATGATCTTTAAACTGAAATATCTTTTTTAATAACGCTTAAAACAAGAATAAAAGCTACACGGTAATAGTTTTGTGATTTTTTGTTACAATCGTTTAGCATTGTTTAAAAACTTAACCATCGCGATTTTTTAACTTACAATTTGTTTAGTTTAGCTAAGAGTTTAACCTCACTAGTCAAGGTTGCTTGGCTTCGAAACGCAGAGTTATAGCGCTGCGAAATAATTCGTGATGTGGTAATTCTTATCGTCTAGTATGGTTAACTTTTAATTAGTTTGCGTGCTGTGATTTCTAATCGTTTTGTGTGCAAAAGTCAAAACCTTACAATTAAATTATTATTAAGGTTAACCTTTTTTTGGGCGATAAACAGGTGATTTATGATTTGCTGTAACTTTTAACACTTGAGTTTCTTTTCTCCTTTTCAAAAGATTTAATTTTTCTGACAAGGCATTTGATTGTGCGTTGACGAATATTTTATCTAAATAAAATTTATATTTTCTTGAAATTTTGCTGTTTTACGTTAATGCGTAAATTTTAACACTATATTTATGTTTTGCTTTATTGCAATAAAACTAAGTGACTAATTTTTGGAAAAAATCGAGTTAATATCAAAAAAAAAATGAGTAATATTTATCCACGCATTTTTCATCGACTTTTTCAAGGGTTAAAATTTCCGGTCCAAGTTATATTTTGGTTAATTTTAGAATGAGGGCTTGATTTTGGGCTAGAATTGAATCAAAATTAACAAAACCTCTAAAAATTTGTGGTTAAAATAAATCTTGTCTAAAAAAAATTATCCTCAACGTTAGGATATTCCTCAGACATTGCAGAATCCACTATTTAAAAACTGTGCATAAAATTGTGAGTTTACAAGGATATCTTTAGTTTGTTTTAACCAGCTGGCAGTTTGAACGCTGGTTAGTCAGTTTGCTGGCGTATCAAATTTTGTAAATTAAAAATACTCTCGTACGCTTACGTTTTAACGCCCAACGTAGACAGGGCCTTACTCGTATGTCCATGAAGAACACAGTAAAAGAGAGAAAATGAAACGATAAAAAAAAGAAAAAGGCAAGACTTGCGCAGCGTTAGAAATTACTTCGGAGAAATCTGCCAGCCTTAAGAGACGATTATATAACCTCAAAGGTTCACCCTAAATCTTGGCCAATAATCTTAAAAATAAGCAGATGTAACGATGAGAAATGAGGTACTATGGAGAGACGAATTAGTTGCAACTGCAATAAATCCAAAACAATATATGCTCAACGTATCTAAGAATACTCTTTGATGACGGTTAGCTATTCTTAATCTTATGCAATTAAATTTTAACATGTTTACGAGTCATATTTGAAGCGCAAGTACAGCCTGAAATACAAAAATAAAAAATCTAGCTCGAAAAAGCAAATAATATAATTGCTTTGGGATTACATCTCATGCATGTCATTAGAAACAGACATAAATTTACAATTCCAATAAAGTACTGGCGTTGTACAGTAATCTGAAATAAGATAGCAATGCAGATGTACGAAAGCAAAACCATGACGTAGACGAAAAATGTCTAAATCCAGATATTTGATTAAGAACAGGCAGGGTTTGGTTGAAAAATCTGATTAAATTTTTTTTTCGATAATTTATTTCTACCTCTATTACCCTTTTTAAGATGGCTAAATTTAACACGTTCTTGAATTTAGTTTTTTATCTACTTGTATTGTTATTTGCCTAATATGTTTAGCTTAGTCGCAGTATTACCTTTACATAGTTTTCAATAAGAGTAATGATATGCTTGTTACGTCAGCGATCGAATTTATCGTACTTATTGTTATGAGTCCTAGAAAAACGTCATAGTTGCCCATCTGTACGAATGGGCAACTATCCAAACAATATCCTCTCGATTTCAAGTGTCGAACACCCGATAATATCGAAATTGCTACTTTTCCTATATATATTACAATTTCTTTGGCTTGTGTAGACTAGTAATTTGCTTAAAACTGTTAGTTTTATTATGAACAAAATAGTGTACAATACAAGTAAATTAGAGTTGTGTATTGCAGTGGCATTTAAGTGGCAAAAGTATGGGACAAAAATGCAGAAGTATACAGTAATAATATTTTATTTAGGAAAGAAATAAGAGCAGCCGCAGAGCGTTTCTACGTATCCTGCTAAAACGGAATTCAAAAAACAGAAATATCAAGCAAAAATTTTTTTATATAACCAATTCAAATATCACTGACTAATTTTGATAAAATAATACTGACGTTGGGACCATTTAACAACTTTCTCAAGTAGTGCTACGTAAAAAAACGCACCTATGCACAGTTAATTAGTTATAAGCGATAGCAGTTACCTTATACAGTACATAATACTCAAAAATGGATAGACTGTACTACTAAAAAATCTCGCGGTATAATCAGTATTTAAAGAAAAGCGAAAAAGAATCAAGCTTTGAAATAACCTAGTTATGTCATGTTAGGTAACACATATTATGATAGCTTATTAGATATTATGTAAACTCGGCGTGCCGTTTATTCAATCAGACTATTTTTGGAGAATTTTAAGCTTTGGACTGCAAAATAAGTCAATAATGTAGCTTAACTAGCCGACTGCGAAATCCTAAAATCTGCAATAAACTAATCCCAACATTTTGATTTCAGGATTTCAACAAATTTTGGTTGAAAACATGATATTTGTTGTAAGGTATTTTTGCTTAGGCCTGTTGTTTTATCGACCATTAATCAATCTTATGAAGTTACAGAATAACGACAAAAATCTGAGCAAGCTTTTTTGCGAATTGATATGTAATAATAGATGATTTGGTGCTTATCATCACAATCGATAGGCCTCACATTTCTGTGTCAAATTTGAGCAGAAATAGAATATTGCTCACTCGTTAAACTTTTTAATTCATTAGACAAATAATTTTGGTTTTGTGCTGAAAAATTCAATTGTTAATATTTTTCGAATAAACTCCAATTTTTTTGGTTAGGAAAAAATACAAATTGAATCAGACAGTTTGTGCTGAATTTGCAAGACTTTATTAAGTCACCGCCTAACGGTAAAGTAGTCTAATTTAGTCCAACACAACTAATTGCATTGAATTTTGCTTTATGCGTTAAAAAACATTTTTAAAAACTATTTGAACCAACTATCTTGTTTAATTGACTGTTGAATTTGTATTTTAGATACACTCAGTTTGTAATTATTTTTTATACTGTGGCAATGCTGTTAAAATACTGGAGTTTAGCGTCAATTGTCAGGCTTGAAAGTTGTTTTCGAAGATAAAAATCTGAACAAGAAATTGAAGCTTATTTGTTTTGTTTTGTTGATAATACTCTGCCATATAATGCGCTGACTAATAGATGCCGGTAGTTGGACAAAAACCAGAATGACCACGACAACCTTCCCAACTGATTTGCAAAGCATTTTTCCAAATGGAACAGATGAGAATCAATTCAGAAATTGCGATTTTTATAAGGTAAGCTTTATACCACAAAAACGCAAAACTATACCGCAAAACTACTGCTTGATTTTTTAATTTTTATTTGTTTAGAATGTATAATAAGCAAAAAACTTAAAAATGATTAAAACAAACTTTCAAAATTAGCGCAATTAGTGCACGTCTTTATTTACCAAGTTCCCTTGGCCAAGAGCTATCGAAGGGAA
The DNA here is from genome assembly GCA_963965965.1 of Trididemnum nubilum. Classification (NCBI taxonomy): domain Eukaryota; kingdom Metazoa; phylum Chordata; class Ascidiacea; order Aplousobranchia; family Didemnidae; genus Trididemnum; species Trididemnum nubilum. Next base: position 38,280,669 of record OZ014473.1, on the reverse strand, counting down.
CTTTCAGTCTTCAAAACTTATCAACTAGCTATAATTACCGCATTCTTCCAGTTTTTTACCTTTTGCTTTGAGTGGCTGCTGTGATAGCTTTGTTGGTGTAAAACCTGATTAGTGATCAAAAGGTTGCTGAATCCCGTTTCGATTCCCAAACCGTCAATGCGCTGTAGTGTCTTAAGGAAAGACACTTTACGCCTATTTATATAGAGGCCGAGCAGTCTACCCGTTGTGGAGTACCAGCTTGACTAAGAAGTTGCAAACAGAACTTCAAAAGAGAGTACTTAATTAGCGTTGGTGTAGTTAAACAGACGTCAATGCTTCTTTCATACAAATAAATAAATGAGCCTCTGGAAATTGCTTAAATGCTTATAATTAAGGAATAAGTTACACCTTTAATTTTTTCACCAAATAAAACATATACCGCCGTTTTGGCTCTAGTTTTTTTGATAAAACCATTATATTTCTGACCAATAATTTTTATTTACAAGAATTGCATTTGAGATCGACAAAAAATAACTCATTTTATTTTTCAAGCTCAAGTTCTCAGAATCCTTGCTCCATAGCTCTTACGCACAAAAATTTTTCTGGGATAAGTTCGATATAAATTCTTCAATATGCTAAGAAGGTGTGTTCACTTAAAGTTTACACAGTTTGAGTAAACTGTTAACATGAAGAATTTGAATTGATATCGATATATTGGTCGCCCTAAGCGTGTTACCTATCGATCATAATTTAATTCGATTGCAATCATGCTTGTACTTTATGTGCTGGCGCTGTTTAAATCACTGGGGAGTGAAAACGCTCAGCAAAATCTCACTAAATTTAAATCCACCTTTAAACATATAAACATCGTCAATAATTGATAATTTAATTTTCAAAAACCTCAACTCTAATGCATAATTTCAATTTTATTTTTCAAGGTTTTGCTTAAAAACAGTTGACAAAGCCAAAACCGGATTATTCTATACACCCTAATTCTAAACAGACTTTAGAAGACAGAAGCATTTCAATTTTATGTCCAATAATTTCAAAATTGGCAAAAGCGAAATTACAGTTCGGAAGCTTTAAACTAAATCTTATTGTTTCGTATTAATATCAGGCCCATTCTGCCTTCCAAATTCTACTCTCATCACTAATCATATAAGTGTGGTCAAATAGTCAAAAATTAAATGTTTTATTCAAATGATCCTTTATTGCGCTTTGAAAAAAACGTTTCAAATTTGTATCTTTTATTGAAAGAAATAAAGCAGACAAGATACCAATATTGAACGTGGTGACTTGATATTATTTTGAAAGTATATGCCAAAAATGCCTAGACTAATTTAATTTCTATATTTCAATTTGCAAAAAAACATCATTTACATTGCTTTGATCTTACGTTAAAATCAGTTTAAAATTAATAACAATCATTTGCGGTCGTTAATTTGCTTAGTTAAAGGATTTTCCCGATCGAGTGAATTGAGCCAAGTGATGTAAATTATGTTCACAGCGTAGAGTTGCATGGTAGGTGCTTTTCTGGTACATTCCTGTTTCGCGGCAAAACAAGCTGAAAAAGTACAGGCGCTACGTGAAAAATACTTCTTTTTTTTATTCTTCATATACAATATATATACAGACAGCATTAGACAATGCTTCTGCAGCGAAGCGTAGATTAGTTATATAGAGTATGTCAAACAATAAAATTGTTCAAACTACTGGGCCCTTTAAAAAACCCAGAGCCTCTGAAAAGAATGAGGTACCATTGCACCACCATGTTGAGGCGGCGGGAAGTTTTTTTGGTTAGAACGGAACATCAAATTACGCTGCTTTCAGATCAAACAAATTAAACCTTTTAGTATTCTTGCTGCATATTATTCAAAGCGTGATGTAACGCGTTCGCAGAGCCCATCTCTCGGCCATTGTGCCTGCCGGCAACACGGCTCTTTTCAAAGAAATGTTGCAGCGGTGACGAGTTGTTGGCAGCACCGTGTTTGGTTTGACCAACCCGGGGTGTGAACCTCAGACCTACAGCTCCACAAAGAAATGCGTTCCGCTCGAAAAACTGGTCGTCAAACTAGGTTGTTTTTTGTTATCTTGAATCATGTTAAATGCTGTAAACTGTCAATTACCGTATCTCAATGATTGAAATTCAATGTAAAGTTTACCATCTCCGCTGACCGAATTCAATTAGTGCATGTTAGAAAAAGTTCAAAATCATATTAACGTCTATCTGGTCATGGTACGGGACAGAAACACGAGAACAAAAATACGCGCTCGGGCAGAGCCTTCAAAACGAGAGCAGCATATTTTCTTGCTTATTGCACAAACACCGATTGACGCCACATCCTGCTTGGTTTTGTCACTATTGAAAATGGTGCAAAATTACTTTGCAGTTATCATATTTTGAAACACCAAAAACTGCTGCGATTTAAAGAATACAGTAAAATAATTGTAACTTTGCATTATGATAGTAGTTTTCTATGCAGTACTGTTTAATCTACTATAGTTTCTTATTCTGACGCATTGCCCCTAAAATTGTTTTTTTAGAATTCTGGCACTTCTTTTGCTAGTGAACTGAGCTGAGTACATGCGTCAAAATATTCATTAAAAATTTTTACTGAAGTTTAAATATCTAAATTTTTTACGAGACATGTTTCTACTCACTATTTTTACGTGGCAATATTTTTGCAAAAGCTTTATTAATATTTCTAAACACATATTTCCTCGTAATTCTAACATCTGCGTGGGCAAATTTGCTATCACACTAGCAATTGGTACTATTTGCGAGCAAATAAGCTCAAGCAAACAAACATATTTATTGTATAATTTTGCAAATTGAGCGGAAATACCTAAACGTAAATTTTACACCAATAATGCGTCTTAAAGATAAATATAATGTTTTTAATCAATCAACTCGAGACGAAACCGTTTCGCTCTCTTTGTGGAGTTTTTCAGTAGCGTGTAGGTAGATAGCTTTAAAATTTTGCTTCAAGAACGTCAGCGACTTAAGCGGTAAAAAGTTTTCAAGCACATTATATTTAACATAAGCTGTCCAGCAAATGATATAACAGCAAACGAAAGAAAATGCTCATCAAAACTTTTTGCTTGTTTTTGTTTTAAGTTATTTTTTAATTGATGAAAGTTTGGCAAAATTTTATTGAATGAGATTAAATTGAATATTTTTTTTATTTTAACTCCTTATTAGAAATTTCTGCTATGGACAGACAAAATAAATTTCTACTGGTATAGTGGTACTGACGGAATGTAGGAAATCTGAAATTAAAAGCAATGCAAAAAATTGAAAATTGAAAATAATGAAATGAACTGCAATCCATTCAACGGCTTCCATTGATAGAAATATTACCTTGCAATTTTTCTATTATCATATTATTTAGACGCATTCAATATCGCACAAATAGGCGAAATTCAATATTGAATCATGTAATAATTCGAGGTAAAAAATCTAGGCTCAGGTCATTAGCATTTTATTTTATTTTTCTTAAAGATATCAGTGAATTTCTCAAAAACAAGAAAATTTAATTGAATTCAAGTCAAGCGAATTTTACCTGGTGGTTTGTGCAAAAACAAAATCAGCTTTCATGTGCAGCATCAAATTTACCAAAAATTGGGCATTACACTGTTACAATATTATTATACTGTACATATAGCTTTATTGCTTAATTTGAAACAACAATATAATACTAATACCATTAAGTTAGCTTTATTATTTTCATAGCCATATGCTGCATTTAAAAGAAAATTGTGCTTATGGCACATCTTCACTTTCAAATAAAATAATTAGAGAAATCTCAAAAATAAACTTTGTATGAAAATTATTCTTTTTGGTCGTCTTGAATCAAATTTTTTTGTTCAAATATCCTATGTAATTCGCTATTTGTCAGTTTGTTGAACATCCAAAAAAGTAATGTAGTCTAAATGGTAAATTGAGACGGCTTGCGTTCACTGTCTGGCTAGACTATATGACGTGTAATAACGGTATCAGCTGCGTATGGTTAGTTTGACAATATTAATAAGTTACGGAAAGCATAAATTACACATTATAAATATTGCAAAATATTAAATTTTCGGAAAAATAGATGAAAAGTTGTTCGTAATAATTTTGTTAGGTCTACTTGTACAATAAACATTTAGGTTATGATGGAATTCCCATCTTTACAATCAACTTGTGGAACTTCAAAATTAAGCTCATAAAACAGCTTGTGGAATTTCGCTCTTTCTACTTTTCATTCCCGCAATATCTTCAAAAATGATGCAAATATTTTTTGATACGATGTTTTCAGAAAACAAATTTATGAATAATATAATAACTTGTGGCAAAATAAGAACTAATATCGACTAAAGATCGACAAAAGTTTTGACTAGTAACCATCAGAAATAGTTACAGACCAAAATCTTAAAATATGCTTAAATTAAGTTATTTGAGGGTAACATATAAACAGAGACGACTCGATTTTTTACAACTGAATTATATTCTGATAAATTTGGAGTATGATTTCAATATTCCCGTGTGAATATGTCATACTTACGTAATTATATTTGACCTCCAATCAATGAACTGCGTTTATCAAGTCTAATTAGAACATGATTGAATGTGAATGGTGTGGTTATGAGAGTGAGCTGCCCTTGAACTGCACTTCAAAAATAGCAGACGAAACTGACAACGCTCAACTCTCTTAGGGATGATTTGAAATCTTGACCCATATTATTGATGGAATGCTTTCATCAAGTTTTCAGAAGATATGACACGAACTCCATATTCTGTAATTTTTTGGAACTATCATTTAAAAGTCAATGTTTTTCAAAAAGAGTTTTTTAGAATTACAAAAAGAAATTTTTGATTTCTTGGCGAAAAACGTTTCGACTGAAAAGCATTTTAATTTTTCCCATGAAACAAATCGTCAGCACTTCTTATTTATTAAGCCGGTGTAATGAAGTTATCAGAATCCACTCGTCATCACGCCATATTCAAATTTCCAGGTATCACTTAATTCAATCAATTTAAAGCTCGATTAAGAAAAGGCATTTCTGACTTATTGAGATTTAAATTAAATTAAATTTTAAATTCTTTTTTTAATAATCATAGCGAGTAAATTCATTCAAATGAAATTAAAAACAAAACACCAAGAGATGTTTAGGAAAGCAAATATTTTACCAACTTTCACTTTTATGTCATGCACTTAGTGCTAATTTTTGAATGAAATCTGATAATTGACTTTCTACAGCAGTTTTGAATCTGCCAAAATTACAACAACAACAAAAAAACATAACCAACGAAAAAAATACTCTGAGAAAAAATTTGACACGGTAGAATAATAATTACCTCTTTTCAAATTGATGTTCTTCACAATAACGTTTTTTTATACATTACTACATTTTCTTTTTGTTGAAGCTTTATAGTTAAAAATTACTAACTAATTGAATTTGGTAGTTTTTTTGTTTATAGGTGCAGTATAATAGAATGCATTTGATTGAGCGAATGCAAGCTTTTGTGGCATTTTTCAGTGAAATATACAGTTGACCTGCGTTTATAATACAAGAATTTGTTTCAAAAATAGTCTTCTAATTTCATGTGAATTAAATAAATTTCAAAACTTTAAATTTTTCACAGCTATTCTATAGTAAATGCTCTAATAAAGCCAGTTACTTGACTCTGGCAAAACGTTGGTAATATATACAAACTAAAAATTTACCTGTAGCATCAGTTGTGCTAAGCTATTACTGTATGTATTTTTGCAGAGATTTTTTATGAAAATATTCACTTGGTGGGTTGTCTTCACCAAACATTGTTTTATGGATTTTAACGCAAAAGCAATTCCATTATGCATGAATCTGTCACTTTAGTTTCAATTACAATTTATACAAACATGCTTTGCTTTAAATTTTTACAGACAAATTTGGCTTTCAGCACTCTCCAATTGGTTCGAGTGACAGTCACTTGGGTTTTCTTTCTCATGGGGCTACTGGGAAACATTTTTGTACTCCATTGCCTTCTGACCAATAAGATTCGCTCTCACGTTCACGTGATCATGCTCCACCTCACTCTGGCAGACCTGACTTTTACTATTTTTACCATGCCTTTAGGTAAGTGCATAAATCATACAAATTACTAGTTTTGTTTACTTTATTGGCTTAGCTCGTGTTTAGATTGAGCAAAATAGTCATGTTTACTGATTGGAAGAAACCTATAATCTGAACAAAAAGTGATGATTTTGATCATTTAAATAAAAATTACAGACACTTTTTTTGGCTTCGAACACTCCAACAAAACATCACTGAAAATTTTTTGAACAGTATAAGCTTTATTTTTCTAAGTTAGGCAACAAACAGTACTTTACGTCACCACTTTGGCCTTGACTCAAATAGTAAATGGGATTGTTAATCCGGATGCCAACAAAACTTTTGCGCGATTGAAAATGCACTGTTTTAGTAAATGATCTAAACTTTGTCTAAAAGAATAAGCACACGGCAGAAATTTTTGTTTTTAACCAATCCACATACAGTATTATATTGTATCTGCATAGGGTTGTATTTTGGTTGAATTGGCGACTAATAAAACATGCCTACTTTGAGTTACAGTACAATACTACACTTCAACTTAAAAAAGCAAATAATTCAACAGCAGAATGTGCTTTCATGCCAAGTGGAGTTGGTTGCAGAGATTCATTGGCACTATATGCTAGATTACCGGTACTTTTGTTAATATTTCATTTGTTTCAATGAAAAGTTTGCCAGTCTGATTTCAAGGACAACTTATTAGCAGCCATTCCAATGAAAATGTTACTTCATCATGATGTTTTGCTTTCAACATTTTAAAAGCAAAGACAAATTTTCTTTCATTCTTTAGCTTATCCTTTTGCAGCTTGGACGCTTGGTACCAAAAAAAGTCATGCATTTATTTGATTACAGTGTTTTCCAAGGACAGCCACCAAAATTTCACTTTTTTAATTCGGTAAAAAATCCTACCATACCAATTCTGTTTGCTTTTCTGCATATAAAGCAAAATTAGCTAGTAAACTGGGAAAGCTGATTTAAAATGAAGCTGAAAATCCACATAACTTCATCAGGGTAGATTGTATAAACAGAAATTGGTCGAAAATTGTTTCAAAGCTTTCGTTCAATTGAAACATTTGGAAAATATTCAAAAAAGAAACTCGTTATCGTGATATCGTAAACTTTTTGGCGTCATAATTTGAAGAACAATGCACAATACTTAGTTATTGTTTTTAAGATCTTGCCAAGAGCTACTGCATAATTCGACTTTATAGGTTCACTCAGTGTGGTAAAGTATGGGAAATAATAATTTGTTGCCGCGATTATTTTGTTAGCAAGCAGCAAAAGTTATTCTATTCAAGTTAACTATGGTATGGTTGTGCGATAGGCTTAGGAAAACAAAACAATATCATTCATTTTCTTCCAAGCGATACTGTACCTATATTTCCACGAGCATTGATCGACTGATGTGAGATAATTTTTAAAAAACACCAATACTCTGAACTTTCAGTAGTGATACATATCGACAATTACCGTTAGCGATGCCAAAGTGAAATGTGCTTTGATTTCCGCTCTAACTTTTTAGCATTGAGCATTCTTTAAAACCTTGTCATCAACCACAGACCAAAGTGAAACCAAGTTTGTTTTTGTTTTTTTGGCAACATCGCCAACATACTTAATTTATTTACCCCACTTATAGCACGATATCCGGTTTAGAATCGCAAGCATCGATTTATGCAAAATGGGATCTGCCAAACATGGAGCGATATTCAGAGAGCGAAATATTGACCGATTGGATGTACTTGGTAATATTGTTCGGCCCAGCTCAAGAAACTTTTTGTTTTCAGCTAGTTAGTTATATACTGAATAACTAAAAAAAAAAGAAATAAAAAGCTTTTTATATTTAAATAAAAATCCTAAGAAGACAATTAAGCAAAAAAAAAAAACAATGATTATAATCGAAAAATCCAAATCATATTGTTTTGAATGAAAGTGCGCATAAAAAAGCAAACCATAGGCATTATTTTTTTACTCTGACCGGCCTTACCCCTGTTACTTTAACTTATTAGAAAGTGTTTAATGTTCCAGCAGAAGTGTGATAAAAACAAAAACGTCATTTCTCTTTCCTCGTTAAGGCGCAAAACATGCTTTCAGTCACTGACCCGTCCAAAGACAAACTCGAAAAATTTCGTGACAAAGAATAATGGACAGATGTTTAACAAATAGAGCATTTGACCCGTGAAGATTTGCTTGACTGTACTGTACAGTATGGCTACGTGACGTAACATATTTCACCACCCTGCCTATTTTTAAAAAGTTTGCCTTATTATACTGTAAGTTATTGATATGTCAAATCACTGATTTTTTAGATTTTGATGCAGTGTAAAACTGTAATTAGCTGTAGAAATGTTCGGCAAGTTCTTTCAGCAATCTTAAAAATGCCTATCACAGCAAAGTCACCAGCATTGAGCATATACTCAACACTGGATAGATTCAAAGAGCACAAATATTTGCTCTTTTGATTACATAAAATCACTAACAAGTTCACTTTCAAGTGCTTTCAAAACGAACTCGACCAGGATATGGCTAGCAACATTTAAATATTTTAAAGTAGGCTTCAAGTGCTGTCACGTTCTTTATGTTTCTGGCAATGGTCTTTCATTTTACTGTATGTACATCTTATGTGCTTACTATACGGACAGTTTGGATCGCATTGCAAACAATAAAAATTATTCATGTTTCAAATGTTAATTGCAATGCTCACAAAAATTAATTGATCATAAAACTTGAAGATACATTTTTGTGAGTATTTTTAATAGATTTCAAACAAAGAAATAGACAAATAAATGAATGAATAAATACAAATGAATAAATACATAATTAAATAAATGAATGAATAAAAAAAATTTTGCCCAAAGCATGAAGAAATCAATTAATTAACAATGTAAAAGAACTCAAAAATTACTTACACGATAAATGTCGGCAATTAACTGCTTTATCATGAGTTCCAGTAGTTTGCACAGCAAGAAAACTAGTGTCGTTTCCCTTTTTTTCGAGTATCAACGGACTTTGCCAAACTAATCTAAGATATACACCATCAACAATGCAGAGACACATATTTCGAATCTTTCATAAAAATTGGTATACTTGTATTCTGATTGAGATATCAGAGAAATTATAAATGAGGTACTTTTGGACCAGCTTTTCATTTAAACGAAATGTAGATGATGTGACTCACAATTGCTGTATGTTGTATATAATTATTTTAATGCATATATATGCGTTGATTGCAAAATTTGTCGTTATTATCTTGATGTCATGACCAGCTGCTACTTGAAAGGTTTCTGTACCAAGTGAGGTTTCATTTCAGAGTTGCTTTTCTTTCCGTAATATACTCCGCTGAGCTAAAGGTTGTTTTGGGCCTGTTGCGCCACCCATTGTCCACCTACGTAACTGTGCCTGGCCTGGCACTGGTCACTGCTCCCTCTTTTTCTTTTTTATCAATTATTCGAACTACTACTTCAGCCATTAGATTTACTTACATCTTGTGTGACTGCATGTGTATGTTAACGAGTGCGATTGATTAGTTCTACATTGCAGAGTTGTAAACAGGCCGACTAGTTCAGGCCCAAACCCGGCCCGAAAAGTCAGACCCGACTTAGAACTTTGCTACATTTTGTATATTTTAACTGGTTTGACAAGTGTTGCAGCAACCATGAAAATAAAAATCACATTTTTTGTCTTCAATATCCTCTGCATGTCATTGAGTCGCTACTTTGTTTTTCTGACTATGCGACTCTAAATGTTATTATTGTGTTGCTGTGCATTCGCTATGGTTGTAGTGATCCGAATAAAAAATGAATGAATGAATGCAATTTGTTTATTCTTTCCTTCGAGCAAAAAAACTACGTATTCCTAAAATTGATGATGCAAATCAACAATAAAAATCACAGTAAAAAGTTAAAAGTAAAGCAGTCTGTTTTGTTCTAAGAACTCACCAGGTGCTACTGTAATCTTATTCAAATGATGCAAATTAGATAAAAACTTGAAATAAAATAAGCAAGCAGCTGACCTAGCTTATATAAGCAGCGGCAAAAGGGTCAGTGAGGCCTTCGAGTCTGCAGCCACTTTGAAATGAACATGCAAATGAATAAATGAAGAAATGAATAATCGAATACAAAAATACAAAAGATTAAATCCCTTTAATTTTTAGATGCTTCCTGGAATATTACAATGAGTTGGAACGGTGGGGAAGTTCTCTGCAAACTTTGTCAGATGAGCAAACAGTTCGCTATGTACATCAGTTCTGCGATGGTGGTGGTAGGTTTTTTGGCTGCTTATTGCAGTTGTTGTATGAACTTAGGCACAATAACATGAGAGTGATGCAATTATTAACTTTACTACAGTATCACCAAATAAATCTGAATGTTAGATAAAACGGAAAATGCATTTAACGCTTTCGTCTTCGAATTTATGAAACTTAGTTTGTTTCGTCATAGCAAGTAATTTAGCAAGCTTTGTTGTCAGTACAACTTATTCCATAGAATCGGCAATAAGTTCTAGTGATCAGAGTTATTTATAAATTTATAAATTTGCATTATTTCGGCACTTCCATTGAACTGTGGTGTTCCTTATAATTAGTGTTATTAATTATGTTTACGTAATTTAAGTTATACTTTTCTTTCGTCGGCATTAATTTGATAATAAGTTGCTGAAATGTGCAAACACGCGTTCAGTACATAAAAACACTGAATAATATATAGCCTTCTGTGCTACCAGGGTCAGTAAAACCTATTTTTCAAAAGTACGCTAAACTGCTTTTTCAAATTGAATTAATCAATTTAATTGTGTTTCTGAGCGCTTTAAGTTGACGTATTATCGACTCAAACCCCACTTTAGTTTATTTTTAAAGCTTGCTTGTTTGTTCGTATGAACTAGGCACTCTGAGTCTGTCTTACCTCACCAACGCAGAGCACTTTTTTGGGTTCTGTTCGCAAGTCTTTCGTCAGGGTGGACCACCACAACGGGTTGACTGCTTAGCCTCAATGAAAAATAAGCGTAAAGTGTCTTTTCCAAGGACACAACGACGAATTGCCAGTTCGGGAATCGAACCAAGTGTCAGCAACCCGATGCTCTACCACGGAGCCATCGCCGCCGCAATTTCTTTTAAAGCTAGTTATGACTTAATAACGTTTCTCAAGCCAAAAACTCTTTTACTTTTTAATTGAAGTCCAAAATTCGACATTATAGAAGCATTAGTACAAATAAATGAATGTTCAAGCTTTGAGCAAGACCAAATTCTTCCTTGAGCAAAACACGAACTCAGATACATCAGCAGTACAGTTACTTCAATTAATATAACTGATTTCAGCTCTTTAGTGTTACGCCGGGTCTACAATGTGCGTGAAGTCAGCGTACTAGTATTCTGAGTTTGTTTTAACCAACTGGCAGCTTGTACGTTGGTAAAGCGGTACGCCGGGAGTAGCGAATTTTTGTTTAAGAAAAACAAAAAATACGGTCGTACGCTCACAATTTTACGCACAGTGTAGCCCTTGGCCTAAATTTGTTACTTCTTTAACATTTTTGAATCACTTTTCGCCGATTTGGATATGTTGAAAATTTGATCATGCTACAGAAATTCCACCTTTTTCGTTATCTGCTTATGGATGGCAGTAAATTGTTTGTGACTTTATCAATTCCATTATTAGCCGGTACCTTATCCTATTAAACAAATTACACAAAAATTATTAAAAAAAAAATCTATTGTACAGTAAGCCAACGTATTGTCGGTATCTCTATAAGTTTTTCTCCTGAAGAAAGTAGTTGCATTTACCTTTTATTGTCCACCAGTTATCTGGTATGTCCACATCGGGTCCTAATGTGGGTCATTTATGGAAGTAGCCTTGGGATAAAAAATGTAACGATATAAAAATTTAACATGGGATGAACAGCATCTGCATAAAATTGTGTAAGCTGGAACACCAACAAAGTTTCATTACGTAGGATTACTTTCATATTTTGGTTTAACTGTTTTGATAGCATATGTTAGCATAAACTTTTTGTTTGCATAGCATAGGTGATTTAGTGGATTTAAATTCTTGCGGTGCTTAATCGCCCAAGTTAAACTAATGTTTATGTTTGCATGTCTACGCGCTACTTTGATTTTTTAATTACTTTAATAACCACATTCGAACGTGCTAGTTGTGTATAGACAAAGCATTTCTTGCTCAGCAGCTGCTGGGTAACTAACTTAACACTTTCTTGAATGTTGTCACACAATTGAATTATTATGACTTTATAGCAGCTGGATATCTTTTTATCATCAAGATCTCGCTAAAGTCTAGTGCTAAAACCTTAGTTTTGTTATATGAATTCCTCTTGTTTCTGCGGATTTCTTGAAAAGCTTTTCTGAAAATAGAACTAGGGGTTTTAGAAAAATTCTCAATCATTGCAATTATTTCCATTAATCATACTCGAAAATAATCCGTCTAGATCGTTCTAAATATAGGTTATAATAATCTCTCTGCTTCATATGCAGTAATTTTTTTATTTTAAAATTACACAAACTGCTTTGTAACGCAAACATAGTATCACCGCAGGATGTTCTGTAACTGAACCCAAAACTTGAACCAAGTTTAAGGAGGCCAAACTCGAAATAAACTCTAAAACTTGGACCGACTATTTTAATTGTTTTTGTAGAGTAGTAGCATGTCTATGCTACTATTCCAGGACAGTGTTAGACGCTAACGCTTGAATGATCCGCACTCTTTTCTTTATAGTAACTACTTCGTGTTTGGAGGAATCTGCACCTGCTTAGAAGTCTCCAATACTCCAATGTTCGTGTGTTTTTTTTTTAATTCATGCCTACTGAATTTGCAGCTTGTTCGAAGCTACCAAGCAGAGATAACCATTGTAAAACGTCTTATCCAAGTACGCAGCAACACAACCAAGGTGAGGGTTGAACCCAGATCATATGATTCTAGGCTACAATGCCGACCTAATTGCCTGAAAGTAACGTTAAATCACGATAAAGATTCATTATAGTCAGTTATAGCCAATATAGTGGCTATTTTATTTTCGAACTGCAGGCCTTCCCATTGTAGGGGAGACCGGGGTACAGTGAATCACGGTACACAGTGAATCATCCAGCCTCAATTTAAAAATATTAAATGAAATGCTTGGATAATCACCCAGCGTGACGACAGAAAAGCATGCTTTTCATGAAAAAACTTTCGCGGTGCTGGTAGCTTTGGTTTAGTTTGAGGAGAGATTTAACTAAATTTGATGGTAGAAAGTAAAAAAAAGTGGTGAAAGATATTTGATAATAAGTTAGCACATTGTGAAACTTTTTTGAGACTGTTTTTACGGACAATTACAGTAAGAGGTGAGGATAGTTTTAAATCAAACTTGAAGCAAAACTTGATTTTGAAACGCCTGTTTCAGTTACTTTTATTTCTTTGGGTGCCCACGGTACACAGTGAATCATGCCTCAGTGAATCAATGACGTTTGTGATTCACTGTGTACCAAACGTTTTTCTTTGTAAGTTAAGTGTAAATTATATTGTTTTTTAGGTACAGTTGTTTTTAAAAGCGGGTAAGTTAGTCTAAAAATGCCCAGAAGCAAGTTTAAACCTAGAAGTATTGGTGTTACACCCCCGGAGTTAATGAAAAAAGCAGTAAATGAAGTCTATGAAAAAAAAGCCTCAGTGCGCAGTGTATCTGAATCTTATTCTATACCTTTTACAACATTATGGCGTTATGTGAAGAAGTTTTCATCTTCTGAAAACCCAAATGATGTTGTTTTTGAACCAAAGTATAATTGCAGAAAAGTGTTTTCTGATGCGGAAGAAGTCATGTTAAAGGATTACTTAGTCAAAGCATCAAAAATTCATTATGGGTTGTCTCCTAAATCTGCACGCGAACTGGCTTACCAGTATGCAGTAAAACTTGGTAAGTTATTTCCATCAAACTGGACAATAAGCAAATGTGCTGGTGAAGACTGGCTCTCGAGTTTTTTAAAGCGATTCACTGAACTTTCTTTGCGAAAACCAGAAGCTACCAGTCTAGCTCGAGCAACCTCTTTCAACAAACACAATGTGTCCTGTTTTTTTGACAAATTGGAAGAGTGTCTTAAAAGAGCTGATTATAGTCCATCAGACATTTACAATGCGGATGAAACTGGTTGTACAACGGTACAGTCAGTAAATAATGCCAAAGTTATTGCTTGTCGCAATGAAAAGCAGGTTGGAAAATTAACTTCAGGTGAAAGAGGGTCATTGATTACTGTATTATATGCGGCAAATGCAGCTGGTAATGCTGTACCGCCCATGATGGTTTTTCCTCGAGTGAACTTCAAACAGCACATGATGAAGGGGGCTCCACCAGGTGCTATCGGTGTAGCTAATCCATCAGGTTGGATGTCAGCTGCATGTTTCACTGAGTTTATGAAGCATTTCATTAAATATGTAAAGCGCTCCAAGGATCACCCAGTTGTTCTAATTTTTGACAATCATGACAGCCACATCAGCATAGAGACTATCGATCTTGCAAAAGATAATGGTGTGACCCTTCTAACTCTCCCCCCGCACTGTAGCCATAAACTTCAACCCCTTGATCGATCAGTGTATGGTCCCTTTAAGACCTTTTACAATCAAGCTGCTAATGGATTTATGGTCACTCATCCGGGAAAACCAATTACTATCTACGATGTTGCAGAGCTGGTTGGACAAGCTGATGGGCAAGCTTTAACACCCAGAAATATTAGATCAGGGTTTGCTGCCTGTGGAATATGGCCATTTAACAGAGACATATTTCGCGAAGATGAATTTTTGTCTTCTTATGTCTCAGACAGGCCTCATTGCAGCACAAGTGATCATGAGACACCTGATCAGCCTGAAGATCATTCAATTTCTTCCACACCATCTACAAGTGAGCTCATTTCCCCCACGTCAGCAGCTAGTGAGGAAATAAATAATGCTTCCATTTCTCATCCAATTACTCCGGAGGCTATTTTACCTTTACCACAGTGCACTCAATCAAGAAAAAAATCATCTGGCAGAAGAAAAAAACGAAAATCTCAAATTTTAACAGACACACCTGTAAAAAATGCGATAGCTGCAGAGAAGATGCAAGTTGGCAAAAAAAGAAGAAAACTAGATCTCTCAAAGAAAAAAAAGCAGTTCATTCGGAAAGAATCCGAGAGCAGCTGCGAAGAGGAAGAAGCTTTATTCGTCTCTGATGAATCTGATGTTAGTATGTGTGAAGATATAAATCCTAACTATTGTGATAGTGAAGACCCAAAAATTGGTGATTTTGTTCTTTGCAAATTTCCCACAAAAAAAGGACGAACTGTGATGTATGTTGGTAGAATTGATGATGTTGGCGAGGAATTTGAAGTAAATTTTCTGAGAAAATCGGGGTGGGGTGGCTATACTTTTCCTGTTGTACCAGACATATGTGATGTCATAAAAAGCGATGTGGTTCTAAAGCTTCCGACTCCTCAAAGTTCTGGAGGAACTTCAAGAGCAAAAAGACAACTGACATTTCCTGTTGACTTATCTGCATATGCACAATTCATATGCTGAACTAAAACACATCTTTAAATTGAACGTTTCTTTACCCTATAAAAACTTTTTGATAAACATTGCTTTAGGTTGTTGCTATTGAATGTATGACTAGAGCATAGGTGCTTTATTATTTGTATATATTGATATCCTATACCACAGTAATTTTTTTCTCTAATATTTTCCTCAACTACATAAACAAAGTTAAAGTTAATTCTTCTCACCAAAATTATCTTCACTTGAAAAAAAAGTAATTTTAAATTTTGATCCACTGTGGACAAGTGGTATATTCACTGTGCACCGGTGCCGGTACACAGTGAATCATTTTTTTTGTCACATTTGATTTAGGATTACTCAAAAACCGATACTGCAAAAGAGTTTTTTTCAGAGCTGTATGATGTTTAGGTTGAATACAAATATATCATAAAATTTGAACTTCTTGTGCTAACTAAAATTCGAGCAATTGGGAAAATAAATATTTGTGATTCACTGTACCCCGGTCTCCCCTACTGTAAAATTATAGACATCTTTTTTGTCTCGCTGTTTCCCCAGGTTGTTCAAGTCAGTTACAATATGAACTGTTTGAGACAAAAGAGAGCATGATGCAATGCGAAATAAGCAAATACGAAAAATAACAAAATTTACAGTATGCACGGAGCTGGACAGCGCTGTTTCGCGCTTTTAGCTCTCATCAGGAATCAGCGACTCAGCAGCTATCATCAGCATATCTAAACCAAAAGTATTCCTCAGCCACCTCTCGCCGAATTGGGCATATCCTAATGGCTTGCACAGTAGCAGAGGCTTTGGCTGAGGAATACTCTTGGTATAGATGCTTTGAGGGCTGCAGCTGATAAGAACTAAAAGCTCGAAACAATTCAGTTTACTCGTTGTCCAGCTTTGCAAATGATTTACTCCAGCTGCTTGCATCTGCAGAGTTGGTGGTTGAAATTGCCATCCGACTGAAGCCGAAGTCGTTCTGATTTCCCAGAAATCGGCCACGATAAACGTCAAACTTTTTCAGTGTTTAAAATTTATGCTATCAAACGACTCACAGAAAAACGTCTCTTTTAAACGCGCATCTTACTTTAGCTTTAAACCGTACATGTTATCGGCTTGATACGACTTTGATGTTGAAAGAATTTCTGAAAGCTAAAAGTGTATCATGTTTCGATGCATTTAAAAGTAAGCAGTAGCAATAGAAACCTTTTCATATGAAATATTATACGCTTTTACAGCGTTTTTGTATTGATCGCTTGAAATAATAAGTTTTTCACTTTGAAATTAGTTTTTTTTGACAAAATCTAGTTTTTAGTTTTGCAACTACACTGAGCTACCGATGTAAAAGAAAGCACTACCATATGTCGTAATCTTTTTAAATCAATCAACTGATTTCCAATGCGATTAAATCCAGGTTAACATGTTTTTTGCGATATTCACATTTATATTTAATGAGGTCAGAAATAATAAGCTAAAGAATGTGACTTCCGTCGCTTAATTTACAATTTAAATGAAGTACGAAGGTGACTTACAACATTGGCGAACTGAATCAAGATTTTCCCCTTGACTGACACTTTAAAAGATTATCTTTAAAGCCGGTTTGTGAAAATCGATGGAGAAATTTTGATTGCATTGTGAGACGCTAAAACGTTCATGAACTGCTGCAAAGTTCATAAATGTAATGTGTCTTTATAGGCGAGTGTGTTTAACTTTTAAAGCAAATGCAACTTAATGCAGAGGGGTCTAAAGTCTGGTTTGCGAGCCATTGAGATTTATTCTGCTCTGAGTCGGCATTTACCTTTCACAACCCAAATTTAGAGTATTTGATTAGCGGACTTTCTCTTAGTCGATGATTTGGTAGTTCTTTTCAAAATTTTGGAGACTTTTGGCACAAAAAGAGTCTAATTGTTTACCGAAGGTTTCTGACTTGAAAAATCTTAATTCTGGTAAAATAAACTTGCTTTTAAAAACTGAGGTTTTTTTTGTTGACATTTTTCCTGTTCATTAGATAAAAGAGCTCTAAGCTTGAACCAGTTTTGCTCAACTTTGTTAAAGCAGCTACGTTTTGTTCTGTTTTGCCAGAAAAACAACAGTTCTTTATAGTACAATTTCAGTTTAAATATGAGCGGTATGGCATGCTTACTGAAAGACATTATGTTTGGTGGACAATGGTCTTTCACATGCTTATTATATCTGACCTCGATTTCCGTAATGTTTTTATTGGCGTATTGCTGTTAGATAAACCAGCTATTTCAACCATTGTACCGTCACACCAAAAAGTTTGAGGTGCTTCAAGGTCAGTAGCGTAGCCAGGGAGGGCGGGGGGGCTATAGCCCTTTTTCCGAGCGAAATTTTCGAGCGCTGGGAGCTCTCCCCCACACCCCGTGCTTCCCGCAGATGGGGTTTTGCCCCCGAACCCCCAGCCTCCGGCGGCTGGTGGCTTGGCCCCCAGACCCCCATTGGCCTCCGGCGGCTGGGGGCTCAGCCTCCAGACCCCCCAAACAGTCTCCCCAATTGCGAATTTCTGGCTACGCGCTTGTTCAAGTTACTGTTTTTTTGTCAAAAACACAATGCTGTTTGTACCGAAAGAATAGCAAGAAGTACAAAACAACAAGCATCGATTACACAATAACAGAAGATTATCACCAATCAAAACATTAAAAGAATAAAATCCTATAAAACCCAACAGTCTGTTTCACCTCCGTAAACGTGGTCAATAGCCCTAATGATTCCATTTACGGCTGAAACAAGCTGCTGTTGGGTTTTATAGAACTTTAATTTGATTTTTAATTGAGTACTATTTGAAACCCCGATATCAATCTCAAATTGCTAGATTGATCAAAGGTGTAATTTTTCTCGATTTTAATATGTTTGACTGCAAATGTGGCTTTATGTATAGGTTGTAGCTGTGGATCGGATGGCGAGCATCTTACTGCCAATGATGTCAGAGGATAGAAGAACAAAAGTAATGCTGATTGTGGCTTGGGGAGTGAGCTTCCTGAGTTCGATTCCTCCAGTAAGCAGCCTTACGTTAATGTACTAAGAAGTAAAACTGGGTTCAGATCTGCTGCTTAAGTTACACTCTTGAGTTCAATTCCGAGTTAAAGCAAATCAAAAACATGTAATTACTTTTTGAATATCTTTTGTTAAAATCTTTGCTTTAGCAAAGTACGGAATAAACAACGAGTTTTAAGTGATTTAAGCATGTGACAGTTTAACGCAAGAAAGCAACATTTTTTGAATACCTCCATTGTTATACAGCAACGATAACTGCAGCAATAACTGCATACACAGCTACTACAATTAAACTAAAATGGCTTTTTAAACATCGGATGCATTTCATATATCAAAATTTAAAACACGCGATATATGTACTGCATCATTCCAAATGTTTTAGCATCTAAAAACTATAAAAACTTAATGAAATTAAAATTTGTCATAAAAAAATATTTTTGATTAAAGACTGCTTTTAATTTAATTCCAATTTTTAGGCTTTATTATAAACCGTGCAATTTTTCGAAAACATTAGCTGTATAGGGTTCAAAACAGGACGGTTTCTATCTTTCCGAACAAAATTTATCGGTTTTTATAGCTCAGTCTTAAAAATTGTATTCACACGAATGAAAAGTAAAGGAGCGTTTAATTTTGCAGTTTCCTTTTTTGCAAGATGTGTTCAACAGAGGTGGAGTTCTCGAGGACGTCCTTTGTCTCGACGACGTCCTCGAGGACACATTTTGAAGTCCTTGGCCTCAAAGCCTCAAGTCCTCAAAAATTGCTCTGTCCTCGGCTCAAGGACAGGGCTATTTTTTGAATGGAAAGTTTTGTAGATCGCCGGAAAAAAACTTTTGAAGACCTTTATTCTTGGAGATAGCCTAAAAAAAATTTTGAAGACCTTTTTTTTCTTTCGAGAGCACTTGAGTCTGTGTCCTCGGTCCTTGGCCTTGGCCTCGAATTTTTTTGGGTTCTTGGCTTTAGCCCCGAGCTTTGTGTTCTCAACTTTATCTCTGTGGTGTTCAAGATTTCATTAAGATGAATTGAAATGATTAATTAAATGTAAATGACAGCACAATTCTAAAATATTGCTTGCCTGGTCAATTTAAATATTTAAAATGAAAGTCTGCTTGTTTCAAATAAGAAGAAATCGAATGATCAAATTGCTGTAAGACTTCGCTTGGAAATTAAAAAAAGGTGTTGAAAAAAGTTTATAGTGTTAAAATTAGTTTTACCATTTCACAAATATTAAAAAACTCTCCGAGGAAATATAATTGGATTAAGATTTCATTAATCTTAAAGCATTCCAATCATTTACATTTCTTTTTAATTGATCCAAGTGGCATTGGTAGCTGTTACAAACGATAAAGTCTTTCTATCCCGGTCTTTCGATATGTGTCAGTTGGTCAAACCGTTTCTCGTTAAAGCTTAATTCTTAAATTTGAATATCTGCCAAGACTTGCCAATCCGAAACTTATTGTGTTTTCTGCAGGGCAACGATGTGTAGTATTATAGCCAACTTCAATAACGTGTAGGAGAGCTATGCCAAACTCTCCCAATCCCTTTTTCCTTCTCACAACAGTTACTGAGCACTTGATTTTCTTGATTTTTAATGGAATTTATTATTATATTGAATTAAAGAAAAATACAGTAAAAAACAAAGTAGTCTCAAAATACGATGTAAGGGCCAATTCAGGGCCTTTTTTCCAATCTACCAGATTGTCCCCTCACAGTCAATAATCAAATCCACAAAACAAGAATGAAGAGGAAGAGAAGGGAAGGGGTAAGGGTCGCAAAACGCAATTGACCCAAGTTAAGCAGCATTTAACACGTATCACCAAAAACTGACACTGTTCACTTCACTCATTTTTGTTACTACTGAGTTCTCAGCCTCCAAGCAGGTTTAAATAGTTTTAAATAGTAAAAACACGTGGCATCGCCTATTGTCTAGCATCAAAGGCCAGAAATTAACAAACAAAGGCTGTCAGCTGCTAGTCTCCAGCTGCCAGTCTACACAAATAATGCACAAAAAGAACACAACGATTCTCAATACAGTCTAATTAGCGTTTTGAAGGTCGTTGGAGATGCGCCTTTGAAGATGAGCTAATTAGCAGCTTACTTTTAACAAAGGACAATAATTACTCATTAATTTAACTTAAACACCGATTAGACAATGACAAATAATCTTTTCGATTTTAGTCACAAGATTGCGAAATCCAATAACTAATCAGACCCAAATGCACAAACAAAGATTTAAAATTGGGTCTTCAGTCATTAGTTGAAAGCAGGGCAGATTATTTTTAATGATTTTAACAGTAGCAACACAATCATATTTTCCTCTTCTAATAAACTGATTAAAGAAGATATCAGTGCACATTGAAAAAAGTGATATCAATACTGATTTAGGGTTTGAACCAGAGGTGGAGTCGAGGACACAACCTTCGAGGCCAAGGCCAAGGACACAAAAAAATCCAAGACCAAGGCTAACCTACTTCTCAAGGACAGACCCTCTCGAGGCCAAGGACAGGAATGCTCAAGGCCAAGGACCAAGAACACAAGGCGTTTAGTGTTTCCTTTCCAAAAAAAGGTCCCCAAAAAATTCTCCTGGCGACCTCCAAAGGAAAAAAAAAGAAAAAGGTCTTCGCGCGAGGAGACGCCGCTTTTCTGCAAAGAATCAGGCGTTCTCCAAAAAAAAAGAGGTCTTCAGAAATTTTCTGCGAGGTTTCTGCTGTTTTCCAAGTTAAAGTGGAAAGACGGTCATGGCCATTGCCCATTTTTAGCAAATCGAAAAACGTGCTGTCCTCGAGCTGAGGAAAGGACATTTTCGAGGGTTTGTAGGCTTCGAGGCCAAGGACTTCAAAATATGTCCTTGAGGCCAAGTACGTCCTCGAGAACTCTACCCCTGGTTTGAACTTTGTTGGTGACGACATCCTTAATTTTTATATTAATTTTAAAACCAGCAGCAGACATTTGAGTACCCTAAAAGCAATAAAGGACATGAAGATTTGTCTTGCAAAACTCCCTGCATGTTATGACGTAAAATAGCAGATTTAATGATTATTTTGACTTGGTTGAAATCGAAAAACCGATAATGACGATATTGTTTAAAAAGATTGTGTTATTTTCAGCTGATCTTTTTCAAGTTGATGTCGAAGGCTCTCTGTCCTGGGGAACCCCCTTTTGTTCAATGTGTGGACTCTTATTTGCAAGAACGTGCTCGCATGGCCCCGTACTATTTTTTCACTATGTTCATGAGTTTCATCCTTCCTTTTGTTCTCACCGTTATCTCGTATTCAATGATACTTTACGAAATTGCAAATATGCAAAGAAGAGATAGAGGTATTTGTTTACTTCTGCTATTATTTGCACGAAAAATCTCGCGGTATCATCATTCATCAATGATAACAAGTTATAAAACTTTACTAACTATTACATTCGTTTTCGGGATCATCATCACAATAAGGGTACTTGATTATGAAATTCTGTTCAAAAATCTTGAAAATTTAAAATCCTTAACGTGTATGCCATCGTCGGTATCCTAGACCTGTGCACCGCAACCGGTTTGTCGCGAGACCATTTCAGGTGTACCACAGAATGTTTTTAATTCTTCTAGCAAGCTAACAAAACTGCTTTTTATCTTTTTGCAAATCTGAACGACCTGCTATTTGTGACGTAACAAGCTCCTTTGTTTTTTTGAGGCTAAAACAGAACACATGCAACTAAGTGCAAACAAACTGAAGTGTTGAAGTGGGCGTTACGTTAATCCGCAAATTATTAATCTTATTTTTTCAACACCGATAAACTTAATGATTACGTCAAAATACACTGAATTTACAAGTTCAAAGATCCTGTTTTTTAAAACAGCCACAAATTTCTCATTGATGTACAATAATAAGTTCATATTGTTTTTTGCGTGTTTTTATTAGCATTGTTTGTTGCGGTGTGCCGCCGAATTTAACAAGTTTTATTAGTGTGACGCAAGTTAATCAAGGTTGCGGAGCACTGTCCTAGATTCTTCTGTAACTTCGCCAACCCAGAGTTTTTTTGTTTTTTTTTTCGGCTTATAAGTTTATAAATTGGTTGTTAACTTAGAATAACTGGCCTCTTCAACGTGTGGACACTCTGTTTAAATGGGAAATAAACGTTTCTAGTCTTTTTCAATATTAAAAATACCAGTTTGGGAATCGAACCGCAACATGAAATCTATTTGGCGTTTTGCTATCTCATTCTAAACTAACTCTGAAGCCAAAAAATAGTCCCATAAACTACTTTGGGCTTAATCCCAGTAACGTAAGCGAAATTACGCGTATGATTATTTCTCTTTTCGTTTCTGCAAATTAAAATTTACTGCTGAAATAGTCACTCTAAATATCAAACCCAAAATTGTCGATGTTTTCAGCTTTGGTTGGGCAAACAACTTCTAGCATAGCGAATGCCAGAAAGAAAACTCTTGTTTTGGCCATATTGGTGTCTTTGTCTTTTATTGTATTCTGGGGTCCTTATTATGCATTCGGAATCTACACTTGGTTTCATGGAGAAAAAGCAAGAAAATTACCACGCGAGGTAACAAAATGATACGTTTAAATATTTTGACTCAAAAAAAGGTTTTAATATTATGCTTGTTTTTTGTTTCTTCCTTTATAAATTTTCAAAATAGTTTAGCATCTGTTATACCAAGTCAAGTTGTGATTGTAAAACTGATAGTTATTCAGCCCTGGGTTTTTTGTGCAATCAACCAAATCATCAAAATTATTTCAGTGACCCTAGAAATACTGTAATTAAGCACAAAAACAATTGCTAAAATATAAGCAGATATAATTTATTCACGACGAGTTTTGCTCGAGTTATAAAGCATAGAAAATCAAAATAAATAAAGATGAAAAAATTTGCCGATACATCATATTGATTGCAAAAATTCTTGCTATTGCGTTGTACAGAATCTCTTATAATTGTGATGTATGCTGTTTTATTTCGTACTAAGTCTTATAGGCTCTACTTGGAAGTTAAGACGGGCCTAATGAGTAGAAAATTACAAGCAATATACAGGATGGTCCACTTAAAAGTAGCCTGATTTCTCGATAGGTTGATTTGGTAATAAGTTGATGTGCAGTATTTGAAGGCCTCGATAGGCTGCAGACCAATATACAAAATGTGCTATTTTTCTCTAATCATTATAAAACTTCAGGTACTTCTTCAAACAATGCCCTTGGTATTTTAAACATAATAAGAATGCTCTTCTTCTCTAATGCATTTTCTGGGTTACTTTTTAGTGTGCCACCTTGTTAGTTTATGGCTATGTTGGCATCATAGTTAGCAGATAGAAGGGGGGGTCAATGCTGAAATGTACTAGAAAATTTTTTTCCGGAAAGGCTGTCAAAGACGCTGTCTCCTTTTCGTTTTTTTGCTAATTTGGTTGCCATAAATTTTTATTGCTGTGCGAATATAATTTAAAGCTTTTTCAGACAACGTTATGGCTTTTCCTCCTTCCCTATCTCCGCCCGACTTTCCACTCCGTTACGTATGGAATCTTCATGAAAGACGTGAAGACAAAATTTCTGCTGCTCTGTAAACGAATATCTGTGTGCTTACGATGTAACGTTCATCTGTGAGTATTACTGCTGTGTCTATTTAGAGGTTTGTTGATAGTCTGTGGTGCTCATCTGGCTTGGTGCAAGCGTTATTTCTCGACAATCATCAGTGTAGATAAGAGAAATTGTAACGTTGTTTAAGATAAATTGGATTATCACAATAAATTAATGCCACGTTTGCAAGATCCAAAACCTACAACATTATTAAAAATAATCCGATCTTACTATGCATAGAAAAACGGTTGAATAACTTTATTTGGAAACAGTTTAAAAGTAAAAAAATTTCGTTTTTTATGTACAAATGCCTGCGTTCATGTGATTCTGCTTTGCCTCGTATTTACGGCCTACCCAAGATCCACAAACCGAATCTTCTTCGGAGACCCATTGTGCATTGGCGTGGCCAGGATTTTTGATTGGGGGGGGGCAAGCCACATGCAATGATGTCATCAAAATTTTTCAAAAGAGGAACTTTTTTTGGGACAAAGATATCGTGAAGAGGAAGATCAAAAGGCGAGGCCTGGTTTTGGTCCTTTGCCAGGATTTTGCAAAAGGGAGAAGGCTTAAACAAAAAGTTAAATAGCGAAAATGTCTAAAGCGGGTGACGCGTCGAATAAAGTTTCTGTAACTCAAATGTATCTCAGACGGGGGTCTGAGGCGGAGCCCCCAGCCGCCAGAGGCTATAATTTTTTGTAATTTTTTGTAATTTTTGTAATTTTTTGTAAATTTTTGGAAAAAAAACTATTTTAACGCTATTAGATCTTATTTTGCACTAGTTCAGAGCCATTTGAAAGAACTAGATTTTTAACTTATGAAAGCCTTCTTCTTCTTCTTTCTTCATTGCCCGCTTTTCCGTGAGGGTTGCGGGGGCAGTAGCTCAAGATTGAGCCGCCACACCTCACGGTCTTCCATCACCTCCATCATTTCGCTTGGGCGAAGTCCCAGGCGATTCCATCCAAGATCCTCAATGTAATCGGTCTATCTAGTTCTAGGTCGTCCGACTGGTCTTCTCCCCTTTGCTTTGGCATGCAAAGCTTGTTTGGGGAGTCTTTCCTGAGGCATTCTGTTTACATGGCCAAACCATCTAAGCTGTGATCTTTCAATTCGGAGAAGTAACGGCTCGATGTTAAGAGATTTTCGAATTTCTGAGCTACGCACCTTGTTAAACAGTGTAACTCCTTCGATTCTTCGTAAAAACCTCATTTCGGACGCTTGCACTTGTGATGGCATTCTTTCGGTCATTACCCAAGATTCATGACCATAAGTGAGAATGGGGACAAAAACTGCTTTGAAAATTGAGAGTTTTGCCCTTTTCGACAATTCTCGTTTCATGACAACCGAGTAGCGCAAAGCTCGCATTACTGCACTAGCGTTGCCTATTCGGGTATCCAGTTCTTCGTCTTGCCTTCCGTCACTCGTAAATGCAACCCCAAGATACTTGAACTTCTCTACCTGCTTCAGTGTCGCTCCATTCACTTGTAATACGCACTGATCAGGGTTTCTTGAAAGATGAAGTACCTCAGTTTTGGCCGTGCTTATTTTCATTCCGGCGGTGTTGCATGCATCTGCAAAGCTATTTAATGCGCGCTGGAGGCCAGATTCTGTGGAAGAAAGCAGAACCAAATCATCTGCGAATAGCAGACGACTAATTTTGCAATTTCCAATCGTGGCACACTCATCAGCTTGTCAATTAAAAAATTAAACTGTTCAATTCTTTTTTTACTTACAATTTAAATCCAAAACGTGTTCAAAATTTTGTATTTTAGAGCTAAATTTTGTAAGAGATTTGGCCCCAGTAGGGGAAAGTAAGGCACATTGCTTTCTGCAATATTTTAGCAGTAAATAATAATCCATTCGAAGATTGTTTTTGAGAGATTTTTGTTTTGTCATAAAAGTAAGCAGTTATAAGCAGCCAGGGGGCCCAGGCCCCCAACATTCAACCTCAATAATTTGTTCAATGAGCATTTCCCCAACTTTTTTTTTTTTTAAGGAATTTTTTCGCGTAAAAACTAGCAAGGTGGAAGAAATTGTTGTTGATAAATGGTGTAATAAATGGTTAGGTCAACTGACCAGTATGTTATTGCTCAGGCCGGATTTACATTGGCTGGGGCATTTGGTACTTTAGGATTTTTGCAACATGTTCCTGCCAAATATAGGTGAGGACCAATCAAATGTCTTACCATTCGAGCGCAGGGCATCTGGCACTGTGCCATGCGGTAAATCCGGCCCTGGTTATTGCATTACGTTCAAAAAGAGGTGAGATGAGGCCTGAGGTAGCAACTTTTTGGACAAAAACCCTTAATTTAACGCGGGCTGTACATTTAAGTTGGTTAAAAAAATTGAATTGAGGGGGCCTAGGCCCCTTAGTCGTCAATATTATTGTTAATTATTGTTGTCAGCAGGTACTGTTGCAGGCGAAGACGCTAAAAGAAACTGAAACTAAAGAAACAAGACTTTTTGTCATTGGTGGCATTTTAATTAGGAGGGGCGAGCCTCCTGCCCTCCCTGGCTACGCCTATGTCATTTAAAGCAGTTCTCCGCAACCTTGTTTAACTTGCGTCACACTAATAAAACTTGCTAAATTCGGCGGCACACCGCAACAAACAATGTTAGTGAAAACACGCAAAAAACAATATGAACCATAGGTGGGCAAGTTAATGCAAAACGTAAGCTTCGTTAACCACTAGTCCGTTAACAAACTTCACACCTCCGTTAACGTTAATCCGTTATTTTCAGCTTTAATTAACGGAAGTCAATAAAGTCCGTTAATCCGTTAACATTTTGTGTGTAATTTACATTTCTTTTTATTCACTCGCTTCTAGAACACGTATTGACGCTGTTGAGCTGATTGTAAGGAAATATTTATTGCTATGGTGGTCTTTTTGTGTTTTGGAAGTTACATTTTACAGTCTAATCTAATTTCAAGATAAAAACAAGTTCAAATGCACAACGAAGCTGCGATCGAAAAATCTTTGGAAATAGTGAACAGCGTTAATTATTAAACCTATGAGGCTGCAGCTTATTATTTGCCTCAAAAAAGAGCTCCTTTCTTCGCTTTCTTCTATAAAACTCGTGTTAATACGCAACAAGTGTTACCGGTGTATACTGGTTTGTACTGGTCCGATGAATGAAATTTGCAATATATTAACGATAAAAACCTTAACGGAAGTTAACAGAACTTAACGGAAGTTACTTCAGTCCGTTAACAGCACTTAACGCAAGTTAATTTAGTCCGTTAACATGAAAAAACTTTTTAACGGATTAACGAGTTATTGAAAAAGTTAGCTTCGTTATTAACGGATTAACGATTAACGGACTTGTGCCCACCTATGATATGAACTTATTGTTGTACATCAATGAGAAATTTGTGGCTGTTTTAAAAAACAGGATCTTTGAACTTGTAAATTCAGTGTATTTTGACGTAATCATTAAGTTAATCGGTGTTGAAAAAATAAGATTAATAATTTGCGGATTAACGTAACGCCCACTTCAACACTTCAGTTTGTTTGCACTTAGTTGCATGTGTTCTGTTTTAGCCTCAAAAAAACAAAGGAGCTTGTTACGTCACAAATAGCAGGTCGTTCAGATTTGCAAAAAGATAAAAAGCAGTTTTGTTAGCTTGCTAGAAGAATTAAAAACATTCTGTGGTACACCTGAAATGGTCTCGCGACACACCTGTTGCGGTGCACTGATTTATAGGATATGCCTTATTTCCTCGGGAACTTGCCCCAAGCCAGTTGAGCACTTTCATCACAAGTTTCAAGTTCACCATGGAATTAAGAAAGATTAATTTTGGATAATTACTCAAAATTTTTCCCGTTTTTAAGAATCCTAGCAAGCAAGAATACTGAAAAGTCATTTGCCCAGTAGATAGATACTCGCTGATATATCAATCCTCTGCCAGAGTTACGTTTCAGCAATCTAAAACATTTATTTTTATAAAATCAAGTTTAGAAGAACATGATACTTATTTTTGCCCAAAATTTAAGAACAAGTTAAAAGTAATTTCATCCTCAGCAAGAACAAAATTATTAATATAACGTGCCAGTACAATGCATCTGTAAGCAGCAATCAGCAAAACTTTTTCCGTTTTTTGGCCTTTATTATATTAGCATCGTTGATATATCAAAAGACTATTCCAAGAATCGTGATCTATACCAAAAGAGAGCGTTTAACCAAACAAAAATTAATTTGAGTCATTTCATTTTTAAATGAAATTTACGAATTAGTAAGAAACAAATGAAGCTGAAAATTGGCAAAAATTTAAGAACAGCCAACCTCAATCCAAAATTTACTGGTTTCTATAAAAAAAAGTGTATGCCGTGTAAAAAAGCCAATATTTTATAGAGCTGCTGTTTCCGTTTTTTTGTTTTTGTATCCTTTTTTCATATACAGTACAAAATTTTCCGTGGGTGAAAGAAATCAGGCTTCTTCAGTCTGAATAGAATAAAATTCAATTGCAGTTATTGTTATTTCAGTTCTATCGGTAACTCATAACTCTGAGAGAGATATGAAAACATTCTATCATCCCAATTTTTACTTTGCTGGTGTTTATGAACAAAGTCATTCATCACGCATTAGTTGTTTCATTGAATCGAGAATAAAAATTTTGATTCTGCGAACCAGATTTTACAACTGCATCTATAATGTTAAGATAAATGCATCTGGACAGCTTTCGACCAAAATTTCGACCAAAATTTTCTACCTCATTAATGACAGCTACAATCCTGGAGGAGAAATTAAAAAGCAAACCTTCTCTTTAGTATAACATTAAAAATGACCTTGGTGGCAGTCAAAATAATTACTTAAAGATTTTTGCGTCAAACACTTCGTATAGCAAATGCGGCATTTGACCTGCAGTTTTTGCTCTGTATTTAACCGAAGTACCAAATTTCTTTTATGCATCTCTAGGCAATACTTGTAATTGGAGGTCATTGGCTATGAATTGATTCCATTCCCCAAAGAAATTTATGCAGCATAGCATCCAATTCGCTAAAAATCTACAACCTTTCTGCCAACGTAGAACAGTTGTGATTCCTGTGGGAGCAATCATGGCTTCCAAAAATGACTTAAACAGTGATCTTATGCTGTACAAATATTTATGCTACACACAATCGGTTTAGTTTAGAGCACTCAGCTCAAAGATATCTGACAAGTGTCTATTAAGGCAGGAGACACCAAAAATAAACCTAAGGTTCCAAGCCAAGCCACGATCCACCCGCTTGTCATTTGCATACGATGGACACCTCACAACCCAGCAGCTGCCCCTTTCAAAGCTAAAAAATAATGCAGATTTACAATGATGTGTCCCATTTTGACGCAGACAGGAATGTTTCAAAATGAACGGTTTAAGTACACACGTTCGACTTTATTCCCCATCAAGATCAAGCTCTGCCATGACAACTGTTACTTTGCTAAGAAACAAAAGTGAAGCTATGGAAGAGGATTCCCTGTAAAGGAAAGGCAGAAACGAGATTTCGTGTAAGTAACTTGTAATTTTTATGCAGCAAAAATTTTGAAAGTAGTAGACTGGTTGTGAAAATATAGCATATTGTATAGCATTTTTGTTCATTTGCTTGCTTTTCTGAACAACAGACCACCATTGCGGATAATTCTGGCCTATTCGGCTTCTGGCTGATTAAACTTCGGAAGGCTCTATTTCACCGGAAATTTTTATCTAGTTTTTTATTAATTCTGACTCAAATCTAATCCAAACTCAAATGCTTACTCTAAAACTATTCCCAAATCGAACCCTAACCCAAACCCTAACCTAAACCCTAATCTTAACCCTTGAAAAACCAACTGAAAAAAGCGCGGATGAATATTTCTCATTTTCGTTTTATTCTCTTTAACTTGAAAATTTTCGGTGAAATAGTCACTACCTTAAACTTCGGCCTCGTAGACGTCAAAAACACCATAAATAAATTATTATTTTATAACATGTTAGAATGACAAATTGCTTTTTAGATATTTTAAAAATAAAATACACAAAATATATAGATGTGCTTTCACCCGATTGACACCTACACCAACCAATCCTAAACTTCTGATGGAGCTTTGGTCAGTGATAGTAAATAAAAGTTAGCCATCACCTCTATATCTCCAACAATATTGCAAGATTTTTACGTTGATCCTTGAGAAAATTTGTGTCACTGAGTAACAAGCATTTTATCGGTCACCAAAAGTAACTATACTTGGCTTTAAACAAACACCCAAGTTGCACCAAGAAAAAAAATTCCAGAAGCAATCCAAAAATCGCTTTACCGGATCCGTTTTGATGATCATAATAATTTAATTGTGATGTTTAGACATTTGCAGGCCAGAGTTTTAATGTTTAAACGTTTGCGTACTTTCTGGCCTAAAGACTACCGTTTTAGGTAGTCGCTGTTCTGGTGACTCTCCCCTATAGGCTTCCGCGTTAGTAGTCTTTAGGCCAGAAAGCACGCGGAACGATTAAACACAGCTGTTTTATCGGAGTAGTAAGTTCGAAAAATTAAAACTTATTTGCGCTTGCGTAGCGTAATGACGCTTAAAGAAAAAGTAGCTAGTGGGAAAACAATCAAAAAAAATCGTTAAAAATATCTTTTGTGTAGCGCAGCAGCAACATTTCGAACTCTGGCAAGTTAAGAACTCAGTTCCATCTCCTCTTATTGATTTTTTTAAAATGACTTTAATCTTGGCAAAGAAAATCTATTCTGTAGTTGTTCTGTGTACGCAATTATTGATTATTAAATTAATTTCCGTGCAATTTGCAGTTGGGTTTGAAAATTCCACACCTATTATAACACCTTATCAACTGAATTAAACGCAGCGTTTACCTTCCACCACTATTAATTTCCTTGAGTAATTTCATTAGTACTGTAAGCATTACACAGTCCAAGAACTAAGGGAATTCGACAACCGAGCTAATAAAAAATGAAAGAATAATTGAGATTGGCCGAGCCTAGCTAATTAACCGAATTGGTAAAACTTCCCTACGATTGAACACTTTTGGTAGAACTTTCCTAGAAATGGTGGAACTTCGCTGGAAATGAACATCATTGGTGGAATTTACTTAAAATTGAATGTCATTGGTGGACTTTTCTCTAGGATAGATAGTGATGCGTTTAGATCTATCGTAATACCCCGACCAAAAGCACGCGTCTCAATGCCATCGATCGGCTCAGTTGAACAACTTAAGAGCTGGTCTCCGGCTTGTTTTAAGAACCCATGTTTCTGAATTCATTTTTCACTGGTGGCTATGCTGGAGTGTGACGCTGTACACAGTGGCGGATCCAGAAAATTTTGGTGGGGGGGATGATAAAAATTTTAAGCACAAAACCTCAAAAATTCGGATGTGTTGTAACCAGGCGCGTAGCCAGAAATTCGCAATGGAGCGGCTGTTTTAGGAGTCTGGGGGCGAAGCCCCCAGCGCTGAAAAACTTTGCATTTTTTTGTAAAAATAATTTAATTTTAGAGCTAGTTTGGTAAAATAATGCTTTTAAAATGCGGCATAGAAATTGGCAGCGCAAACATGATTCAAGTGGTTACATAAACGGCCTATGTGAGAGGTGGTTAATGGTAAAATTTTAGTTCTCTTATTTGGATGCAGGTAAATCATAAGCATAAAATCTTATAGTTCAATAAAACTCACACGGAGTAATTTGTTTCGAAAGAGAATTGAGACAAGTGATTGGTAATTAAACAATACTGAATTGTCTCTCCACCCCATTTCTGAGTTGAGGCCTATAATATATTTGTTGATGAAACCCGTGTTCAAGTTTTTCACACTGGCGATCAAATTTTATTGCTTATTTTTGGTAATTTCTTAAAGTTTTTTTTTTGATTCGTGAGTTTTATTTTTGACAAATTAGTCCCCCTTAAGCATATGTTTCAAAAAATGCTTTAAATCACTTTTTGGTCTATTTCAGTGCGAAAAACGGTTTCAGAAGTGCTAAAAACGTGATGTTTTTTTATTTTGCATTTTGGTTGACAGGCCACGGAGGGGCTATAGCAGTGGTGCCGAAACAAGGGGGGGGGGATGGGGGGGATATATCACCCCCAATCATTTGACTGTATACCCCCCAACAATTTGAGTATGGTCTTCATCTGCATCCCCTGCAATAATTTGACTCTGGTGTGCATCTGAGCGCAGGTCAGTACTTAAAAAAAGCGTTCCATTTCTGGTGAAGACCTGTTTTTGTTTTTGATGTTCACCTGAACTCGGGAAAAAAAGTGTTCCATTTCTGATGAAGACCTTTTATTTTTGGTCTTCACCTGAATTCGGAGAAAAAAAGTGTTCCATTTCTGGTGAAGTCATCACTTAATTTGCTCACCTGAAAAAAGTCTAGGTCGAGGTTCATCCCCCCAATGTTGAAAATAGGGCAAAATTGGGGTAAAATTGCAAATTATCACCCCAATGCTCAACAAAGATTTGCACCACTGGGCTATAGCCCCCCTGGCTACACTACTGCTTAGGATTAATGTTCTTGACCTCGCTTAATGCTCACTGTTTATAAGCCTGATATGTCACTTAGGAAATGATTCGCATTGTGTAGGCTTTATCGCTGAAAAGTGCAAGTTGTAAATTTTGCTAAATCGGCGCTTTCGAATCAATCGGACCCACAAAAGACTAATTTCTGTTTTGTAAAAACTTCGCTGTAAAAATTAGATTTTTCTGTCCCTCCCCTCACAGGGCTTCAGAAATTATATCACAGTCACACGGCCTATCAAAAATTCGCTGATTGCTTTTTTTCAAATAAGTTTAATATTCATATGCACGTTATGTTTACGCTGGTGGGGAATGTATTCCCCCATGCGCCCCCATAACTCCGCCACTGGTTGTGCTCCTATGCCTTTATCGCCGAAAAGTGCAAGTTGTGAGTTTTGCTGATTTGGTGCCTACAAATCAATCGGACGTGTAAAAGACTAATTTCTGTTTTGTAAAAACTTCGCTGCGCAAATATCATTTTCTTTCACCCCCCCTTCCCTTGGCTTTTGAAATTTTATCACAGTCACACGAGCTAACGACTATTCAAGTATTCACTGATCGCTTTTTTAAAATAAGTCAAGTATTATTCATATGCACGTTATGTTTAGGCTGGTGGGGGGGGATGCATCCCCCCCATCCCCCCTAAATCCGCCACTGGCTGTACAGTATTGTTGAGCGAAGAGTTTTGCAATTCTTTTTCTTGAATCGAAGTTGTTATGTATTGCAGTAATATTCACTTGAACTATTTTCAGTTCAATGCAAAATTGCAGCAACTCGAATTATACTGTAAATTTACTAGCAGAAAAATATGAAGTTACATAGCAGACTTGAATCATAAAGTTTTTATCACGGTTGTGAGGTAGCACTTACCTCACATATCTGCTTTCCCATTAGGCTAGTGTTTCATCAGCATCCGAATTCACACATAGCCTATCCTGGCATCCCACCCGAACCTTCAAACCACACACGAGGGCAATTTCTACACTTGCCATCGTACCCTCTTCTCAGATTACTCTGATCTAAGTCTGACAACAAGGTCACCAGAAAGAGGATTCTCGACCAGTATCACACTGGCACTTCACTTAGCTCAACCGCATTGCGCTAGCATCACTAAGCATGAACACCATATATGACATCACATTATGGTAAATTGCTAATGTGATGTCATATATGGTGTACTATTGTGGTAAATTGGTAATGTGATGTCATATATGATGTCATATATGGTGTCATATATGTCATATATGATGTCATATATGGCGTACTATTGTGGTAAATTGCTAATGTGATGTCATATATGGTGTCCATGCTTAGTGATGCTAGCGCAATGCGGTTGAGCTAAGTGAAGTGCCAGTGTGATACTGGTCGAGAATCCTCTTTCTGGTGACCTTGTTGTCAGACTTAGATCAGAGTAATCTGAGAAGAGGGTACGATGGCAAGTGTAGAAATTGCCCTCGTGTGTGGTTTGAAGGTTCGGGTGGGATGCCAGGATAGGCTATGTGTGAATTCGGATGCTGATGAAACACTAGCCTAATGGGAAAGCAGATATGTGAGGTAAGTGCTACCTCACAACCGTGATAAAAAGAAAAATATGATTTATTGAGAGCCAATTACGTCACTCTGTGCACAACCGTTCTCATCTATAATGTATTATTCTTTCATTAAAAATAAACAACCTTGTGGGAGAATTATATGTAATTACCTCCAATTGCTTTTAAATCCATGATCTGGTTGGATTTGATGTTTCCGTATGCGGATTAAAGTGAACACGAAGAATTACACAGTTTTTCTCTCGTCTGCTGCTTTTGTCTTTTGTTCTTTTTGCTTTAAACGGATCAAAAAAAGACGTCAATCGAAATTGCTCAACAATTTTTGGTTCTGCTGATCAAATGCGACTGCAATGCAATATTGCCGAAAATATGGGATAGGCTGTAATGCTGTTCAACCGGTTCGCAGCGGTTTTCGCAAACCGGTTGCTGAACGTAGAGACCCGGTGGTTAAAAATTGTCTGGGTATATATCCATCATTTTTGGTGTCAACGAACTAGTTGTTAAGCTAAAACCACTGGCAACAAAACCGGTTTCTGCAAAATTTGAATCGCACCACGAAGTGTAAGAAACAGTTTATAGCCTATTCGTTTGCTATTTGCTGTTAATGTTTGATTTGTATGTGCTTGAAATCGGCACATTTTTTAGTTCAAATTCATCAATTTCATAATTATTGCGTAAAATTTAACGGAAAAAAGAATGAATTGCTAAATTACTCTAACATTTTAACAAGTGTCTGACACACGTTTATGTCATTTTAAGTAACGATATCCATAAATCATTAGCATATTATGCATATGCACTATTGCAGTGGTTCTCAACCTTTTTTAGGTTCAGAGCCAAAATTTTAACCTTAAGCTTGAAAGGAGCCGTATTCAATCAACGCTATACGAAAGTGTATGCTCATAACCAAAGCTCATATCGAACTCAAGTAACTGCAGATAATTTAGTCAATTGGTAAGGGGCATCAAACCTTCAAATTTATGGGGTCTGCTCAGGTTAAAGATAATCTGACAAATAAAAACAAAACAAAGAACAATCTAGCAGAAATATAAAACCCAACAATCAAATCAAGAACAACTTTCCGATAACACTGCCCTCATTTCGAGTTTTCTTAATCGCAAAGTTCATCAGCAGGGCAGGCATGAACCAAAATGCTAGTAACCCAAAACAGGCATTAAACAGGATTGGCTAAGGGGTGGGGAGATACTTGAACCAAAAAGGTCTAGTTTTCTTTGTGTTGGAAAATATATCAAGCAAGTAGTGTTGAGCAAACTGCATGATGAATCTCAAGCGTATCACTGGCGGGGTCTGGTCCGGGTCATAACACCCAGCCGCTGGGTAATTTTAGTGATTTTCAGAAAAAAATAGCTATGTTAACGCCATTTAGATACCACTTTGCATTTTTTCAAAGCCGTTTGAAAGAACTAAATTCTTAACGTATGGAAAGCACTTAAAAAATAATTTGTTTAGCCCACCTTCCAAAGCTTACTTAAATGGGCTAAATTTTCTAAGTAATTTTGCTAAGATAGGTGCGTCTTTGGCCCCCTTGTCCCCAACCCCGGTCACGCCATTGGCCCAAAAAGGCCATAACATGATCCAAAACAATCCCGGTAACTAAAGAAACTAAGTAACGATTGAAAAAAATAACTTAAACACTGGACAAAAAATCTAGTAGTTCGCACAAAAATAAGAATAGTTAATGTAGAAAGGAAGGACATGACCAGATGAAATTACAAAGCACATCATCAGCAGCATATAAACGCTGGAACAATGTCGATAATGAGGTCATAGCCAGTTAGTTGGGGGTTCTGTTAGTTGCGTTTGATTGCATTGCATGTTATTGAAAAACTAGATATCTGCCAAAACCGCCAACCTTTCTTTTGATTTCAGACATTACTGTAGTAATAAAAAATAGATAATTTCATACTGTGGTAACCTACTGTAGTTAGATATTCCGATAAAAAGAAAACATTTTAACCTCTTACTAGAAAAGCGTTTGCAAACTTTAAAACTTTCGACGAAATTTATTACATTTGCACGATATTGGTTATGCAGTACTGTAAACAGAAAATGATTCGACAAATTTTCGATAACCAGTTGTGCAAAATCTTACGGAACCGAAAATGATTATATTTTAAAGTGTTGGTGAGTGCCGCAAGAAGGACATTTGGGACCCGCGGTTAAGTATCACTGCTCTGTTGTATTGTTTACTTTAATGCGTTTTTAATACACGGGTTTTAAATCTAAACAATTATCTTAAGCAGTAAACCAGCTAATATTGTGTCTATCGTAAATACGCGGTCGTTGTTAACGCGTATTGTTATTACGATCGAATTTTCTTAGTTTGGTAATAGAATAAAAAATGGGCCCGCTTTCATTGGTAATAAATTCTTAAGTACGCAGCATGAGTCTTGTTAGGTAATATCCCTGAAAAGGGTTCAATCTCTTCTCTGCGCTAATTCATTCAACTACTTTGGAAAGCTAACCCAAAGACTCCTAAGTATTTTTCAATTCCTACCTGACGCTCCACCTCACGTAGTTACGTTTCCACTTATCACCATAATACAGCAAATAAGATGGTGTAAAGTAAATAGATAATTAAATTTAATAAGAGCATTGTTTTAGTTTTATTTTTTTACAGATCGTATATGTCAATTGAAGGAGCGTAGGATGTTGGTGTTGAAGATCCAAAGCCACAAACTGTCTTTATAGGTTCTACAACCATATTAAGTTAGATGAATGAAAATAATCTCAGAGAAGCAAAATGTTGCATTTCCACTCCTTATGTGATTTTGATTATTCTTTTTAATACGAACTTTAAAAAATTATTTGTATGAACAAAATAAATTATTGGGCTGAATTTTTGTGCTTTGGTCTGATATTTCAAACGAACTTATTCAACGGACAATGTCAGTGGTACTTAACAGTACTGAAAAAGAACCAAAACTTGTGGCTCATTTTTCTGTTGGCTGGTAAGGCACTTTAATATTTCCTTACCGAGAAATCAAAAAATCTAAATATTGTATTACTGTTATAGAAAAATCAAGGGGTCACTATACTTTACTTACGCTAACATTACCTACCTCTTCAGATAGAGTTTAATATTGCTGTTTTACTGTAAGTCATTGAACTTGTTTCATGTCATATTTTCGAAACTGTTTTACATGAAGGCTTCGCAGTGGTATTTATGAAAAAACTAGCTATATTTCGTCATATACGAAATCACGGTTGTAATGAAAACTATTGCATAGTGATGGTAATAATATTCGTGATACAAGATTTTTTGATGCAATAGTCACTACCTACAATCAAACGATGTTTGATTTTTTATCAACAAGAGACCTAAGCTGAAGCTGCTTTCTGGCTCATATGTCTTTTGGTTTCAATCTTCATCTTTCTTTCTTTTTATTCCGTTTTGGATTCCTTTTTCATGAAAAAAAATCAAAAAATAATGTCAGAAAAGGGAACATATACTGTTAAAAAGGTCAAAATTGCAAACTGTTGTTGAGATATTGATGTTAATAGTGTTGCTGAATATTAGCACTAGTAGGCATAGTAGATATAGTATACATGTAGGTAGCCGGCTAGGTGCATAAAATGCAAACCGGATTTCGGATCGAAAAGAGAATTTGGGTTTAGATTGATCCGAATTAATGACTTGATTTTGGTCAGCACTCCGAAGATATTACTGCGAAAAAGCAATTCTTAAAAATTTAAATGCTTATTTAGATGAGATTTGGTCTCAACGAAACCCAACAGGGTGTTTCAATAGTCAGAGCAGAATACACAGTAAAATCACTCAAACTTAAAACCACAACAGCACCTGTTTTGCAAAAAAAAAAAGGCTACGGGCTAGGCTAGTATGACATTGTAGATATCGTAGGCTTATTATGGTACAATAGGTATAGTTATGCTATATTGTAGGCTGATTATGGCACAATAGACATAATATGCTGATTATGGCACAGTAAGCATAGTATACCTCAGTGCGCACTGTAGCTTTGTAGGCATAGAATGGCATTTGGTTGGTTTATTATGGCACAGTAGGCACTGCAGCTTAGTATGTCATAGTAGACGTAGTATGGCATTGTAGACATAGTATAGCATGCGAGTATAGCGTGGCATGTACAGTAGTAGCCTTATGGCACATTAGGCATAGTATACCACAGTAGGCGTAGTATGTCATAGAAGGCTTAGCATGGCATTTTAGGCATAGTATGACATATTGTAGGCTTATTATGGCACTCTAGTAGGCATAGTATGTCACAGTAGGCACTGTGGCATAATTGGCTTTATATGGCACAGTAGGCACTGGAGGTTAGTATATCACAGCAAACGTAGTATGGCATTGTAGACATAGTAATAGTATAGCATGCGAGTATAGTGTGGCATATACAGTAGTAGCCTTATGGCACATTAGGCATAGTATACCACAGTAGGCGTAGTATGTCATAGGAGGCTTAGTATGGCATTTTAGGCATAGTATGACATGAAGTAGGCTTATTATGGCACCCTAGTAGGCATAGTATGTCACAGTAGGCTCTGTGGCATAGTTGGCTTAATATGGCACAGTAGGCACTGGAAGTTAGTATACTTCGTTGGGATAGAAGGACACCTTATTAGGCAGAGTATGGCATATAGGAGGCTTGTTATGGAACAGTACGCATATTATTAAAAACCATAGTAGGTGCTACAGGCTAGTATGACATTGTAGATATCGTAGGCTTATTATGGTACAATGGGTATAGTTATGCTATATTGTAGGCTAATTATGGCACAATAGACATAATATGCTGATTATGGCACTGTAGCCATAGTGTGCCACAGTGGGCACTGTAGCTTAGTAGGCATAGTACAACATCAGAATATGACATATAGTTGGCTTATTATGGCACAGTAGGCATAGTATCCCACAGTAGGCGCTACAGCTTAGTATGTTATAGTAGGCGTAGTATGACATTGTAGACATAACAGGCCTATAGCATTCGAGTGTAGTATAGTTGGTAGCTTTGCCAAATGGGTAAAGGCGAATTGTTTACGACGACCTTGATTGAATGATCTGGGTTCAACCCACACCCTGGTCTCGCCGTTGCGTCCTTGGATAAGACGTTTTACGATAATTATCTCTGGTTGGTGGCTTTGAACAAGCAGCAAATTCGGGGGGCAAGAATTTGAAGAAATCTACAGGAACGTTGGATCATCGGAAACCCCTTAAGCAGATGAGGATTTCTCCAATCACGAAGTAGTCACTGCAATAAAAAAATGTGCGGATCGTCCAATAAGTTAGCGTCTGATGCTGTCTGGTGACTGGAGGATAAATATGAGCTACAACAACAATATACTGTAGTGGGCTTTTGGCACCATAGGTTAGTAAGAGCACTATGTCATAGTAGGCTTAGTATGGCATTGTAGGCATAGTGTAACATGAAGTAGACTTGTTATGGCACCCTAGTAAGCATAGCATGTCACAGTAGGCACTGTAGCTTACTATGGCACAGTAGGCATAGTTGGCTTATTATTGCACAGTATCCCACAGTAGGCACTGCAGCGTAGTATATTATAGTAGGGATAGCATTACACCTTAGTAGGCAGATTATGACATACAGGAGGCTTGTTATGGAAACTAGGAATAGTATTAGTAAGCATAGTGTGCCACAGTAGGTGCAGCAGCTTTAGTATGACATAGTAGGCATAACATGGCACCCTGGTAGGCATAGTATGGCATACAGTAGGCTTAGTATGGCACAACAGGCATAGTAGGCCAAAGTGGGCGCCGTAGCTTAGTAGGCATAGTATGACATATAATTGGCTTATTATGGCACAGTAGGCATAGAATAACATAGCTCGGCAATTAGACCTACAATGCATAGCTTTTCCATGAACTATCACCGTAACGAGGTGGAAAAGTCTATGTGCCTCAATGACCTGCAGAGCTGTACTGGCTGGAGATTCAATTCTCCTGATGGGGTTACCCATGCCAGATAGGTCTAATGGTAGAAGCGAGACGAAGTATAGTTCAAATCAAAATAGTTGGAAAACTTAAAACCTGGGTTGGTTATGCCCATCAGCTGTGGTAAGCGTATAACCTAGGAGAAGGACAACTCTGATATAAAACCTCTCCGCAGTTAGATTAAACTGCATAACAAATCATGATGAGCACAAATAATGAAAATTACGTGAACGACGTTAATGGGGCCACCTTCACAAGTGGAACCTCGTCCGGCAGGGGAGCGCCTAGGGACTCCCAGGTCGTCATTCAGCGAAACCCCTATGGCGTTCGAGTCTTAGGCAGAGGGGCTCGTTCGAAAAATAAGCGACATTCTCCACCAGCCAGCCCTAGTGGCAGCTCCACCAATGTGCCCGCTACACGTTTGGAGAGGCGAATGGAGGCAGCGCAGAGTATTCGTACTCGAGATAATGTCGCACACTCACGGGTCAACCATCACCAACTGCTGTTGGGCAATTGGAATATCCTCACCCTCACAGGAAAAGAGCTAGAATTGGTTGAGGAAGCAAAGCGGTATCATCTCGATATTATCGGAGTTTCTTCAACCAAACGACGTGGCTCTGGAACTGTGGATCTGGATGGCGGATGGAAACTCTTCTATTCTGGTGCTGATCCTAGTATGTCTGCACAAGCGGGTGTGGGGATTCTCACAAGCCCCCGTTTGTCAGACTGTGTGTCAGATTGGATTCCTTTGGGATCACGGGTCTGTATGTTGAAGCTTAAGGTATTGGATCGGTCATTGTGCCTGTTGCAGGTATATGCCCCCAATGCCACGAGTGAATATCAGACTTTTGTGGATGAAGTAAATGATGCTCTTCTACGAGTATCAGCTACTGAATCTACAGTCCTTATGGGGGATTTTAACGCACATGTTGGAACAGACACAGATACGTGGAAGGGTGTGATCGGAAAACATGGAGTCACTGGACTGAATGAGAACGGAAGGTATTTATTGCAGCTCTGTTGTAGCAACGGACTCCGCATCATGAATACCTTTTTCCAGCACAGAGAGGTTCACAAGTATACATGGTATCGACCTAGTATGGATCAAAAATCTTTGATAGATTTTTGCATAGTTTCGTCAGATTTGTTTTTTGATGTGCTGGACGTTCGAGTGAAGCGAGGTGCTGAATTGTCAACTGATCACCATCTGGTAGTATGTTCCTTACGACTTTCGAAACCTTGGCCAAACAAGAGATCCAACCGGTCGTCTGTGACTTACCGGATCAAATGGGAGGCTTTGGAGGACAAAGATGTAAGAAAACAGTTTGCATCCAGTATATCATCTAAGT
Organism: Trididemnum nubilum; assembly: GCA_963965965.1. Classification (NCBI taxonomy): domain Eukaryota; kingdom Metazoa; phylum Chordata; class Ascidiacea; order Aplousobranchia; family Didemnidae; genus Trididemnum; species Trididemnum nubilum. The sequence continues at coordinate 38,239,226 of OZ014473.1, read as the reverse complement.
TCAGACAACTTCCTGATGTATCCGAGGACATCGAGAAGGAATGGCTGCTGTTCAGATCAGCAATCATTTCATCAGCTGCTGAAAGTTGTGGGCGAAAACGGCTTAGAATGGCGGGCGATAGTGAGAAAAGAACGCCTTGGTGGAACGAAGAGGTTGAAGAAGCTATTCGAGCAAAGAAAGATGCGTTCAAGGCCTGGCTGCAGGACAGATCGTCATCTGATTTGCAATCCCGGTACACTGAGGCGCGAAAAGCGGCAACTTCGGCAGTAAAGAAATCCAAGGAGAAGTCATGGGAAGAGTTTGGTCGTCGGTTGGATTCCAACTATTTTTCGGCAAGCAAAGTATTTTGGCAGACCATCCGCCGTTTACGTGGCAAAAGATCGAGTATCACGTACTCCATCAAGGATTCTGACGGTAACATTCTAACGGATGAGAATGAAATCCTTTCACGATGGAGAGAATACTTTGAAGATCTTTTGAATCCTGTAAAGGCATCGACTCGTGACACACACGAAGTGACACATCTAGGGGAGGACGAAGTTTTCACTGCAACAGAAGTGGCAACCGCAATTAAAGGGATAAAATCAGGAAAAGCTGCTGGTGAAGATGAAATCAGACCCGAGATGTTGAAAGCGCTGACTGGAGAAGGAATTCTCTGGTTAACGCGAGTGTGTCAAGTTGCGTGGAAGCTTGGCAAAACTCCCAGAGATTGGCAAACAGGTGTGATTATTCCGATATTCAAGAAAGGAGATCGCAAGCAATGTACAAACTACAGAGGGATATCTCTCCTTAGTTTGCCAGGGAAAGTATATGCCAAATGCCTTGAAAGGAAATGCCGAGAAATAGTGGAATCAAAACTGGAAGATGGTCAGTGCGGTTTTCGTCCGGGTCGCAGCACCACGGACCAAATCTTCACTCTGAAGCAAATCTTCGAGAAATCTTGGGAGTATGGCAAAGATCTCTTTGCATGCTTTGTCGATCTTGAAAAAGCATATGACCGAGTTCCTCGGGATAAACTTTGGAAGGTTTTGCAGGAGTATGGCGTTGGTGGTCAATTGTTACGCGCTATGAAGTCATTCTACTGCAGACCGGAGGTTTGTGTTCGGGTAAATGGCAAGCAATCAAAGCCATTCCATGTGGGCGTTGGACTCCGGCAAGGGTCCGTTTTGTCACCTCTCCTTTTCATTGTGTACATGAATTGGATCGACAAATGCAGCCAAGCTGATGAGTGTGCCACGATTGGAAATTGCAAAATTAGTCGTCTGCTATTCGCAGATGATTTGGTTCTGCTTTCTTCCACAGAATCTGGCCTCCAGCGCGCATTAAATAGCTTTGCAGATGCATGCAACACCGCCGGAATGAAAATAAGCACGGCCAAAACTGAGGTACTTCATCTTTCAAAAAACCCTGATCAGTGCGTATTACAAGTGAATGGAGCGACACTGAAGCAGGTAGAGAAGTTCAAGTATCTTGGGGTTGCATTTACGAGTGACGGAAGGCAAGACGAAGAACTGGATACCCGAATAGGCAACGCTAGTGCAGTAATGCGAGCTTTGCACTATTCGGTTGTCATGAAACGAGAATTGTCGAAAAGGGCAAAACTCTCAATTTTCAAAGCAGTTTTTGTCCCCATTCTCACTTATGGTCATGAATCTTGGGTAATGACCGAAAGAATGCCATCACAAGTGCAAGCGTCCGAAATGAGGTTTTTACGAAGAATCGAAGGAGTTACACTGTTTAACAAGGTGCGTAGCTCAGAAATTCGAAAATCTCTTAACATCGAGCCGTTACTTCTCCGAATTGAAAGATCACAGCTTAGATGGTTTGGCCATGTAAGCAGAATGCCTCAGGAAAGACTCCCCAAACAAGCTTTGCATGCCAAAGCAAATGGGAGAAGACCAGTCGGACGACCTAGAACTAGATGGACCGATTACATTGAGGATCTTGGATGGAATCGCTTGGGACTTCGCCCAAGCGAAATGATGGAGGTGATGGAAGACCGTGAAGTGTGGCGGCTCAATCTTGAGCTACTGCCCCCGCAACCCTCACGGAAAAGCGGGCAATGAAGAAAGAAGAAAAAGGCTACGGAACTTGAAGAGCCTTTTTTTTCGGCGAAACAGGCGCTGTTTTGGTCTTCAATTTTTAGTAATTTTTACCGTAAGGCTTATTTATTCTACCTTCTATTGCTCGTGAGCATAGCCATTTCTTTTAACTTATTTTTACTGTAAGCTATGATTCTGATGGCATGTCAACGAAACAAAATTGCTATTAGTAGAAGCTGCTGCGCACTTGCACAGTAAATTAATTTTGAAAAATAGCCATACAGAATTGCACGATTATGTTGGGTAATCATAGTAGCTGCTAAATTTTACGGTTTCTGCGTAAGAACAATTAAGAGTCCATCACTATAATTTTAACTAATCAATGATCGAGTGAATAGATCTTCTGCTATTGCAGCAATAGACTTGGGATCAATTACCGGTCGGGTCAACCCAAAGACTATAAAAATTGGCATTCACAGCTTCCCTACTTCACGCTAAGCAATAAAAGAAACGGTATAGAAATCTGCAACCTATGTGGGAGACAGGTAATAGCTTGAATCAAAGACCAAAAGGTCTCTTCGCTGACTCCTGGCCAAGGCAACTTTGTAAATAAAGACGTAATTGCAATCATTACCATCACGTAGTCTCCGATAAGTTAGTATCGCTTATTTTGTGGAATGAGTATCACAGTGTTTATTGCTTTTATTTCTATCAGACTTGCGATAAAATATTGACATTTATTCTTAATCGAAATTTCTCAATATATCTAGTGGAAGCGCTGCATAATATTGTAATAGTAATTACATTTTATTCACCAAGTCGCCTTAGCCAGGAGACAGCGACGGGACCTTTTGGTCTTTGAGTGAAGCTACCACTTGTCCACCTGCGTATCACACACGATGAAGCCTTCACTCTCTCCCTTAAATTGCTGAACGTCAAACAAAGAAGCTATGAATACCAATTTTTAGAGTTTTTGGTTTGATCTGACCGGGAATTCAACCCGAGTCTATAGTTTTTATAGAACATGCTCCATCCGTTTGACCACTGATCAGTTTATTGTTGAAATACTTTATCTATTGTCAAAGCTTCTTACTTGATCCGTTTTTCTTTTTTGCAGAAAAATTAGAAGCTTTAAATAAATCATAAACAAACGAAAAATTATAGCAATAGAAACAACTTCAGATTCATAGTAACGCGAATATGCGAAAGTTGGCACTTTCCAAAACCTGAATTTGAGAAGTAAAAGCTCAGCGTCCTTCTCTATGTCTCAATAGTCAAATGACAATTCAAGTTTTTGAGCATTACACAACAGTATGTGAGTAGTCAGTCAGTTTCTCTGGTTTTCGGTGAATGATTGCCACACAGTTGCAGAGCAATACAAACCGTCTGGGGCAACGGCTCTCTCCATCATTGTGAACCATCTATAGAGGCACACACTTCACCAAGCAAATTGCACTAGTGTAATAGTCTTTTTTTTCTCCTGTTGAGCATTGAACTTTTTGCATTGCAAACCTTCTTGCGTATGATTTAATTTGATTATACTAGAAATGCAATCGCACCAAAACCAGAAAGAGTCAGTAGCATACCGTAAGATCACAATTGACGTTTATATGGTTTGTAGTGTTTAGTCAGGAGTTCAGATTAGATTTGGGAGAAATGAAACTGTAGGCTATTTTCCATAAAAGAAGCTTTACAAATGGCGTCTTAAAGTTGAGTGGTCAACAAAGACAACAAAGCCGTAAAAAGGAAGGCAAATTCACTGATTTGTGCTCTGTTGGCTATTATTGTAGTTCCATATCTTACTCTTCTGTCACAGAACAGTGTCAGACGCTAACTACTGGACGATCTGCACATCGCAATAAGTACATTGTGTTCAAAGGAATCTGCAGTTCGTTAGTCCAAACCCACTTGAGAGTTTCCTGTGATCTCTATAATTTTTTGTCGAAATCTTGTCACCAATTTTGCTGCTTGTTCGAAAGCCACGAAGTAGAATTAATAGAAATTCTTGTAAAACACCCTATTCAAGGACGCAAAAATGTGACCCGGGTGGGGCTTGAACCTAGATCATGCAATCAGAGTCATCGTAAAAACCACGTCTTCGCTCTCTTAGCCATGCTGCTAACGTCACCTAAAGCTGTCATTGAAATTCGTTTAGTTGCTATACCTTTTTACGAGTTACCTTCAGTTATTTTAGTTGTATATATATTATAGCTGATGTTTACGACTTAAAACAAAACTCAGTATATTCCTGAAATCATCTTATTCATAAATTGTACCGAACAACAAAAATAGCGTGGCAAATAAAGCCAAAAAACATGTAAAATTTCAAGATTTTTATGTAACAATATCAAGCGTAATAACACGTATGTCGTGCAACTGCAGAACCAATCATTAAAAAATTGTTTTACCATAAGTTTTTAGAAAAAGGCCACAGATTTGTACTGAGCTTTGTCCTCATCAAAGTCTGTTAAAAGTTTAAGGCAGACACTTGAATTCACACAAATGGTATCGAAACCAATTAAATTCTAAACACTATTGATTATTTATCAGCTATTAGGAATTTTATTTGTGTGGTTTCTTACACAAAGGTAAAATATGCTGATGACCCTTGTCCTAGAAAAGTAACTTCAGTAACTAGAACAATCTCCAAACCAATCTCAAATCTCAAATTTTTCGATATACTCGCTATAATATTGCAATACGTTTTATTCAAACATTGCAAATTCTACTGAACATTAAAGTGTAATAACGCTACTAAAATGCGTAAAAAAATTAAGCATTTTGCTAGAAATGAAACTAAGTTACCGAAAATTAAACACAGTATGATCAAAGTCAACCTTCACAAAATACCAATTAAAGCAAAAGGAGCAATCATATGTACATTCACATTAAAGTTTCTATGATAACTTGGGAGGTACTTTAAAGGCAATTCTGGGGAATTGGGATATCCTACGTTACTTGTAAAAATATTTCTGTTGTAACACTAATTCATATTAAAGCCTTGCATTCAGATGCTTTTAAGCCAGTTGAGAAAGATACCTTATAAATATTATTTTTTACAAAAACGAAATTTTAACTGGGTATACAGCAGTTGGAAGATCTCCTAAACAAGGATGGCAGTACGGTACGGTCAGGGCTTCAGAGAGAAATTTTTCCAAGGGGTACGAAGATCGACGCCGGGCCCCCAAAATTTAGTGAAACACTTACAGATAAATCAAAAAAAGTCTTCACTCAAATTTGGTTCCATTTTTGGCCCAAAATTAGGTGAAGAGCAAAAGAAAGGTCTTCACTCAAATTTGGTCCCATTTTTTGCCCAAAATTAGGTGAAGACCAAAAAAAAAAGGTCTTCACTCAAATTTGGTCCAATTTTGTGCAAGAAAGAAAAAAATTTGGTCCAAAACTTGACACGACAACCTCAACTCTTCCGGGCCCCCTTAGCCCGGGCCCCCCTTGACCCGGGTCCGGGTACGATGTACCCCCTGAACCCCCCTCTCGTAGGCCCTGGGTACGGTACGTTGGTACGGTACGCCTTTTTTGTAAAGGTACAGGTACGATGCGTTGATACGCTGTTTGAACTAAAAATCCCAGACTTTTCGCACATTGCCCCGGCTTTTTGTATGTAGAGGCAACAGACAGCTGAAACCGACGCTAAATGTTGGAATTGAGATCGCTGATTTATAGGCAAGTAATTTTAAATTCAGTTAAAGTTGCTAGTAGTTAAAAGCAAGGATGACAATACGGTACGGTACGTAAGTACGGTACGTTACGCCTAAATTTTTGTTAAAAAGTACGGTACACCTTTTTTGTAATGGTACGGGTGCGGTACGTTGGTACGGTACGCTTCAAAAATTGAACTGAAGAACGGTACGCTGGTACGGTACGGTTCAAGGTGCGAGGTACGTAGTACGCAAGTTTTAAACGTACCGTACCGTACTGCCATTCTTGCTCTTAAACTTTGAAATTAACTATCTCTGAAGCAATAAGTCGCAGAAAGTTGAAGTTTGGTGAATTGCTTTGGATTGTTCTTTATTTTTTATACATAACCCTAGCTGGATGTATCACCCCCTTGAAGGTGGAACTTGAACTGGACAGTGATGTTATAATAGTTAGTTCTGAGAATAATTAGTATTTTGACAATCAATTTCAAAGAAGGTGTGCGGTTGGTGGATACAGACAAAAATCTACATTATTTAGTTTTTTAATTTATTTATATTCTCTATTCAAATTATAATTTTAGTTCTAATTCCACCTTTTAAGCAATCCTCCTTGAAATGCATTGCTAAATTATACACTGAAATATATCTGCGCAATTATACATACAATAACTTTCTACAAAATAATAATGGCAATAAAGAAACAATAAAATGAGGAATAAATAAAATTGAAATGCATTTTTACAATATTCAGTTTACTTTCACTTGTTTAGTAAAATTTTTAGATAGTACTGGATATCTTTAACCAACAAAAGTAAATACATTTTTCATAATAGACCTCCGGTCTTATTGAAAAGCTCACAAAAAGTTTCCAAATGTGGTCATCTAAAGTCACAGGCAAAAAAAATAACCCGCAATAATATGAATTATCAGATTTATTCTTTTAGATTTTGTACTCAAGCATTTTTATTTACTCAAATATCAAAAAACTGCCCAATGGCAAATGAGCACCCATAAATTGCAAGCAATTAAGCGCAATGTTGTCACCTTCTTGATTTTTTTAGAGAAATGATAGAAATAAACAGTATTGCAACTTGATGCACAGCCGCCGCAACGCGAAGAAAACACTTACACCTTCGCTTGATAAATCGCGCTTAAAGAGTTTACACCTACTCAAAACACATTTCATATTCCATTCTCAATCCATCACGTGACTTAAGAAAGAACGTTAACCATCCGGGACCAAATAATGCCCCATCTTCTTTTTAGAACAATATTGGTACTAGACGCATGGAGAATCTTCTTCATCCAGTAGATTTAAAGCTGGACTTCCGTTTGCTTCAGCCGCTGCTCTTCGATTGGCTTGGAGGATTGTGAATCTTGTGACGGAATAATTGCAAGAGCTTCTTCGACGTCTTTGGCTGGTGATCGGTCGTGTTCTATGCGAAAACTAGACGTAATTGTGACAAGCAATAAGCTTCGTGAAATTGTGAACAACATCCCGGCAAATTTTCACGGCCAAAACATTAGGTAATCAATCCATGACCTGACCAATTATTTCGTTTTGGTTATAGAGGAACCTACAGTAGCGCATTTTTTTTTACTTAAAAATACAGGAAATCGGGAAAACCGGGATTTGGGAAATTGTTGTTGTTGTTGTTGTAGCGCATATTTATCCTCCTATCACCGGACAACGTCAGGCGCTAACTATTGGACGATCCGCGCACTTTTCATTGCAATGACTACTTTGTGCTTGGAGGAATCCGCACCTGCTTAGGAGTTTCCAGTGATTCAATGTTCCTGTGGATTTCTTTAAATTCTAGTCCACTGAATTTGCTGCTTGTTCGAAGCCACCTTGCAGAGATAATCATTGTAAAGCGTCTTATCCAAGGACGCAACAACGTGACCAGGGTGCTGGTTGAACTCAGATCTTGCGCTAAGGGTCATCCTAAAACGACGCCTTTACCTTCTCGGCACGCTGCCGACAAATGCATTTCTATTGGCCAAAAACCGCCATTTTTCAAAATGTAATTTTTCCTTACAAAAAATATTTAAAAAAACATTGGAGCAAAAATAATACCCATTATATATTCACCTGAGCAAAGTCATAATTAACAGCAGTCGTTTGCAACAACGCAACGGAAAAAGTACCGGGATTTATTTAAGTTGATTTGAGAATTTTTGAGGTAAAATTTTCAACTTGTCCAATTTTTTTTGCAAATGATAAAGCAACCAATTCACATTTTACTTGTTACGTTTGAACCTTTAACTCCGCCAATGCCCACGCAAAACAGATTTGTATTTGTGTTTTATTTGCATTTTTTTGATGGTGGCACTAGCCGGTAAGTGGCAGCATTGCGTTATGGTAAGCTGGAAACAAGAATATGATTTTAATGAAAAATACGTTTTTCAATTTCTTTTATTTTATTTGCACTAACAATAAAACGTAAAGAAGATTAATTGAACTAGCATGCTCGTCCTCCAAGAATCTACTGGTTTACCGATGAAAAAAACACTGAAAAGCAACCACGACTTTGTTCAATCACGCATCTTCTGCTTGAAAGCAGTATATATTGTTACGTGTTAGTGTTGGTCAAAGATTTACAACACTTACCCTTTAAACAAGGCGTTTCTCAGCCAATTTCTTATCCTTTCTGAGGTTTTTGAAAATTTATTTCTCACTTGATGCATGAAAATGACGAGCACCAGCGGCTGCAATACCGGGTTGAGATACATAATAGCATACATGGCAGTACTGGTCTGTAAAAATAATAGTAACGAGGTCAAAATCTGTCCACTAACGGGCTATGTTCAAATTTCCAAAATGACCATGGTTTTTGGAGCAAGCTACGCAAATCTGGCATCCGAAATAACATGGTCTTTTATTTGGCATGTGGGCACTTCAAGTGGACACGCTACATTACTGTAATGTTAAAGTTACATCAGAAGAGGCGATGCGCAAAAGCTTCGTTGCCTCAGACGTATTAAGAAATAAATGGAAGCAACGCAAATTCACAGAATTGACAGCCTCGACAACATGCAAATTTTTTTTCAACAGATTAGATTATTTGACAGAAAAGCGAACTTTAGAAATGAAGTAACGCAAAAAATTTTTGCTAGATAAGCATGTGCATGAACTTTGAAAATAAAGAACTTCAGAGGGAATCAAACCTTAATCTTGTGAATTAATCCAACCCTAACCATTGATCCATTTGCAAACCAGGAATTGATTTATATGTCGGGCTATCTGCGACCGACTTAGTAAATTTAATCCGGCAACGTACAGTATTAATTTTTCAGAGAGACGGCGACCCAGAAAAACTAATCCCAACCACAGTCTCAATTAAAAGAAACAATTTACGGCTGGTTGCAAAGCGCAATTGTTGATTAAACGTAAGTTTCGGGCTTGTGGTCACGCACTCATTTCCTAATCCCATGTCGTCTCTTTATTCGACAATAATTAATCTACTGCACCCGTATTTACCCAGCTTAAACCGAACTAAACCGATCAGTGTCGATCTGGTCTGGTAGACTGACTATCTATAGAATCATTGGATCCTGGTTTAATGCTCAGTCGGGCTAAATTAAAAACTTTAAAACTTTTTTTCAAGATGACAGCCCTTAACTCTGTCAATTGTAAAGGGAAAATTCTTAAAAAGAAGTCAAAAATAAATAAATAAATAAATGAAACACCCTATGATTTACACTAAAATGTGGCCAGCAGTCATGATAGCCTACCCACAAAAATAACAGCCTAGGTGCAGCTGCTGTTTCAAGTAATACCATCTCTCGTAAGCTAAACTAGCTAGGTAGGCTTATCAAATCTCTAATGACTGCTGTGCCACATTTTATCCACTTGCAACAATCATCTTACAACAAAAATGAAATGAAATGTATTCTATGAAAGTCCTTCCTGGAAATAATTAAGTGTTAGGCTACAAAACCGTCAAGCCAGCATTTAAAGATGTTATTTATAGATTTCCTAGCAGCGGCGTAAAAGCTACTGGCTTCCGGTTCGATTTCCGAACTGGAGATATGTCGCTGTATTTTTGGAAAAAACAGTTCTCATCCTGTTGGGGACGAGATGTTTACCCGTTGGTGAGGCCCAGTCTGTCGAAAGATTTGCAAACGCATCTCAAAACATAAATAATGCTCATCGTCGTATAGAGTGGCTAAGACAAACGCAGACCGCCTGATTCGACCGCTACGGATGCATGATTACAGTTTATTTGTAGATGATAAAAACGTAAAATAACGAAATTATAGACAACGAAAACGTCAAGTGCTAGATTTTAACTCAATTGAAGTAGAGTTTGATTCCCTGTATTGTAAAACTTCGCTAGATTATATTTTTGCAAACGTATGTCATGAAACACGTTCAGGTCTATAATTCAAGGCTTACCGCTGTGGGGGGTTCAGTTCGGGAATGATCAACAAACCAATCGTAAATCCCTTTCCCATAATAAGGTCCCCAACATAAGAGAAAAGTGAAAGCAGTCAAGGTTTTTAGTAAAACAGCCTTCTTGCGACAACTCTTCATCTGCGACGATTTATCACTTGCAAGACGTTCTGCGACAAAACATACATATGATTGAATTAACACAGCCAAAGATATTTTCTTCTATCGAGACTATTTGTGGCGTAGGGATGCAAGCTTATCCAAGATAAACTTGTTATGATTTTGTTGCTCGTTTGCGTAATCCTGCTCTTTTCTGAACGCTCAACAGTTGTGTTTTGAAACCTCCTTACACGTTTTCACGTGAAGCGCTCGGTTTCAATTTGTACCAATATTTAACTGTGTTACTGTTTAGTGCAGCTTAGCGAATATGTGGTAAAGTACTGCAGATCGTTTAATGCTTTAGTTGTTTAAGTTTAAACCGTATTGTACTATTTTTACTTTATGCTCAGATATTAGTTTGCATTTGAATTTTTTTGTTTTAAATTTGTATTCCAAAACCAATCTATCAACAATTCAAAAATTTATTGCCTCCTTGCTTATGCACATTTTACCATGATTTGAGATCAATCCACAATCGCAACGCTATTAGACTACAATCACAAAATATCTTATATCTTCCCAAATTCTTTACGTTAATTGCGAACTCAAAAATCGATCAAACACCAAGCAACAGAAATGTGGAGTTTGATCTCGAAAAAAATATAAAAGCTTATTACGCAATAACTATATAGCAAATTTTAAGAACCTCAACATTAAAGGCTATATAAACCTACAACCAACTTTTGAAGGCTGTTAAAATCTGAGAAAATCTTAAAAGAATGTAGCCTTTTGAGCTATAAATTATTATAAATTTATCATAAAATTTGACATATCGTTTATCTAGCTGCATTGGCCGTTTTTCCTAGAGGGGAGGGGGGTTGAAGGGGCAGCAGTTTGAGATTTGGCCACCCTACCAAGGCATCTATCACCTCCATTATTCTTGATTGGACTAAGTGCCAAGCGATTCCATCAGTTTTTTCCACAACTGTAGGAAGCACTTCAGTTACATAATCTGCTTTCCCATTAGGACGGTGTTTCATCAGCATCTAAATTCACACACGGTCTATCCTGGCAGCCCACCCGAACCTTCAAAACCCACGAGGGTAATTTCTGCACTTGCCATCGTACCCCCTTCTCAGATTACTAATACGAAGTCTAGAAGAGGACACGATGGAAAGTGCAAAAATTGCCCTCGCGTGTTGTTTGACCGTTCGGGTGGGCTGCCAGGATATGCTATGTGTGAATTTAGATGCTGTCGAAACGCTAGTTTAATGGGAAAGCAGATATGTGAGTGAAATGCTACTTCACAGTTGTGAAAATTTTATGTTGAAAGTCTGCTATGCAACTTCTGATTCCATCAAGCTATTGATCCGTTCAGTTACGTACATTGAAGGACTTCTGTTGCCAATTTAAATATTATTTCAGGTTTAGTCTTGTTGTTATATAGATTATACAGTTGTCCGTCATTTATTGATAATGTCTTATAGCAAAACATTGCATAATGCACCAATTTATTTGACTGTTTACAGAGCTCAAGGGCAAGAAAGTGTTTGATCCTTAAGAAACTCATTAAGATTTTGCAAGCTTGAGATAATTCAAGTGCCAATGGAAAATCAATGACATATTAATTAGTGGTTTAGCCATATATGAAATATCGAAGAAATAGCAAAAACTCTTAAAAGCAACCTATTAACCTTGACGGCTTCAAGAGTTAGATATTCTATCAAAGTAACAATAGAAAATCAATAACAGAATTCTGATTGGTTGTGATAAACCATAAGCAATGTAGAAGAAATCATAAATTATTAGTTGTGACCGTCTCAACGTATGGTTTTTGGACACATTCAATAATGTACTGTAGCTTTTTGACGAATATTTTTACGATTGCGCAACATAGTAAATCCAACTTTTCTCGTAAATAAAACTAATGTCGTTGTTAACAAACTAATACTAAACAGTGTGTAATAATAGGATTAGACTTAAAGTTGCACCCCAAAGTACTTCATTACGCAATTCAAGAGTCGTCGAATAGTTACGAACTAAGTCCGCGTGCCATCCTCGACCGTCAATTTGATTTACTGTAGGCTTTTCTTTTCGTTTTGAGCTGAGTTTAGAGAACAGATGATAATGTACCAGGTCGGCGGTTTAACCTTCTGTACAACAGTCATATTTGAGTGGAGAATGCAATCCCCATCGATGTAAGCACTCGTTGAAGTTCCCAAATCCTGTTGTTTGACAATTCTATTTTGACCCTAGCCAGCACAAATTCTGTTTTAAATGGATAACACCAGTACTTAAATTGTAGGGGAGACGCGTCCCATCGACAGCTAACGTCCCCCTATCGAGATTTAGTGTCCCTCCATCGAGATTTAATCGTCCCCCCATCGAGATTTGAGCGCTGGATGATCAGACGAAAAAGAGCCTGGCAGTACGAATAAATCTCACAAATTCTGGCCGAATATAGTCCCAAATGGCGGTGAAGACCTTTGTTTTTTGGTCTTCACCTGATTTCGGGGAAAACCACATCAATTTTCGGCGAAGACCTGCTTTTTTTATGGTCTTCATTCCATTACAGCGACGGAATTACATAATTTTCACTAAAGTGCTTTCTCAGGCCAAATGCGTTTGTCAAGGCTGCAAAAGCGTCCCCCCATGCAAAATTTTACAATTTAAGTACTGGATAACACGTCCAAGTGTGGCTATTGCCCACTTAAAATCAATACGCCATGTTTAAAAACGATCGCTATTGCAAAAAGTTTCCAAACAATTAGAGAAGCATTTATTTTAATCGAGGGTAATTAATCGAGAAGCTCTCAAATATGATTCTTCAGTTCTGTAACTAGCAATAAATGAAAAACAAAACCAGAAAAAGCTTTCGCTTTAGATAATTTTCTTCACAAACAGTTTCTTACTTTTTAGTTTTATTGTATTTTGACTTTTTTTTCTCTTAGCTTGGAAAAAAACCTTAACGTTTATCAAGGATGGCAGTACGGTACGTAGGTACGGTACGCCTCAAGTTTTGCTAAGATGTACGGTACTCTGGTACGGCACGCTTTTTTTGTAATGGTAGGGGTACGGTATGTTGGTACGGTACGCCTTCGTTGTAATAGTACGGGTACGGTACGTTGGTACGCTGGTTAAATTTGCCTACCAAACGTTTAATGTGTAACGTGCAGCCGTCAGTGAAGATTCGTTTGACCGTGCCCGGCGTGCACATAGTCTAGCCTATTCTCAAGCAATCATTATAGCCTCTTAATTTGTCGTTATAATTGTATTATGATACCACAAGTCACATTCACAAGGATGGCCAATTGTGGTATCATAACTATTGCCTATAGATTCTAGGAGCCTAGGAGTATCGTGGCATGTCGTATACCCAAGAAAAAATTTGAACGGAAGCAACTGCGACACTCAAGCTGAATACGCAGAGGTTTAAAAATCCCAGTCTTTTCGCACATTGCGCCGGCTTTTTGTATGCAGAGGTAAAAGACAGCTGAAGCCGACGCTAAATGTGAGAATTGAGACCGCTGATTTATGGGCTAGAGATTTCAAAGTCAGTTAAAGTTACGAGCAGTTAAAAGCAAGAATGGCAGTACTGTACGGTACGGTACGTAAGTACGGTGCGCTTCAATTTTTGCTAAGAAGTACGGCACGCTGGAACGGTACGCCTTTTTTGTAATGGTGCGGGTACGTACGTTGGAACGGTACGCTTCAAAAATTGAACTGAAGTACGGTACGCTGTTACTGTACGGCTCAAGGTGCGAGGTACGTAATATGCAAATTCTGAACGTACCGTACCGTACTGCCATCCTCGGCTTTTATTATCTTTAAAATAATAGCGGTTAAAAAACGGAAAACATTCATTTCATTTTTCACTGCTCAAAGTTATGAAAAACATACAGATTTTGCGGAAAAACATTCTCACAAAACAATTCAATTCGAAATGACCAGCAACTAAAATCTTATGCAACAATCGCGAACTCGCAAAAACGTTTGTTGCCTAATAACTAGTGTAAAGCCATGAAGAAAACATGGCAAAATGTTGATATCTTCGAAGAAAATGCTGTTGTGGTGTTAACAAGTGCTGTATGTGTGTGTGTGAATGTTGTCAAGTAATTGTATGTGTGTATGAATGTCTGCTTGATATAAAGCTAGTGTTGCTATTCAATTGCACATAATCGTTACTTTTTGCTTGTAAATGTTTGTTGCTTTTTTCGTTCTTTATTTTTCAAGTGTTGCAGTCCCACTTAACTAAATTTAAAAGATTTTTAATTCAATTTACTACTGATTTTGGTGTGCCATTAAGTCTTGCGTTTTTGCTGCTTCTCCTATTTCTGCTATCATTTACCAGAGGTGGAGTCCTCGAGGACACATTTTGAAGTCCTTGGCCTTGGCCTCGAAGCCTCAAATCATCGAAAGTTGCCCTGTCCTCGGCTCGAGGACAGCACTATTTTTGAATGGTTAAAATTTTGTAGATCGGCTGGAAAATGTTTTTCTACTCCGTTTTTTTTGTTTTTGAGATCACCTGAAAAAAATTTTTGAAGACCTTTATTTTTAGAGAACACTTGCGTTTGTGTCTTTGGCTTTGGCTTCGGGCCTTGTGTCCTCGACTCCACCTCTGTCAATTACTGTATGGTACCACGCTTCTTTTTTTTTTCACGTACCGTTTGCAAGTAGTGCAAATAAAATAAATAAACAAAAAAATTAAATTAAAAGAAACTTGAATGGGATGATTTTCCATAACAAAACAGAGTCTTAAACTTTGCAGAGCAGCATCATAAAGCATTGTGCATGTTTAATTCAGGCAAAACAGCCAGCCTTTTATCACAACACCCTATATAATTCTTAGCGGCCATGTTGCGGATGAAAATCACCAGCAACAGAGAAAAAATGAAACTTCGAAGACTTCGCATTTAGAGACCAGTAAAATAATATAGCAGCAAGCTAACTTATCGGACACGTATGAAATCAGTCGTAATATATGCACTACCACATTTCATTCCCTAAAATCAATTTCACGTCATTGGGACATCACCAGTTCTATTGCATTAGAATGAGATTTAACTGAAAATGATTTAACTGAATCGATTTAGTAAATAAAATATAGTACGGCAGTGTATAGGTTACGACTGCTTTCGTATGTGCCCTATAAGCTTGTGGCTATTTTTCTAAATTTTATGACCCAGCTAGCTTTGGCAGTTTAAATCCGAACTGAGTAAAATCTTTTTGTATGTTTGAAGTTATTAATCAATGAGTTCAATTTGCATTTGGCTGCAGATTAGAGCACAAAAAGTTGTCCATAGCATTTCCTTTCATCAACGTAGCTTAGCATATCACAAAAAAATGACAAGCAAACCATTACAATATCTGCTGATTGAACATTTCGGAATAGGCGAAGAAATAATTCACTTAGCGGCTTATTATCAAAACTAATCAATAAATCCTACCGTAATAAGTTGATGTATTGTGTGTTAAAGCGATTCAGTGTCATATTTGCGGCAAAGCAGGTCAAATTAAGGTAAATAGTGTCAGCATCAAAATATATCAGCTATTTTAAGTTATAGTGATGAGTTTGAGATTTTATCGCATTCAAAACTTGTTTTTCAACTGTCACATATAGCTACATTAATCTCAAAAAGAAGATTTATCTACTGCCATCAAGTTGTTAAATTTCATATATGGTTACTGCACCAATTGAGTTTTGCCATATCAAATGCTACTTTCGAGATTAATACTATCAAAGAAGGAGTTAAAAATAAGCCGGGAAAAGAGTCGGCTTTGCTAGTTGGGTTTTATATTTTTGAATACCGAGGAGGCAAACAACTTTTTTTCGTTTGGTAGCTATAAAATTAACAAATGATAAATCGTTTTAAAAGCCAAACAATGAGATTATCAATCATTTGACGAGCTCATCATACATACGGTGTATTTTGACTTGCGGCTATATGATTTAAGAAAAAACAACAGAAATTTTGTGACACTTTTTTCAATCAATCAACTTCATTTCAGAAGGCGTTTTGCAAAATTTGACTTCAAACTCTAGGAATAATTAAAACGCGTACGCTCAAGCACTTTATTGTCCATTAATGGGTTTCTTTTTTTTTCTATTCGTTTGTGCGATTTCTTTTTAGTAATTTCTAATGGGTTTAAATGACAAGACAGGTTGCATTTAAAATTTTTATACAGTATTTTAATGATACGGTAAGTCAAAATTAGAGTAGCAATATTAGAAACAAACCACTAGTTGATGCTAATGCTGAATTAGATGATTTAATATCAATTTTCTATATTCAAAAATACATTATTCGAGAATAATGAATGCAAAATAGAGATTAGTAAAGAGATCTATTTCCGCAAGCATTTTAATTCTGACATGAACTCGTGAAGAATGATAACTGACTACAAGTTTAAACATCAAAGCATGATGATGATAAGAAAAAGTGCGATAAACCTATCAGAATTTATCTGATAAGTTTCAAGTGAAGTAAATTTCTATTTCCAAATATAGAATTCTTTATGTTATAAATTTTCGGCAGTAGTTTGTTTTTTGCGTTAATATGAGTTTGACCGCTGTGTTTTATCGATTGAGTTCACATTCCAAAATTTTTGGCCTTTTGATTAGACATTTTGTATTTCATTTTGTCATAAAAATAACCTTTGCGCTTGAGTTGCGTTTTTGATTGCAGCATTCCAGAATAAAGAGATAGAAGAAGTCATTTCATGTAAAACTTTGGAAAATGTCAAAATTTTTTGATTGTTTTTCTTAGGAATCATCAACTGCATCAGAATTAATAGATCAACTACTAGAGCAAAAGCTTATGCCAACGCTTGGGGGTGGTTTTTATTCCAAATATACTGTAATGTAATGTCATATAAACCATTTAAAAACATTAATGACAGCACTAACCTTTTTCCTTTCTTTTCATATTAGTGATTTCAATTACAAGCAAAGTGTACGAAACCATTGTAACAAGAAAAGGAAATACAAAGCTCATCAGCATAGTGTAAAGGTAATATACCGCTCGATCATGAGTGTCTTGTACAATGAGAAAGTCAACACATTGATGAAAAACTACTTTCTCACATGTAGGCACTGATATCACGGAATAGATGACCGCCTACAGTAATATCAGTTTTGTTAGAAACAGAGATACAGAGATGATTTACAGGCTCAGCCCAACAGAGTTGTAAGTCGGGCCGGGCTTTTCGGGTCGGGTTTGGTTCGGGTTCGGTCCGGGTTCGGGCCTAAACGTGACAAAAATTTCGGGCTTAAATCGGGCCTGGGAAATGCTTTTTGTCTTAGGTGCACAAAAATATAATCAAAATAACTTGGCAACATTGCTAAATCTTTCTAACCTAACTTAACTTTCGGGATTTTTCGGCATAATTTGGGCTTTAAATTAGTTTTCGGTTTCGGGCCGGGTTCGGACTTATATTTTTGGGTTTGGGCCGGGTTCGGGCCTGAACTAGTCGGCCCGTTTACAACTCTGCAGCCCAAGCAAAACAACGCCATACCTTTGGGACCCACCAAAATGAGCATTTGCAAATATTATCGATAGATTTAAGGGAGTCACTTTTTCGCCAGAAAATTTTAAATAAAAAAGAGTACACCGCAAACAAAATTTTTGTAATTGTTGATAAGTTAAACTAACTCCCTTGCAAATGAACATGCAGCTTCAATTCCGCCATCAATATACTACAATTATAATTAGCAGAACAGAAACTCTTCTAGCTCTAGTGCAATAGTCCAGCGAATTTTCTCTGTGAGTAAATAAACCACAAAAATAAAATTTGTGATAGTCTATAAAGCCTAAAAGCGGTTGAAATACTCGATAATGAGCTGGTGTGGATTAGATCATTTCAGCTAACAGCTCTAAGAGTTATTTAGGTGGACTTACAGTCCGAAAAAGCGATTATCCGGCTATGTGAGCTTTGAAGCAGTAACTATCTTTGAATTTTATATTTCAGCAAAATGTCATTAGAAATGCTTCGGTAACTAGGGTGGTTTATATTTTCGGCCTAAATTTAAAAGGGCAGTGGCCGATTCACTCAATTAGGACCGTCATTAACTCATTTTTACTAATGGTCCTATGCTACCACAAGAACATTTTACGATCTCAATAATGGCGTTGTGTCATCTATCCAATATCGTACTTTCATGACCACAAATTAGCTAGACTACTGTCTGGTCGATTGAAGCAAAATCAAAGTCATAAATGGAGTCATAAGTTCGCAAAACTGAATTTATGAGCCACTCTCAAGACTGTAAAACAAACTTAATCTAAGCCCCACTTCTGGCAGCCACGACACATATTTGCACAGCAAATGCAGTCGTCCTAATCAAAACGTCTTACCGCCGGAATGGCACAAAGAAACGCTCCACACCAAGACATGATCACTAAAAACAATCCTCGTCTGCTGTGTCCGTGATTGAGAGGACAAAGCACTCCAGTAACTCGATCAAGAGAAACAATCTGAAAACAACAAAACTTGAGTATGAATCTGATTTTCAAATTTTCAAATCAGTTTTTACCACAAAAAACGAAATTTAGATTTACTGTATATTGGCCATACTATCGAACATCTTCTACCTCGTGGAGGTTTTTTAATTTAAGCAACAGTTTTTGAAGCTTTTCAACTGTCAGTTAGTAAACTTCTTAAAATATTCTAAAGCAAATTTCTGCATTTCTGCTGGCAGTTAGTAGACATTCTAAAGCAAATTTCTACTTTCGACAACCTAATTTCAAATTAAAATTAACATCAATCTCACCCAGCTTTGCCAGTTAAAAACTATTTAATTTTCAACATACTGGTCTCCAACTTGACTTAAGCAATATTTGATAGCAATATTGCTGAAGTCTTGAAACAATATTGCTATCAAATATTTGTAAAGTTACCTTAAAGATAACCGAAGATCTGCATGAGAGGTGGTGTCAATTTTTATGTGGAACTTTTCAAACATAATGTGTAGCTGCAGAAAGCTAAAACTTGGTAGAGGTAACTTTTCGGTGTTTTCTAATTTTTGGTAATAATTCTACTAGTAGAAAACAAATTTCTGTTGGTTTCTTTTTTTTTTTGCCGAAATGGTGTTTGTATTTTTATTTTATGAAAGTGAATAAACAAAGCTTTTTTTGTTTTGTAACTTGGCTAGAAAGTGAATACGTTTCATGACAAGAAGCAGCTGCAATTGTTAGCTAATTTGTTTAATCCTTCAACTAATCTTATTAAGACCTTCAATACTGTGAGATATTGAAACGTTATTATAATAATCTTGGAATTGCATAGATTTTCTGACCATAAAGTATATTAAATGGGCTTCAAAATGACAAAACAATTAAAGACATTTACGCAACTTAAGTACTGGTGATTTGAATAATTACCAAGGGAAAATGAATACCACTTGAACTTGTATAAACAAGCAAAGTAAATGAAAACTCAAGCCTTCACTAGTGTTTAAAAAGATACAGTGTGCACTTAAGCAGCTGCTGTCCAATTTAATGGTCAGATAGCGTGTCTGGCTTGGAGATTTTTCTTGCACGATAATGTTTATTTGAAGACTTGCATAATTGCTTTGAGATTAAACCTACGTTAAAATTTAGAACAAATTTGACCTTATTCTATTTTTAAATAAACAAACCAGCTATTGTAAAAAAATTAGCAGCACCTTCGTCTTATTTAGCTGAAAGGAAATGCCAACTTCAATTAACGTTTTTAAAGATGATAAGCTTAATTTGAGGCATTTTGTTAAGTAATAAGCAAGTAAGCAATAATGTACATATTTCACCTCTTAAAGCTTTTCAGTTGCAGTGTTGCCTCATAGAAAAATAACAAGAGCTAGTTACTTAAGCCAACGTTACAACTTGAATGGGATAACAATTTTTTTCCTTCGTGACTGACTGCTTTTTGGACGTTTCCGTTAAAATTCGCTGTTGTCAGAGCTATTTTATGTAGCCTACTTTATGTAGTTCTTACCATTGGAAAACGTAACGTATTTGCCAGTAATCCCATTACAATATACAGTATCAGGTTTTTAGTGTTCTTTTTTGACATTTAGTCTAAAATGTGCAGTATATTAAATCAATTTTAGATGCTTAAAGGAACATTTATAATGTATTTTAACATGTCTTCGCTGTTGATGCAGAAGTGATGCCAAGAAAATTTAAGATAGAACATTCACATAAGACGCGTTCAGTCGTTTGGACAATCTATTTTGATTCTTGACTTAATGAAGCTCAGCAGCAATTTGTCGGGGCCATCAACTAGAGTAGCATATCAAATAACTTACAACAACTTTGAATGAGCTTGCATACATTCCAAATTGCTTCATCATCTGGAGCAAACGACAAATTATGTCGCCCGCAAACCATTGCATTGTTATGTTCCAAACAGCCTCTGAAAAAAATACTTTTTATAAAATAAAAATCTTTTAAATTTAAGTTTTACGTTGTTGTGTTTTTTTTTGTTTTTGTTTTGTTACATACAGTGCAACCGTTTCTGCTGCTTTGTATGAAGTTGATGTACATAACAGACATACCACAGAGTATTTACCAGAACTTGTCTTTTTTACTAAAAATACTTCTTCGTTAGTTTAAAATCTTTCGAGACAAAAACTGCTTTTCACTTTTCCCTGCATTCAAAAAATAATCAAGTTAATTGAAGGATTCTAATTCAAGACGCGCAATCAAAAATTCGTAACAAACACCTTGTCTCAGAAAATGGGAGGAGAGGGCAAGACAATAACTGCTTGTCTAATTTAGCAATTTCAGTAAATCGAAAAAGATTAGAATTGTTTCATAAAATATTTAAACCAAAAAATTTTCCGCCATATGGTAAGAGAGAGTCTGAAATGTATGCTGCAATATTATACTTGCACGCTTTTAGCTGAACTATTTTTGTCTAACCGCATTCAAATACAAAGATAAATCCATTTGAGACTTCAATACATCAATAATCTTTAAAGGCATTAGCGATAATCAATGTACTTAAAAGATATTTTAATTTGGGGTTTGTATCTAATTACATGACAAGCCCGGAAAATAGATGTTAGCTTCAATTGATTTGGACTCAGCTACTTTTCCATTTACCATCTCATAAACAACCACTGTACAACACTTGTTCAGTTTTCCAAGTTTGGAATGCAATTTTCTGACAATCAGTTCATAGAAAAGATGAATCTAACAATTTTACAGTATTTCACAACATCTTAAAAGAGTTGCGAAATTGAATTTTTTTACTTGAATTTAGAAATTGAAATATCGTAACATATTTTTGGAAGATTTGGTTTGATTTGATATTTTGCATATTGGCGCAGCTAAATCATTGTTAGTGTTAATTGGATCGTAAATCTGGGTATGTAATAAGCTAACGTAAAATTGTTTAAAAAATTTTAGGTTTTCGGCACGAGGCGCGGATCTAAATTAGCTTGCTTCGGGATGAATTATCAGTTACAGGCATTGGATATTTGACAAACTGAGATGAATAAGAAGAAAAAGAGCATGTTTCCGATATCCCAAAAGGAGCACGTTGTCTCAATTCAATGCAGCATTTTTCATAAGACCCAATTAACACATTTTCAATTTTCAAATTTCACGTCTACAATAATTCAAAAGAAAACTAATTATATTTAAGTTCGAAAATCGTCATAATCGTTTGTTTATGCATACTGATTTGCGGCAGCTACAGAAAAATTAATACGCATTAAGCGTAAAGGCAAAATATTTTGTTTCAACAATTTGCAAAAATTCTGAACTTCTGCTGAGCAACGTACTCGAGCTGAAAATACACTACAGTACATATACTGTAAAATCGAAATTGAACAATTTATACATTTACGAAAATTTTCTACTCTGTAAACTATTAGAATACACTAGTATTTAGTTTAAAAACACGAAAAGAATGACTCAAAAAAAGCGAATAAGAAAAGAATGTCTAAAGAAAGAGTTTGTGAAATGATATTGCCATTGCTTTATAAAATAAGCACAAAAAAATTTTTTTCGACGGATGAGCTGCAACATGCAAAAGCCTTTAACTCGAAATCGAATGATCGGAACTTCGGACCATGTTTTTTCGGCTTTTGTTTTGGTTTTCTTCCACGCAGATGCGTTGCTGTGGATATAGGTAAAAGAGAATTTATATGCTCAGCAATTCTTAAAACTAGAGTACATTTTTTAATATGTTTAATTTAACGTTTTTTCAATATTCTTTTTCATTTTTGAACGAAATGGTCCATGCAACCTGCAAGCTTTTTTCACAAATGCACAATATACTGCGGTAACGTCACGTGATGTTTTTGTCTGATGGTGTTCGTTATTTTTTTGTTTTTATTTTATCAAAAATAACCTAGTATCCTATACCGGTGTAGTACAATCTGTTTAATTCCGTAAACAACCAAATTATATCGGCGGACATTTTTGTCTTACCGAGCGGCATAACGGTGCAAGTATAAACGATGTTGCTGAGAATTAGATGAAACAAAATAAAATGATCAGAGCGATTTTTCGCCAGCGCCCATAATACAAATCCATTGACAGAAATGCTGATGATGAAAAGCAACCAGGCTACGATGACACGCACAAGATTGAGAGTGTTGAACTCGAACCATTTCTATAAAACACAATTTTGTTTAAAATCAGTATTGGCCGCAGTAGACTATGGTATATATAAACAATTGCTGAATGAGTGACTTCTGCGAATTAGCACTAGCTGATTGCGCACGATTAAAACCGCACTCAAACTTGCAAGGCGAAAGTTCGGTTCCCTGCTTGTTGCAAATTCCGCTAGTGCGTGTACATACTTGTGTCGAAAAAACTGTCTTGCATTTTTTCTGAATTCATGTTCGTTCTGTTTAACGAAAACAAAAGAAAAAAAAAACTTTAGTGAATTTTTGACTTCTTTTAAGGCATTTCTCTTTTGTCCACCTTTTTGTCCCATTCTTCTACCCATCTTTTGTTCGATTATTTGTCCTATTTTACACTGAGCCTAAAGGGAATGCCTTGGTCTAGCAAAACTGGAAAACACTGGATCTCTCCTATCTGCCGCAGTACCCTGCCGTAGATTGAATTTCAGCATCTCCATTTTTTTGCAAGGATAGATTGTACGACCATATTTTTCGTTGAAATGTAATGGGTGCCTTTTTTGCGTTTGAATGAAATAGAAACAGAAATCCACTTGCTCAAATTTTATTGAAACCATTTTGTGGTGTTTAGTGGACGTATTAACTGAACTTGCCTTTGTAATGAAATTAAAAAGTGCCCGTGACCTCATTGTCAACAAATTATTGCGGAAAAGATCAATTCTCTTTAAAATTCAATGAACGCATTCAACCTTTCAAACATACCGATATTTTTTCTCCACGATTTGGAAAGACTTTGTTCTATACACTGCACAAGTGTACAGTAAGCATTGATGATTCTTCATCGCTTTATTGCACAGCTTAGGCTTACGTCAAAGTATAAATGTTACAACATAATCCAACAATGTGGTGTGGCAGTGATGCGGCACAATTTTTAACTGGTTCATTGAGAACATTATGATGGAACATATTACTTATGATTCTCGACCGTTATTTATGTAACATGATACGGTTAACATGCAAAAGCTTTATGAGCTCTTGAAGCGCTATACTTAGTAATGTTTATGACTAATAAACAAAAAATCCGAAGTTGAAACTCGAAACTATGGTAATACAACAAAAAAAACTTGATAAGATAACGCTATATTGCTTTGCGAGAGAAAACTATTTTCTAGATTCTACATTCTTTCTTTTGGGCCATATCTCAAAAAAACATTATTTTGAAAAACAAGCTTAATAATTAATCTTTTACTAACATATCAGTATTTAATTGTTTTCGCACAGATTTCAATTGCAGGTAAGTCTTGCAAAGCTTGCAAAACTTATTAGTTTAACGTAGCTGATGAAGTTGTCGCCTGACTTTGTAAAGAAGAGAACTTTTTCCATTCTTTAAAAGTGCGTTTTTTTCACATTTGTTTTTCGCAACTTGTCGAAGATACAAACGAAGGAAAATGATACAAAGTGCACTAACAGCAACTCGATAAGACTTTGAAAAAAGATGATAATCATTAAAACCAAAGTTTACTTACAGAAGTGAGCTCTGCCACAGTTGTACAACTTCGTTCTGTTGAGTTAAAAGCAGAGGTGACGTCACTTGCAATCATTGTGACGCTGATCGCATTTGTAGTCATGACAACAGCGCTATATGCAATATCGCTAAGTATTAAACACCGAATGTAATCTAATCCTATACTTTTAAAGCAGTAAAGCTGTGATAATGATAAAAATCAATCAGTACTTTTAAAATTCCTTAGATTTGATAAGCTGTAGTATAAATGTAGCAAATTACTGAATACTGTATAACTCAAAATATTACAAGGAATCTGTTCGCTCTTAGATTAACCCAAAACCTTCTATCGTGGCAGATGCCAAATAAACACCCCGGGACAGATAAATTCTTTTATTTCTATCAAGAGTTGATATGTTCTGAGCAGGCAAATCGTAGATAAACTGGGAGTAAAGGGCTTAGGCAGGAAATGAGACTAAGGGGGGTCAATACGATATATTCTTAGAGCGACGCACAATTTGTTGCTTATTTAACTTATTTGAACCGCGTTACGACTCAGCATAACCTTCAACTATAAAGTAAAGTTTAGCTTTGGCTACACTCTTTCCTTTTCTACATGATAAAACTATATAAACAAAAAGCACCAAAAAAAAGACTACTCTGTTTATACAATCTCAGTTTCTGTTATGTTTTAAACTTGCTTAAAAAATTATGACAAAACGCTTTTTTTCCCAAATAGGTCAATTTTGTTAATTTGAGGGGGACATGTAGATTTTGGTTGAATCCCTCTTCGTTTGATATCCTGAAAACGTCAATATGTTTCATAAAATTATGCTTTATTGGCCTATGCTTAGCAATCAGTTTCAAAGATCTATCAGATAATGCTTGGTGGCATCACGATTTGTAGACTATTTAGCGCCATTCTTTTGCGATTACATCAAACTTTATCGACTTAGTTTCTGCATCAGGTAAAAAATTTTCTAAAAGGTTATATGTAGCTCAAAATATCCAAAAATTGATTGTTTGTAAAAAAATTGACAAAATGTTTGAAATCTTTTTGAGTTTTGATAGCTTGATGTATTATCAGCAATCACGTGCAACTACATTGCATAAAAACAAATCACATAATTAGCAATTTCGCATAATTTTGAAGCTATTTAAACAAGGTTTTATGATCGTTTAAAAACCTGCAAATGTCATATTGCTGAATTTTCTTGCCCTATCTAAGTAGCCCATTTCACGACCAATAAATAATATCTGAATTTGTCCAGCGTCTCAGTTATTTCTCATAGAAAGTGATGCAATATGACGTCATTAACCATACAAGTGACGTCATTATCCACTCGCTAAACAGCCTTCACCAATTTTTGCAGGTGTTCGATGACGTCACTTGCGATGCTCTGCAATGCCTTGATTGTTTTGCAACATGAACATCGATTAATTCTTCCGCCCAGTGGAATCTAGTACGTGCAGGGATCTTCATGAAGAACTTGTGGCAATGAGCTATAGGAGTTGACTCATCTCTTTGGTGAGTTAACAGTATTCAGATTTTGTAACGTAGAATCTCCATTTTCTCAGCATTGACGATGTCAGGATTCAGTACAGGCGGGGACGTCTCCGATCACAAACACGAAAAGAAAAAATGTCTTCATCCTTCAGAAGAACGCTTTACAGTTTTCAAGCGACATTCGAAACTAAAAATTGCTTTTGCATAATAAGCCTAGTAAAGGCTTACCTTTCAATGAAGTTTAATACCATTGAGCACTTGTCTACTTCTCAGGAGGGGGAAAATCGCTTCCGCCGCCTTACTTAGGTACGCCACTATCTTTGAGCTATAATAGTGGATCTTTGATTTATAGATTCTACCCAGGGGTGCCGGAACGTCAGAAGGACACGGGGGGGGGGGGGGGGGGGCAGCTTTTTCAAAGGGCACTTTCAATACTGTACGTACAGTCATTACTACCAACATTGCAGACATACGGTCAAACAAATAAACACGTCGCCAGAGTACTGAGTACGTTGCATAAACACTAGAAACTAACAACAAACAAATTATCAATTAATTAAGGGCAGATTTCTGCCGCAGGATACTTTTGGGGGTTTGGGGAAAACGCCCCCAACATCCGGAGGCAAGGGGGTCTGGGGGCGGAGCCCCCAGCGCTTGAAGGCTTTGCAATTTTTGTGCAAAAATAATTTAATTTTAGGCCTATTGCAGCAAAAATTAATGCTTTTGAATTGTGGCATAAAAGAAATAGTTGGGCAAAACATAATTACACTGGCTGCGTAAATGAGCAGATTGGCTATGTGAGCGGTGGCTAATGGTAAAATTTTAAGCCTTGTTATAAGAAGCTGGTACGCCTAAACACAAAAAAAAAGTCACATAATTATAAACTAATTCGTCTGCATTTACAAAACAAGATAATTTTGGAGAAGAAGTTTATTTCCACCACATCCCGGCATTTCCTTTCCTACCGAGAATTTTACTGATAGGTCTGGACAAGAAATGGATCTTGCTCCAATTATTGCATTGAATTTTATGTGTTAGAAGTTTTTCTTGTATTTCTCCGGCAGGGCCGCACCTAGGGGGGCAAAAGGGGGCGGTGCCCCCCCAAACTGCTCTTTCCCTTGCCGCAGCTTCAAGACGGTGGCTTCTGTTTTCTTGGGACCAACAGCGAACTCGCAGAAAAGTAGATCAATTTGGCGCGATAACTTTTTCTTTTTTGAAGATCAACAGAGAACTTGGAGTTACAGTAGAGCTTTGAGTTTTATTTTTGTTTTGGTTTTTGGAGGCCCCACCAGCAAAAACATTTGCCCCCCTAAGACAAGCTAGTTTTCACGAGCTGGCTTTCACGAGCTAGCAAAAAAACGTACAATTTAGTATAGCTTACTGCAAGTTGCTACTAACTTTTTACTATGCTAATTGCTATCGTGCACAATTGGGTCATTTGTCTGGTCTATTGTTCACAAACGATTAAAGTAGATCTATTGCAGAAGTGGCAACGGATCCGGAGCGGACCGGATCGGATTCAGATCTTACTGTTTTTTCGCGGATCCGGATCGGATCCGAATCCAGTTTTATCAGAAGATGCGGATCAGGATCTGAATTTAGCTTTGCCCTTCTAAATAATTTGGGGACAAAATCAGCACTACATTCCGCAAAGACTTTTCTTTCTTTCGGTCTCCAACTAAATTTTGGCAGAAAAAAATGCCCCAATTTTCAGTGAAGACTTTTTTGTTTTTATTTTTTTGGTCTTCACCTGAAGCTTGGCAGAAAAAACACCCCTATTTTTAGTGAAGACTTTTTTTTGCTTTTTGGTGTTCAACTAAATTTGGGTATAAAAAACGCCCCAGTTTTTATAAGGAACTTTTTTTTTTGGTCTTCACCTGAATTTGGGCAGAAAAAAACGTCCAACTTTGAGTAAGGACCTTTTTTGCTTTTCTTAGGTCTACTTTTGGCTTTTGTTGATATGAACAAAGTGTAGTTGTACTGTATACTGGCAGGTCCGTATCGGAACAGGATCTTAAAAATTTAAAAGGTGGCGGATCCGGATCTTTTCTTGTTGGATCCGGATCGGTTCGGGATCTTTAAATTGTGGATCTGACCACCTTCGATCTATAGTTCATAAACATTTGAATTTATTCTGCATTGGACAAGCGAGCTTTGAGATTAGCAAGCGTTTGCTTTGTTACTATCGCACTGAAATGGAAAAGGCAATACTGCCCCCCTTGCCCCTCCTGACAACAGGGCAGGGGGGCAGCAGCCCCCCCTGCACCCCCTTGTTCCGGCACCACTGATTCTACCGTAAAGTTTAAAATAAAGGAAGCGTTGAAGAAGCATTTTTCCAACTATTTTGAAATACAAAATTAATATTAAGAACACTATACTCAGAATTAACGATAAGCTTATAGAAAGTATCCAGAGTCTCAAAGAAGCACAACCAAGTCCATGATTAACCGAACCAGGACAACTGACCGCGACAAACTAACCGCGAACAAACTGAGCGCGAATCAACGGTTTCGTCACAATGATTTGATTAGTAATTTTGTCACAATGATTGCGTCACAAAGTGAGAGTTTGGGCCTCTAAGACTCTGGATACTATGTCTATAGCTTATCATTTAAAATAATATTGTGACGCAATCCAAAATGCTACTAAAAAAGGCAAAATTTTAAATCGCATGTTTTAATATTTCATTAGATTTTGTAAAAATGACTCATGTATAATATTTTTCGATATAGCACAATATGTTACAGCAAAAAGCTTGTTTGTTAATTTTTTTAGACGGGAATTGAAACATAAGATCTCAAGCTGTCACAGCTTGATTCGATTCAAATGAGTTGATAATTACTTGCGAACAACGCTTATCTGTTTGATTTATTGAGGTATTCATCTATAGCAAGGCCCATAAATCTTTTTCTTTTATTGTTGCCGCAAAGCGATCCTACAAAAGTACTACGCGGAAGGGAAAACCAAAAATTAGTTCGCATGCTGCGTTGAGTTTGCAAATCTTTTCCACATGCTCCACGGAAAACAATTAAGTTCACACTGCACCGCGGTAGACCACAAAAGTATCACCAAATGATAGGCTTAGAGCAGGAGTCGGCAACCTTTTGAACTAGTGGGCCACATTTAGTTCTAACAAGGTTCCAGCGGGCCGCCACCATTCTAGCGGACCAAAAAAGATAAGTCTTTGCCAGAAATTCAGGCCTTTTTTGGCCGAATTGATGGCAAAGACAAAAAAATAAGGTGAGAATTATTTCTGCGGTTTATTGCTGCATATCTATTATTGAAAAAAGAAAAAGGTCGCTGGCTGGGTAAAATGGTCGCTAAAAAAGGTCGCGGGCTGGGTAAAATGCCTTGGCAGGCTGCATCCGGCCCGCGGGACCTAGGTTGCCGACCCCTGGCTTGGAGTAACAAAACAATTATAGGCTTATAGCCTACTGCTAACATCAAAAAAAGCAAAAGAAGAAATATAAAAAAATCATAATGCGCAACGCTGCATTGACGCTCCTTCGTAATGCCTAAACAAACTCAAATCCAAGCTAATGTTTAGTCAAATTTTGTTAACCTATCAGTAGCCGAGTAGATAGAGCTTCTGCTGCTGAAACGGTAGATTCGATTCCGATTCCCGTTCGGGGCTAACCGAAAACTAAAAAACTGGTATTACCAGCCTTCTGCTAGACATCCAGCAACAATAGGGACAGTGTAAACTGTGAAGCCTCCACCGTAGATATTGGGACCTGAACATTGAGCCTTGATCAGCTTGACTCGAAGACTCCATTTTTTTTTACTCGAAGCTTGACTCGAAGACTCGAAGCTTGACTCGAAGCTTGACTCGGAGACTCGAAGACTCCATTCTGAACATTGAGTCTTGATCAGCTTGACTCGAAGACTCCATTTTTTTTGCTTTGCGCCGTAGAAGTTCCTAATTCTTTCACTTAGACGCAGTGTTTCCAAACACAAATTTAGCTTCAAGTTGTGAAGCCATAGTAAAACAACTTTCAAAGAATAATATTTTTTGTGTTTTGAAATGGCCTTTATCAGATTTGGATAAAAATAAGTGCCTTATTTTTGGAAAAAAGCCTAAGCAAAGCAAATCGAAATAAAATTAATGCAATTTTAATATATTACTAATTAAGAAGAAAACTACCGTTTATGCGTAATAAAAAGGTGAATCAAATAAACAAAAAACAAACTATTTAAAAAAATGCTATCAAAGAGAATTCATTGCATTTTAAACTGAGATTCTTGATTGCAAATGTAACACGATTATTGACGAAAAGATCGTATTCATAACTTTTCTATCCACGTTTCAAGGACCTAGCATCTTGAGATTTTAAATACTGCATACTATTCTAAATTGAGTATTTTTTTACCGGTACTATTTGACTAACACTATAATAATTTTGACTCGAGTTACTTAAGGTTGTACATAGCCTTAAATTTGTTGTAACCACAATAAATTCTATCTTAATCGCCTAATAAGCTCAAGTTAAGAGAACATAGAATTCGTCAACACACTTTTTGCAGTGTTTTATCGACAAGGACGGTAAAGAGCCTAGAGGCATGTAAATATGTCACTTTTTAACACAAAAATTTCCAGAAAATAAAACACTAAATTAATTTTTTTATAACAAATTGACTAAAAGTATAAAAATCAATTCCAGCAATATTGAAGTCCAATTTCCCAAAGTGAAAGATTTTTAAACATTTTAAAAGTAAGAGAGGGGTATAATAGATTTGAGAAGAACCCATAGTGCAGCTTTGCGTGAGAAAGCGATTGTTCGTATTTGAGATAACGATTAAATCAAAACACGACAACACTCCAAAATGCAACAGCCGAGAGCAAGAAGAAAACTTTAAGGGTTGATACTGAAATAATAAACGACAAGAAAACAAAATTATGAAAAAACTTCCACAATCATCAGAAACATTTTAAAAATCCTGTATCTGAGCTTACGCTAAGAAAGTGTTTTTCGTAAATCATCATATTATTTCCAACAATAAGTTGGAATGTAATATTTTGCAATATCATACCAACTTTTGATCTGAAATCCAAAAGTTTATTCATACACATGGCTATACAAGAACAGTACTCTATTTTATACCTTTACAAAGAAGGAATAATTTGACTAACTCATTTCAAGTTGAAAAATTAGCTTACAGTTTTGAAAATAATTACCAGTATCACATCGGATCTGAAACAGAGTACTTGATTTTTTGATCAAGCGAGAAGAAAAACGCTACTTTAATTTTCTGGTTATTATTAGAGAGTACATGGGTAAACTAAGAAGTTCTGAAAATTTTGGATTAGTTTATGCCTAATTGGTGGAGATATTAAGCTTTGAAGTACGCAATTTGCAAAAGCTTGTCAACCTTCAAGTGACGTTATTTTTAATCTTGCGCTTTCTGCGGAATCATCTCGGCGCGGCTGTTGTTCAAAATTTATGTCATCACACAATAAAGCTAAATCGCCATTTTTGAGTTTTTCCTTGACAAAACGATCTTTTAACAACAACAAAGCTCTAAAAGTTGTAGCTGAATAACTTTGTTTGACGTAGCAATTAAAACTAAAGTAGTAAATTTGCCTTAGCACTTGATCTTTAAACGATATTATAAAAGCACATTTTTTAGTTGCGTGCCTTACGCCATGAACGTTGAGATCCCAGATACCGATGCACACGCAAAAATTAGGTACTGATTCATGCTCTAAGACTTCTTTTATGAGTATGAATCCGGCACCATGAATCTGTCTAACCACACCAACCTTAATTTAGTACTCTTTCAGGATCCTGTTTGCAACTTTTTTGTCAGGCTTGGGCATCACAACGGGTAGACTGTTTGGTCGCGATAAGAAATCAGCATAAAGCGTCTTTCCCAAGGCCACAAAGACCCTTTGCCAGTACGGTAAACGAACCGACATTCAGCAACCATTTGAATGTTTGCTTTCTTCTGTTTTCATTGAATCATAACTATGCAACCATGTTTTATCTGGATTATACTAAAGCTCTATATTTTATCTCGAGAAGAGAAATTCTCTTTTCCCAACAGCTAATTATATAAGCGAAGTTGTTCGGATTAAATTTTAAATGTAAGAATTGCGTCCAAGATTTTTCAACATTCTATTACCTTTGTTAGTTTTTAAATTGGCTATGCACACTGTCTTGCTCTTCTGGCAAAATTTAAGCGTAAAATGTTTAAATATCATAATGATACCTTTCCCCATTAAAGCTTTATGAATTTTGACAACGTCATAAGCTATTAATGTTTATGCTTATCAGTTATTTTCTCAACAAAAAGTGATGATAAACCAATAAAATGATGATTTTCATTCGGGAGAAAGTTCAAAATTGCATATAGGGAAAAAACAAAAAGACAGTAAAATATGTGATTCCCTCAAAAGTATACAATACTATTACTCAATAATAGTATGATATCAAACTGCTGTAAAACTAATCGCTTTCGAATGTTTAGTCATTGCTAGAAGGATGTAAACAGTGCGAACAACCAGTAGCGTAGCCAGGGGGGACTATAACCCTCCATTGGCAAGTCGACCAAAATGCAGATTGAGAAAACCACTACGTTTTTAGCACTTTTGAGACCGTTAAATGCACTAGAGTGAACTAAATAGTGATTTAAAACATCTTTTGAAACATATACTAAGGGGGAGGGCTAATTTGTTGAAAATAAAACTAACAAATTAATGGAAACTTTGAAAAATGGTCAAAAATACGCAATCAAATTTAATCGCAAGTGTAAAAATGCTAAACATAGGTGTCATCAACAAATATACTATAAACTATGGAATAGGAAGGGGTCTATTCAGTATTAGTTAATTACCACCTTCTCTCAAATTTTTTTTCATTAGTTCCACCCGCCCCAATTATTTTTCTCTATAAACTGTATACGATAGATTATTCCGTGTGAGTTTTATTGAACTATTACCCCAATTATTTTTCTCCATAAACTGTATACGAAATAGATTACTCCGTGTGAGTTTTATTGAACTATTCGATTTTATAACTTACCAGCATCTAAATAAGAGAACTAAAATTTTACCATTCGCCACCTCCCAAATAGCACATTTATGCAACCAGTTTAATCATGTTCGCTCTGCCAATTTCTAAGCCACGTTTTAAAAGAATTATTTTTTTATTAAATTAGCCCTAAAATTAAGCTATTTTTGCAAAAAAATGCAAAATTTTCGAGTGCTGGGAGCTCCGCCCCCAGACCCCCATGCCTCCGGCGGCTGGGATATTTTCCCCCACACCCCCATTGGCCGCCGGCGGCCGGGAGCTCCGCCCCCACACCCCCAAAACAGCCCCCCATTGCGAATTTCTGGCTACGCGCCTGGCAACACAACCAACACATACTGTAGAACTTCGGGGCAAATGCTTTGCAGTCTCCCCTCCCCGCTAGCCTCGTGTGATATTAACGAGTAATCAAAACACAACACAGGACTATTTTGAAGCAACAAAAGAAATTTAAGAGCAAACGAAAACTGAGACCAAAAATAATTGAATGCAAGCTTTAAGCAAAAAGTGAAAGTTCGTAGACTTTTTTCAACTTATTAACTTACAAAAAATCAAAAGTTGTTGTGAAACTTTTTTAAGAAATGTCAGACAGGCTAATTCCAATCATTAGTTATGGCACAAAGTATTATTTATGTGTTAATTATTGTAATTACTAGCTTTAAGTTATGCAACACGTGCCATTCGTGCAAGCTCCACAAGAATATTGAGTGCGTTTTGCAACTTGAAAATCTCAACTTTTTTCTGAAAAAAAATTTGAATACTTGCATCGTATACAATAAGTATTTATGTGGGTGTTTACAAATAAAAATCCGTAAAAAACACTTATTACACATTAATCAAAACGATACAAAATTTTTTAGCTTAAATTGTCACGATTTATAGGCTTATTTATAATTTTTCGCCAAATTTTATCACCTTTCAGCAATCAAAAAACTTGTTTACAGTTGGTACTTAATTTCATCAGCCTTTCTGTTTAAAAATACATTAGCTTATGTAATCGTCTGTGGCTGTTTGCCACGAACCCTTCCCAGTTCCACAATCTTCCGTCATAACTGCTGTGCTAGTGCGATATTGCAACACTGTCTGTTTTCTGTTAATATTTGCGGCAAATTAATAAAATAACTCGATTGGACTACACTAATCCTTTTCCATTATTATTGTTTTATGCCACACACAAACTACACAAACTCATATTTTTCCACCGCAAAACACTTTGCACACTAACACTTATTTGAATCTAAAATCTTATTCAAACGTTTGAAACCAGCTCTTACTATAGGTCTTAAAATTTGATAATTTCTGTCATCAATTTCATCCTCAATTAATCAACTCATTCAACATTACTACAGTATATGTGGAGCAGTAACTAGAATATTTCATCCGCAATTTGTTTTTGCATTATCCAGTTTTTAGTAAATTTTTCACACCCTGGTAGTATTATTCTAAAGACAAGCTATCAACTTAAAAAAAACACTTTCACCACTAAAACAACCTTGTTTCAACTGTTTCGTTTTAAGATTCTCACAGTTAACCGCAGCAAAATTTTAATAATAAATGAGAACAACAAGCACTCGAGATTAAGTAAACCTTTCATTACTCGCCCTTGCTGATCTTTTCCGGTCAAACTTGCGCATAGCGTTAAACTCAACAGCTCGACAAAAAAGCAATAATAATATGGTCACAAGATCTGATTATAATCCAGTGCAGTTTAGCGATTTAAATCGTGCCTATGATTACGATAGAGGTCGTACTCCACCACCTTTTTTTTTTTTTTGAAAGGTTCGTATTTATTATTGCAAAGCTACATTAACGGTTTCTTCAAAATCTAAGTAGAAGCTTGATGGTTTTGAATGCATTTGCAAAGATTCTTTACTCACTGAATCTGATTTCTGAAACTTGTACCGCATAAAAGTATTTACACAACAGTGTTTCCTTGTTGTTGTTGTTGTTGTTGTTGTTGTTGTTGTTTTAACACAAAAGCGCCAAAGTTTAATTAAACCGTTTAATTTATAAATTTAACACATTATTTCAAAATTTAAAAAATACTGGTAACACATTACGCATCATGATTCCACTTAGCACACAGGCTATTGTCAGCCCTATTTGAGTACGTTTACTATCACTCTTTACCTCATTTCTTCATGTCCAAAGAAGATTTACAGGAAAAGTTAAAAAAGAGTGAGAGCAGTGTATACCGGTACTTGGCTGCAGGGTTATTTAAAGGATTCGCCACAAACTATGTCAAAAATACTCGTAAATACCTATTTTTTTAATTAAAATTTATCGCACTAATTAAAATTTTTAAAAATTGAATTCGGCTCTGAACCGAGCAATTATCGGCCTCTAAATAGAATCTTATTCACAAAGTTGCATTGAAACCAGGAGAGCCGAAACAAAGGGGGGTGGGTGGGGTGGGAGGGATATATACCCCCCAATAATTTGACTGTATCCCCCCAATAATTTTAGTATGGTCTACATCTGCATCCCCCCCCAATAATTTGACGCTGGTGTGCATCTGAGCGCAGGCCTTCACTTGAATTCGGGGAAAAAAAGTGTTCCATTTTTCGTGAAGACTTTTTTTTTGGTCTTCACTTAATTTGCTTTTTTGAAGAAAATCGTGGTCGAGGTTTATTACCCCCAATGTTGAAAATAGGGCAAAATTGGGGTAAAATTGCAAATTATCCCCCCCAATGCTCAACAAAGTTCGGCACCCCTGATCGAAACAAAACCTTATTCATACAGATTCACTTTGAATGAGGTTGATGATGTTTATCAACGCTTCCAGTCTATTTTTTGCTGATCTCTAATCAATTTTTTATAGAAATGTATTTCTGTTAACGATCATTTGTCTCTAGGGTGCTCAAGCGATCACGTTTGCCGACCAGTTTAAAAATATTAAGGTAGTGTTTGGATCAATATCTATTTTCTTCTGCTCAATGTTTTTACGATGCATTATAGAAAGCAACATTATTTGACAATAATAATAATGCTAAAAAGTTTTTTGCACATCTTTTCTTGCGGAAGCGTTGTCTAATATCCAATGTTTGCAATATACTGTTTAGGTTGCTTTCTAGATTATGGGATGCTAAGGCAAAAAAAGAATACGGCCCTATAGACTAGATTAAAACGTAATTTTGGAAAGTTTCAAATATTTCAAAACAGTGGCCTCCGACTTTACCCAATTGCAGTTTGTTCATGTATTAACGCGTACGAACCCAGCACTGCGTCCGCCGCGCCGACATGATGCTTCTTACTTTTTGGGTCTGTGGAATCGGATGGACGTCAAGGGAAAAAACGTTAAATCTCTTTCCTAAACACCCAAAGAAGTAATGTCACTTTGTGAATCGAGCTATATTCGCTGCCATTACCTGCCTAGAACTTTTGACGAATACCATAGGTTTTTAGACTTTTGCCAGCAATCGTCCAGCAATGAACGAATTTCTTTCTCTTATACAGTACAAATAGCCATGCTAAGGTTTTGTTACAGACCTGTATTGTAGGTTTATTGCTATATTTCAAAAATTTTAACACATATTTAGAATGATTGATTTTAGATAACTTTGTATTTGCATTTTAGATCTTAAAAGATAGAAGTAAACAGTCAACTTTTCGAGGAAAAGTTTTGTGTCATAATCGCTAATACACTGCAGCAAAGTGTGAATTGAGCCTTGCAGACATACTAACGCACCAAACAATACATTTTTTTCGTTTAACCCTCATATACGCTGAGTATTTGACAAAGTATTTACGCGAGAGGGGCAAAAATGCCCCCTATCTAACTCCTGAACCAAAAGCCATAGGAACACCAAATTTGACATGAGGGTTGGTGTTCACCAAAATCTTTTAGAAAAATTGGTTTTGAGTTGATGGCGTCATAAATGTGACGTCATGGCAGAATTTTGGGAAAATGACGTCATTTTTGTGATGACATCAAAAGCGGTTTAAATTTTGTTTATAAGTTTGTTTTTTAATACTGAATCGCAAAATGCCTAAGTAAAAGTAGTTAAGTCACCAAAAAGATCTTGTGACGTCATTTAAGTTAAATATGGGCCAAAACATACTCAGATTTTAGAAAGTGACTTCGACAAATCTAAAAATTGGGGAACTTTCGTTACCTTAGGGACTTCAAATTTTTGGAATTTATTTGTCATCAAACTTGCATCTAAGTCAAGAAGTCAAGTTTATTCGAAATAAAAATCTTATTGTTGAAGGAGTTTATTACGAAAAAACCGAATGGGGGGCAAAACTGGAAAGGTCCCCTTCTAGATAGACCTAAGAAATACTGTGTGAAATCGCAATATTATATTAGTAATGTTATATAACTGAATCAATTCCCAAAGCAAAGTTCTTTTTCGCGAAGAGACCGCATCATCATAACATGCGTTCACTGTATGCAGGTGTAAGCAAGGACAGCACCAACCTACACTATACCGGTACTGCGAAAAAAAAACTTCTGCCCAGGTCAAAAGTTCTTTTCAGAAATAGAGCTGAAAAACTAAGTATTTTTTACTCATGATTGATCTAGCAACAGTTGATGTTAATAAAGAAATAACCGTTTGATTGAAGCCAGCCAAATAGTTGATTGTTGCTTTTGCACAATTTTGATGTTAATTTTACGTCAAGACCAGGGACATAACCAGGGGGGAGCAGGGAGGGCAATTGCCCCCCAAAATTTTAGTTTGCCCCTCCATATAAATTTTGATTCTACACCTGAACCCTAAAATGGAGATCTGGAGACCATCTCAAACATTGTAGATGATAGAAACTTCTAGGTGTGAAGACTTTTTTTTTGAGATCACCTAAAAATCCGAAGAAAATAATTGCATTTCGCACTGAAGATCTTTTGTTTTTAAGATTGCCTCCAGCGAAAAGACATTGCCTCCAAATTTTTGCTTGCCCCCAAAAATTTCGTTCTGGCTACGTGCCTGGACCCACATAACAGAACATGTTAGCGAGCTCGTAAAGGCCATTCTCGCTCGCTAAAAGGCCATGACGAACAAAAAAACTACGTAGACAAACTGCCATTTTCGATCCGTCTCGTCAACATGCGTTGAAATTGTTCGCTAGAATTTCTTTGCGAGATGTTCGTAACCTTTGTTAGTACTAATAATATATCATTGTGACGTCAGATGCATTTCTACCTCAAAATAATGCGTTCAAGTGTATTGCGTCTGTATGACGGTATGTACTGCAATTGTTATGAAAAAAGATGCTGTGAGCCATGCGTTATTATTCTACGCTTGCAAATTCCTCAACTAATAGTAATTAGTTAATGAACGCAAAAGCAAGCTTTTTCCAAGTTGAAAAACTATTAAAAATATTTCTCAATTGGTTTCGCAGAGCAACAGCGCTCGGTTTATTTTGCTGCCGAGGCTAGCTTTGTTTTTAATTTGTTCTTAATTTTGAGCAAAAATGAGCCTCGTGTTCTTAAAAAATTGCTCCTACAAAAAATGTGTATTGCTATTTTTGTCAACTGGCATTACTCAATATTTCTTTATCAGTTGAAACAGCAAATGGTACTCAATGCAATTCGCTTTATTCTAATCAGTCTAAAAGCAAACTTGGCGATGATTTTTATTAGTTTTGTACAAAAATGCGCTTTAGTTAAAACTTGTCAACCTTTCGCCATTAAATTTCTAAACCAAAACGATTTCTCGTACGCGAAAAGAAACCTTCGAAATTTTCGTCAAGTTGGCGAGGAATATGTGACGTTTTTTTCTCGAGTTATATCTCGCAATCGATCCAAGCAACTTAGAGAGCGAAATTGACGTTACCCAGCTCTCAAAGCTTCAGATGCATGTGCAAAAATGACCTCTTGCTTTTAGCGAGTATTTCGTTGGGCAGCGCCTCTTAAAAGATTCTTGTTATTAATGCGAACGAGGGAATTTCTGCAATGTGGGCCCTGGTCAAGACTACAATCTCGTTATACGTCTCGTTAAACGTTAATTTTACGTCAAGACTACAATTTTTTAATAAACCTGTGGTGATACTAGTATGGCCTGACTTCTGCTTAAAAATTAATAAAATTAGTTTGTGGTTGGGCCTTTGGACTTCTACTTTTAACTTCGGTCTTCAGACTTAACTCTAAACGTAATTTAAAGCAAACTATTTTGGTACGTTTTGACTCGATGGAGCTTAAATTTGTGCTCTAAAATTTGACATGTTTTTGGCAAAAATTGTGAAATTTTGGAGCTTTTCTTTTAATTCGTTTCTTCCCAGGTGATATCAGACCATTCCAATGGCAAACAGCTGCGCCACAACATTGCAAAAAAAAAAAAAGACAACGTATTGCTGCACTAATATTTTGGCGTCATTCTCATACAAACCCAAGCAACTTTCAGATGCTACCAAAGGCGTTGTTTGTAAATATTACTTGACTATCACAATGAAAGCCTACAGCTTCTTAGTTTTAAATCTCTGGAATTTTATACTTACTGTATATCTTAGTTTTGTACCAGTACTTTTTCGCAATATCGCCTATCTCTTTCATAGTATCAAGATTATGTGTTATTATCTTCATACTATGACCAGCTGTCACTTGAAAGAGTTTCCAGACCCGGTGAGGTTTCATTTTCGAGGTGTTTTTTTTTTCTTTCCTCACCATGCTCCGTTTAGCTAAACGTAGTTTTGAGCTGGTTGCACCCAGTAGCGTACGCAGGATTTTGGAAAGGGGGCAGGAAATTCAGAAAATTTGAGAATATCAAACATCAGAATGAAAATTTTTCCACCCAGAAACAGTCCGGTTTTCCCGTCCAAAATTAGGTAAAGGCCAAAAAAAAGGTCTTCACGCAAATTTAGTCCGTTTTTTTCCCAAATCGGGTGCAGGCCAAAAGCAAAAGTCATCGCGTACCATTTGTGAGCTCAGACCTTCTGCCCAAGTTACAAGAGGGGGGAGCATGCCTCAATTTTTCATACTATTCTATGCTAATTATGCTATCCTGGCAACCCAAAGGGGGGGGGCCATGGCCCAACGCCCCCCTCTAAATACGCCCCTGGTTGCGCCACCCATTGACCAATTACCTAACCGTGCCTGGCCTCGCACTGGTCACTATTCCCTCTCTTTCCTCTTTGTCAATTATTCGAACAACTACTCCAGCCATTACTGTAGATTTACTACTTACAGCTTGTGTGCCTGCTTGTGCATGTTGATGAGCGTGATTGATTAGGCCTACATGGTTCATATTCCACTCAGTGCCGTCTCCAGAGCAAACAAAGTGAGGGGGCACTAGCCGAAAATGGGGAGGGAGGCACTAACCGAAAATGGGTGGGGGCACTAGTTGACTGAACTTTTGCACATGAAAACTGATATTTTCGGCTACAAATTATGCGCTATTTCAAAAATTTTGCATTCGTGTTTGAAAAAAGAGACATAAAAGCCCGGCAGCGTTCATTAGCTCGTTGCATAATCGGTGCATATAACCGCTTGAAAAATCTGTCTGCAGCAGTGAATGCGACCAGAAGCGCTGGGACTTGAATCAAAAGTAAATTTTTTTTACACAGAAATTGTCTAATTTATGCCTCGCGCTGAACAAACCGATGCAACTCAAGCAAATCACAAAGGGGGCTTAGGGGCGAAGCCCGCAGGCGCTGGATGATTTTTGCGATTTCGCGGCAAAAAATAGCAATTTTAACGCCATTTCAATCACACTTTGCACATTTTTCAGCCATATGAATAATAACAGTAAATTGCTAAAATTCAGAAGTCATTGAAATAATTAAATTGCCTAGCCCATTGAGCCTCTCTAATACTTAAGGTCAAGTCCAAAACATGTTAAAAGGCTTGTTTTTTGGGGTTGTATTTTGTAAATGACTTGGCTAAAGGGGTCTGATGACCCCTTAGTTCCTTTCACCTGCTTGTGCAACTGACTGCGACCTAAAAAAATCTTGAGTGTGCTCTAAACATTAAAAACAGCTGATCTTTTAAAAAAATGTTTTCACGTATTGTTTCAGGTCATAATCACTAATGAAGTACCGCTAACGATTTTATAGGCTTACATCTCTATTCCGCGACACATCCATAAAGGCGAGTTAATAAGACGGATTATTGCGTCACGTTAATGTACACCAGTTGGTGGCCAGCAATTTTGCAAAGAATCAAGAAAACTTTAAACGAGAAATATGTTGGAACGTTATTATTCCTTGTTCCATTATTACCTGTTGACTTGCCGTTACGTGATGTTCCGAAAAAGTGGTCTGAGTAAACCGAAATGGGGGCGCACAAGCAGTCGTTAGGGGGCCACGGCCCCCTGGCCCCCCGCAGAAACGGCTCTGCTTCAACTGGTGTGACAGGTGTAGCAACCATGCAAATAAAAATCGCTTTTTTGGTGTAGAATATCCTCTTCATGTCCGTCTGACATTGTGTCGCTACTTCCTTTTCTTGACTCTATCTAAGTTATTATTGTGTTAGTATGCATTCCCTACCGTATTGGTGTGGTGGTCAAGAATAAAAAAATGAATAAATTAATGTTACTTAGTACATACAGTATTATGCTATCGTTGTAGCCCATACAGTAGTCAATGCAGTGAATTGTGTATTAATATTAAATTCGCTTGCTAGAAATAATATTTTTTGTTTTTCATGCCAAATAGATAAATAATTACCAATTCCTAACAATTCGAAACAATATACCGTACGCTTTTTTTATAAGAATACTTGAGGTTTATTTTTGCTCAAAATTTAAGATTAATTTAGAACAGTGAGTAGATATCAGCTTCTCGTGGTGACTCTTTTCATCAATCTTACAGTAGCTATTACATCATAGACAATAAGCGGCAAAAAAATCCTGTGATTTCGATGGATTCTTGGTATTTTCTATGTTGCCGTTGATGATTTATCCGAAGAATCTTTCAATAATCATGATTTATATACCAAAAGACAACTTTTAACCAAACAAGAATGATGTTGTGCTACTTTATTCTTCAATAAAATTTAAAAAGAAATAAAGCAGAAATTTGTAAAAACTTAAGAATAGCTATCCTCAACCCAAAATTTACTGACTCTTATA
The DNA here is from genome assembly GCA_963965965.1 of Trididemnum nubilum. Classification (NCBI taxonomy): domain Eukaryota; kingdom Metazoa; phylum Chordata; class Ascidiacea; order Aplousobranchia; family Didemnidae; genus Trididemnum; species Trididemnum nubilum. Next base: position 38,197,415 of record OZ014473.1, on the reverse strand, counting down.
AAAAAATTGTCTATGTATGACACCTATTATACTTTACACAATCTGCAACAGTACTGTGAATAAGCACATATAATGTTGAATCTGTATCATATTTCACTCGCGCTTCATCAAATTACTGTAGCTACACGATTATGGCGCTTGTTAGCTCACTTGACTGATAGATATGGGGAAACTTGACACTTTTAGATGTTTCAGCTATATCGTAAAATAAATAAAGATATTGCTGTCGTAGTAACTATTATCTTACGCATAGTACCATGACCGAGTAAAAGTATCCGAAATTACGCAAGAGAGAATGCAATTACAAAAATGTAACTTGAGGAGCGAGAATATTCCAATATGCTAAAAAAGTTTTTTTTAAGCATAGTTTAGATTTTTTTGATGAGCACTAAAAAAATTTCAGGAGGTATTAAGAAAGATTAAGGAATAACTCACTGACATGCTTTGACACACCCTTCTATGTGGACCATTACCAAAAGCCAAAAAGCATTTTGCTAATGCGATCGACTCAAGTTACTTTGTTCTGGTTTTTATTTCATACAATGCAGTTCGTTAGTTCATTTGTGCTTAATATGAATGAGACGCTCTAGGCTCGTTTAACCACACAAAAGCAGACAACCCATTTTTGGGTTCTGCAAGGATTGGTCAGACTGGGCCACTGCATGACCTTAATAAGAAATTGGCATTAAGCGTCTTTCCCTTGGACACAATTACGCATTACCTGTTCGGGAATCAAACCGTGGGTGAGCAGCATTTCGATCACAAACCCGAAGATCTACTTACTGAGCTATTTCTATATATTTCGTTACATATAGCAGTTTGCTATCTTTCTCCATCAAAGAAAGCTGACCAGCTAATTTTGTTTTTTATGAACTTTTACAGATGTAGTCAAACTCAGCAACATTAAACGAAGTGGTCAACAAAACACTGCCATTGTATTCCAATATATTTATGTCTGATATGAGAATTATTTTGATTGGTGGTTTTGAAAAGCATTTTAGCTACTTCAATTGACGCTTTTCCATTATCACATGCAAAACAATATCAGATACGTTCCCTCTTACTCCACATAATAGCTCTTCAACACGAATTTTATTACAATAGTCAAAATTAGATTACTTCCAAATATAGAACGGATAAAGCCTATTACAGGATTTGAGTTTACAGCTACTAGTAAATATAAAACTCATGCATTTTTAAAATTGCCTCACATTTCTGGTTTGAATTATCTTTCATATTTGCCTGCTTTGAGAATTTTTGGGAACATATGGTTTTGTCACAGCACTGCATGACGCCAGATGAAATTTTAACAAAACTAAGCCGCCATACTCGAAATAAATTTGCTCTCTAAAGTTAATGGAATGGCCGGTCAAGGTCATTTTAGTTTGATATTTGAACTTCAAATCCTACAACGGTTTTGAATGCAATCTCTCTTGTCAGAATAAATTTTAAAGTTCTACTAACTAAAAAAGATATATTTTCATGTCGTTCATTAAATAGTGGATCTTTTAACTGGCATTCTTAATTCGCTGTGTTTCTTTTTGAATATAAATTTTCTATTCAAAAACTTATAAAGCATAGGCGCTATTATGCTTACTGCCAAAGGATGATGCGAACGAAATCGATTTTTTATTTTAATCGCAAAATAACCCGATAATTTGATTTGAGATTTTTATAGGCCTATTGTTTTATTTTTTGTTTGCTACTAGAAAAATTTTGGATCATTTGTTTGATTGCTTGTTCGTTAACGAATCGATTATCTGTTTGGTGTGAAAATTTGAATTTTATTATTTAATCAGCTTAGTCGGGAGTTCCAAAGCCATCAACGCTATCACATTGGTTCTAATCGTTCGCTGTCTCCTGGCTAAGGCAACTTGGCAAATATTGAATGATGCAATTTGAGTTATAGTATAAGGATAGCATGATCACTTATTTTAGACTAGAGAGCAAAAAATGATAACTTTGAGCTAACAATTTTAATTTCTAAATTTGCATAAAGTTTGTTTTGCAATTTGATGCTATGAACATGCTTATGCAATGAGCCACTTGCTTCACCAATGCAAAAATTTGTGTTGACTATTGTTTTAAGCCGCAATCAAAGGTGATAATTGCTTTAATTTTATGTAAGTTGTGGCCTTTAACCCTTAGTTTTGATAATTTCAGATTTACTTGGTTTTGCAGTTTCATTATTTTTAATTTTGAGTTTACCTTTAGGTTCTGCAAAAACATTGTATTTTGCAAAAAAAGTGTTTGATGAATAGCATAAAATTTGTGATGGCTTTTTTTGTGCGAGGTTTTTGGATTGTCGCTTTTCATTAACTCAATAAAACGTTCAACAAGATCAATTTTTTCAGTTTAACTGATAAAAATTTTTTTTTTTTAATTTAGATTCAAGTTCGTTCAAGTTTTTGAAATTTGCATTTCTTGCAACAACAAAAATGAATACATGCAAATTTGAACAAAAAACTTTGCTGACTTATGCAGAATTTTCGTTACCGTTCTTTTCTTTTGGCATTCTACCCGCTCAAAAAAGCGCTTACGCAACTGTACCTAAGCTATTTTGGTTCTAGCCACTCACTATTGCTGCAGCTGGAACGACATAGGGTTGCAGCCTTCAATTCCAAGACATAAAATATGGCCTCTGCTAGGCGTTTAATTGATACAAGAACAACTATTAATTATTGCGTGACGTCATCACAAAGTCCTTACAAAAACAGATGTGATCGATTAAAGTATAAAGCTCAGTAAACTAGAGTGACCCTTCGTTCAAGCCGTCATTAAAGGAAATGCGCTTAAAAGTGGTTCTGCAAAAACACTGTAATAACAAAGTAATCGTCAAGATTGGCCACAGAGAACCGCTTTCATCAATATTTAAAGGATTGAGATCGAACCATTGAATTGCACCTGTTGATGTAAGGATTGAGCTTGATTGCCACTATTATGAATAATAAAATCTTAAAAGTCGTTCTTTTTCAACATGATCCCACCCTTTTTATAACGATAAGAGCACGGACATGCAGGAAAGGCAAGGTTCAATTTTCACTTGATACGCACGTAATCTGGTTTTAAACTTTTTTTTTTAATTTTAAAATCGTAGACTTCGTCTAGTTTACTCGCAACAAGAATGGACGAAAATTGCGAGCATGCTGAGCTGATAAATCCATTCTTTGTTCCAATCTTGCAGAATGATGAAAGAAAGACCTAAACAAGATCTTAGCCACGAAAGTATTCTTTTCTTTTTTGAGAGAGAGAGAGAAAGAGTTAGCCGGTGTTGGATTTATGTTTTGCTGTTTCAGTTTCCAAAACTATTTATTGTACTGAAAAAATACAAAGTTGTATAGATGGGTACTTCCGGAAAGTACTCGATGATGTCTTAGAACTATACTAACAAGATCAATCGTTCACAGTGCATAAAATTTAAAATCTAAAAACGTCTAAAGCCTGTTTTATCTTTTGACTCGTCAGAAGGGAATTTTGTTATTTTAACAAGATCCTCTACCGATGAAGGCTCCTGACGAGCTGAAAGACAAAACAGGATGTAGGAGGTTTAGATTTTAAAATTTATGATCTGTGAATGATTGATCCTGTTATTGTAGAAAATATTCATGTAAAAAAAATAATTAAATTGAATCCTTTCGTTCAAATTTGGCGAGTGTTCAGTAGTTCACTCATCAGTCGCAATTTTACGATTTCAAGTTGTCATAAAAAGGGTTCAATTTCCGTTCATTAGAACCTTTACGGTCACTTTAGAGCTTCTTTGTCAACAAATTGATGCAATTCACAATTACATGTCGCGTTTTGCTTTTCATTTTCTTATTTTCTAATTATGCCCGCATTGTATTTGTTTGGTTTTTTGTTTATTTAGTATTTGTATTTTGTTGTTAACAATAAAACCTTTTTCTGTTCTGTTCAAAAGTATTTCTTAATTTGATCGTGGAATTCAATAAATTGGATTAAACTTTCTTATGTTGTACATTGTGACATAATGCCATTCCATTTTGTCGCTAAGTAAATAAATCAAACCAGATCTTTTTTTTTGAACATCAATGCAACATGACTCGGATAATGACTTGGTATGTGGCGCAACCTGTAATTTTGTACCAATTTCGATTTCGTGTAGCCTTTTTGCTGCCAATTTGAGGAAGAAATTGTGATCATTGATACAGGACATCCATCTTTTATTGAATTATTAACATTTTTGCAACATTTTGCTGACTCGCCTTCAAGTACACTAAATTCAGCTTTTAAACGTATCGTAACTTGAAACATATTATAGTTTTTGCAGTTGTGCTTACATTTTTTTGCAGCATATGATTTCACCATAAAAGATTTAGTTTTTTAGAAGAGCTTTTTTTCAACTAATCTAATTAGAATCAAAATCTGCCAAAAAATTGACGTTAAATTGATTTAACTTCTTGTTTTGTAAAAGTTGATTTAACTTCGTATTTCGTCGGGTTTGTTTTTTATTTTTATATTGGAATATTGGCATTTTTGGAGATTACTACGTGGGCAGTTAACATAGCATATGATGCTTTTTGCAACAAATTCGACGCCTTTTACGAAATTCTAATGTTTTCAGATGACCCTTTTACCCCTCTTAATCATTATGCAGCATTTGTCATAACTTACCTTTCATTCTATTTTTAAAATATGACAAATTTGTAATATTTTGTCCGAAAATGGTCGATTATTTCTACTGATAACTTAATTGCTTGAAAAGTCATAATCTTTATGTTGACAGTTTGTAATTCTCCTCTTCCTGGATGATGCGTTGGAGGATTTTTAATAACGTTCAAAAGCTTGTATCTTTGTCAAAGTTTTCGTCCAATCGTTTTCAACATACATCATCCCTTTAATACCATTGAAAAATTAAACACCTGAGAAGCTGCTCATTAACCCTATTTTACACAGGGTAGTTGACAACCGCATTTTACTTGAGAGGAGGCAAAACTGCCCATTAACCTAACTCCTAAACCAAAAGTCATGAGAACACCAAATTAGGCATGCAGGTTGGTGTACTCCAAAAGTTTTGAAAAAAATTAGTTTTGAGTTGATGGCGTCATCATTGCGACGTCACAGCCATATGGAAAAAGACGTAATAAACTAAACTAAACTAAATACGTCATTTTTGCGACCACGTCACTGGCGGTTCAAATTTTGTACCTGGGATTGTTTTTGATATTGAATCATAAAATGCCTAAGTCAAGTTGCTTATGTCACAAAAACGTTTTATGACTCATTTAAGTAAAGTATTGGCCAAAAAATGCTTAGATTTCGAAAAGTGACTACGGAAAACCTCAAAAATTGGGAAACTTTCCGTAACTTTACCAACTTCAAATTTTCAAGAGTTATTTATAATGAGTTTTGACCTAAAGTCAAGTTGAATTAAAATAAAAATATTCCTTCCGAAAGAATTTATCTCAAGAAAACCGATAGGGGGGCAAAAATGCCCCTTATGTAAAATAAAGCCAAAACAAAACACCCAACAGATCCACTTGCCACAAGGTTTTTCAGGTGGATAAAATAAATCTTATTCAAGTAAAACCTTTGATTAGAGAATTTGTTTTGCAGCACTTATTATAAGGGTAAACATAGAAAAATTGAACCAACTCGAGCTATATCGTGAATCTGAATCTTTGTGTAGAAAAGGCTTTAAAAATAAACAATCTACAGCTCGTATACTACGAAGTAGTGAGAAACGACTTGGATTAAAGCGCTATTTGTAGTGCTATAATCTTAATCTACCATGGTCGCGTTTTTTTTGTTTACGACCGCTTAACAGTCTTTTTCAGGGCCGTAGCCAGAAGGGGCAAATGGGACTCAGTCCAGCTAGAAAAGATTTAAGTCTGCCAGGAAATTTTGACTCAGTATCACTGTAGCTGTAAATGACCGATCAGTGGTCGAGTGGAAAGAACGTCTGCTACTGATAGGAGAAACCTGGGTTCGATTCCTGGTCGGGTCAAAACAAATACCTTAAAAAACTTGGTTTTATAGTTTTTCTGTTATTTTTTAGAATCTAAAGGGACACTGTGAAGCCTTCACCGTGTGTGGTAGACAAGTGGATAAGTGGCAGCTTGACTCGTAGACCGATAGATCTCTTCGCTGTCTCCTGGCCAAAACAACTTGGTGAATAAAAAGTGATTACAATTACTATTGATAATTACGGATATGTTAAGCTCTGCCTGGACAACACGTCCAGAACCCAACCTCGTACTTTTGCAATAAAAACTGGTTTTCATTTCAAATTTAGATGCAAAATTGTAAACTGGTTGCCAGGACAATTTTTCTTCTACTTCTAGGTTTTGATATGTGAATTTTTTCAAGCCAGCGGAACTGGAGAGGGAACATTTGAGGCTTACTATAAATACTACTACTGCAAGCAAAAAAATTGCGGAAATCATGACTATGTTCAGAAATTAGATGTTCCTATTTGTAACGTTAGTTAAGCGGTAACGCGTTCGTCTTTGGAGCAGGAGGTCTGAAGTTCAAATTTAGGACCGGTCAAATCCAGCGCAGTGTTAACGGCTCGCCACCGCTTTAGCATTTCTTTGAAAGGAGCTGCGTAGCTCAAAGGTGGAATAAGGCACAGAAGAGCTCCTCAAACTCGTTACCCGCTTCGGTGTATACAGCGAGTATACCGAAAGATCTGGTTTAGGTTGAAATTACAACTCTGTCAAAATAATTTAAACCCAAATATAATGGACAACAACACTCATTTAACATTATTCTTGAATAAGTTATTGATAATATTAACATATGGCCCGCGGCAACATGAGCTTGCTGCGCATGCAATGACGTCATGAATCATGTCCATTATCCAAGATGGTACGTAGGTTTTTGTCACAACAAAATATTTTGAAACGAATAAAAAAAACATGAAGCAAAACAGGTACGTAGCCAGACCGCAATGTTTGGGGCTGCATGCGCAAAACTTAAGGGGAAAGCAATATGTTTTCTCTCCTAAAACGATCTCCAAAGCTTCAGTGCAGAAAGCCACCATTTTTTACAAGTTTTGAGGTGGTCTTAAAAAAAGAGGTCTTCAGTCCTGCGAGTCAATAGTTTTGGCGAGTTCTAAGATAATCTCAAAAAAAAACAAAAAAACATCAAATTTGAAAGAACAAGCTAGCATGGTGGGTTAGTCAGCAAAACTTATACACTTTCCATCTCAAAGTTCAAGCGTTCAACTGAAAGTTATTTGGGGGGCAAACTAAAAATTTGGGGCGCAACTGCCTCCCAGCTCCCCCCTGGCTACGCGCCTGAAGCAACAGCTTATTTTTACCGAAATTTCTAACTTAAGTGTTTCCGCAACGAAACCTAGTCCAAATAGACAAAAGTAAACTTAAGAGTTGCAATATCTACCTTTGGTAATGAATTGTAGCGTCACACTCCAACATAGCCACTAGTGAAAGTGCGATTGGATGCATTGGTTGATAAAGTCAAGCTGGAGTGTAGCTCGTTGCTTGCTCAGCAAAGCCAGTCAACCGTATCGGGACGCGACCTTTCGACCTGGATGTTACTGAGTATTAATATCAGTAAATATCAGTGCGATGAAGATTTTGGAATAAAACAGTTTAGATTTCTAGAAATGCGGTAAAAATCATAAACGAGGAATTAATCTTGTTTCATTTATTCATGCATTTCTTTTCATTTAAAATAGTAAAAATTTTTAACATTTCGGACTTAATTACGTTCATTATCTTTTTGTTCCCTTTCCACAAAATGAGCAGTATTACACAACAATAGTTAGTACGCATTTTTTCGAATTTATTGAAAGCCTTCAGTTTTTCACATTTCTTTTTTTTTCTCTTAATGTTTTTGAAAATGTATCTAACTTTTAAGACATTAACATCTATTTTGATCGTTTTTTGGTTTTGCAGGCAAAGTTACAGTACGTAACTCAACTGAAAAACTAATTCGCTTGCGACACCTTGCGTTGAAAATGTTTAAACCAAGCATTAAAACATTTTCATAGATATCGGTTAAATTGTACTACCGGAGAAACTTTTGCTAAAATGTTTTAGTAGCTTTAACAAATTATAGCAAGCCTAAAAAATTTTATATAAGTTGATGCATAAAATTTAACGCTCTGACGAACTCAAATTTTTGTAACCAGAAACAACTTTTGTTCGGCCTCATTTTTGTGCACACCACTTTTAGCAGTCTGGCATTTAGGCCTGTTTTAGCCCTAATTTCTGACCATCAAAAGTGCTGTAACTTAATTACTTGGTAGCCAAGCAGTGTTCCCTCTAAGCTGTACGCGCACACACAGAGTTCAGAGACTACGCACACGCATAAATTTGCTGCGCAGACATATAGTTGTTGATAACAAAATAACAATAACACAGACAACGAGTTTTTTGGGCACAAAAACCGCTCCAATTCAGGCTGAAGGTCTGTTTTTTTTAATTTTATTTGTTATTTTGGTCTTCACGTAATTTCGGACACAAAAAACGTTCTATATTTGGGGGAAGACCTTTTTTTTGGTCTTTACCTAATTTCAGACTCAAACATCACTTTAATTCTGGGTGAATTCCCAAAAGTGCGCACACACCAAAATTTCTGCGCACAGAGACCACAAAAAATCAGAGGAAACATTGGAGCAAAGTAACTGCAACTAGCTTTAAAAATACCTTGCCCACCACTGTTGATGATGACGAAATAACACCAAACTCAAACGAAGATTAATAATTCAAATTTCTCGTTCACTATTTCTTCGGCATAGAAGCAGTTCAACCAACGACTCACTTTAACAGAATCATGCCAGCAGCCAAATCAGGGTTAAGCTGGGCCCGATCGGTTCGCTTATAATCTGACCATTTTATGATAAGCCTACTGATACGAGTCGTAACGGTAAAGGAGTCATTTCTACGACGATTTTGATCGCAAGATCTGGGTTCAACCCGCACCCTGGTCACGTTGCTGTGTCCTTGGATAAGACGATTTACGAGGATCATCTATGCTTAGTGGCTTCGAACAAGCAGCAAATTTGCATGGAAAGAATTCAATGGTTCGTATATCGTCGGCAGCGTGATTGAGAGGGTAAAGCCATCGTTTTTACGACGACTCTGATCGCATGATCTGGGTTGAACCCGCACCCTGGTCACGTTGTTGCGTCCTTGGATAAGATACTCTGCGATGACTATCTCTGTTTGGTGGCTTCGAACAACTGGATCACTGGAAACTCCTAAGCAGGTGCGGATTCCTCCAAACCATAAACACCACAATAATGTCCCAACGCGAAGTAGTTATCGCAATGAAAAAGCGTCTGACGCTGTCTGGACAGGAGGAGGATAAATATGTGACAGGAGGAGAAATACGCTACGTAAGTACAGCATTGCTAAACACGACCAACAAAAACAGTTTAATAATCTCATCTGTGTATTAAAATTGTAACACAAAAATGTTTGCAACAAAACATCTTTCGCAATAAACTACACATTCAAAAAATAATGGGATTGCTGTGAGCACTGACATGCTGCGACCAATAACAAAAATTTCAATCAATCTGAACATCACTGACCTTACATCAGTATTTTGTTTCGAACTATGGGATAACTAAGTTATAAAAAATGCGACTTTCCCTCATGCAGTAGAATTTCACTATCCTAGAATTAAAATATTTGATATGGGGCAAAATATTTCATATGGGGCAACATTTTTGGCCAAGTCACCTTGGGCTCGTTTAATCCGTTGAAAAACAGGACATCGAAAACTGATCGACGATAGCTTGGGGAAACTTAGCATCCATCTGGAGAAAGTAGTCTTTAACGTGGATTAGATTTCGTGAATTCGTGGTATCTTGCGCAATACGCAGATAAACAACTATAACCGCATCGCAAAAAATAAAATCGACAACATCGTAACTTTTACTCGAACAAAATCTACATATGCGCTCCTTACACAGCAAACACAATACTTAAAATTTTTTAATCGACTTACAAAAATAATACTAATAAGCACAACGAATGGACAATTTAATCAAAAACAATCGAGCCAAAACAAACACAGCACAGCATGTTTCATGAAACGTTTCGTTTTTCTTTTCATCATTGTCAATTCGACAATTTCACACATTAAGCACTAAATTGCTTATTTGTACTAAAAATGCAATTAATAAATGTTTTCGGCGTTTAATGCGTACACTTTTATGAAACTTACGACTTTCAATAACTTACGACTTTTAAAATTACGCTAAGCTCATACGCAATGGTTTTTAATATTTTGCACAATGGGACAATTGGCGTCTATTTTCGTTTAGAAGGATGCTCTGCAAATAAAAAAAAAATATACCAAGTCACGCAATTTAATGAAGCAACAAAAACTTACAGAACAATCTTTCTGATGAGAGGTTGCTAAAAGACCATAAGCCATTTTCTGAAAATAGCTCGGGCCCTTTCCAAGGAAAGACGAGGTCATCAAGTCTGCAGCCTCTCATTATCAGAATAAGACAAGACAGTAAAAAAGCTCAATGAGACAGGGAAAAAGTTTGATTGCAATTACAGTAATAAGCAATTTAACGATTATTTCTATGGAGCTACTAGCGCTAGCTTTGCTATGGTGCTTAAGAAGCATCTCTCCACCACTACTGTAATTCAAATAAAATCTCTTTATTATTTCAACTCTTGTCAATCATATTCAAATGGAGATTTTATTTGAAAATGATTGCCCATCGTTAAAAAGAAATAAACCAAAACGTCTCATTTAATATGCTGTTAAGTATTTTGCCTGATTGTTTTTGAAAATAATACTGGACAGGTTTAGGGATTACTTCATGACGTACTGTACAACCGACAATTTGCAAACAAATTTAGAGCAAGTTTGTGATTATAAACCAAATATCGCTTACGTACTGTACCACAATACCAAGAATATATGCACAAAAATCTTGTTATGCCAAAAGAAGGATAAAAGGAAATTTTTTAGCTTTATGAAAGCAAGCGCGTTTGAACTCAGAGAAACGGTGCTGCTGTCAAAGACAGACGTTTATAGTGGGTTCCGACACATTCTTGTAGTCGCAAGTAGCGCAAATAATATTTCGAAAAACGTACAGAGCGCTTAATAAGAACACTGGAAAAATCGGCAAAAAATAGCTAAAATCGCAAAGCGCCAATAAAATAGTTGACAGTGTTTGGCTGTTGTATATTATGTGACTGCTAGATGAAGTCATATTTTGAAATATCAAACCATTACATGCTAGAACTTCAAATTATCAAGTTTTGCAAACAATATTAAAACCATATCAAAATAATCAACGTGAAAATCTCAAGACATTATCAATACAGGACTATAGGTGGATGCCAGCAAATCTGCGCTTGCAAGAGGCCAAGCATCGGTAAATCTCGTATATATCGATCAGTAAATCATGCTTTTTCTATCACCAACAATATTCGACACCATTTTTAATACTGGTAGTGAAAACGGCGCAAAATTTTTAGTTAATCGTTTGCGTGCTTTCTGGCCTACAGACTACCAGCGCGGAAGCCAAGGGAAGAGCAACTAGAACGGCGATTACTGTACGAAACAAGATTGTTTGTCTTGTTCTAGCTTTTTATACGCCAGAAAAAACACACAAACGATTAGCCATTAAAACTCTGGCCCACAAACGTCAAAAACATCATGATTAAAGTATAATTAGAAAATTTTTTAGTAAACGTCAAAAAAATGCTCTAAATATTATTTCTTTACAAACAAAACCTTAAAACCACAATCGCGGTTAAAAACAAGCAAAGCAGTATAAAGAATTAAAAATGCTTAAAAAAAATTGCAAATTTTTGCATTAATCAGAAGCTTTCAAGAGAAAACATAAAAGCAATCATGCGCAACAAATTGCTTACTGTTAAGGCCGGTCTGCACCACGCGTAAAATCGTGCGCGTATTCGTAGTGTGTTTTAACAAGCGGCAGATTCAGGCAGGTACGGCGATACGCCCGCTAGCGTGCCGATTTCTTGTTTAAAACTAGAAAAAAAATACGCTCTTACGCTCGTGTTTTTACGCACAGTGAAAACCGGGCCTCATCGTTAAATTAATGCGAATCGGAGCGAGCAAAGCCAAACAGGCCGTTGTGAAGGCCCAAACTGTTAAACGACTTGTAAACAAAACTCGCAAAAGTGCTCTGTATAGATGTAGTTCGGCTATAAACTCTGCATTTAGTAGACTAGAAACAGACGAGCGGAGAAAAAAAGAAAAACATTGAAGAAAAAAGGTTGCTCTAGTTGCGAAGGTTTTCGGCGGTCGCACGTATTCGACTGAATTAATTCGACATATTCGAAGAACAAGTGAACCGAGAAGAAAAAAAGACAAAACTGTTAGTTTCCAATCTACTAATAAAGAGTCTATGGTAAGACAGACGCATAGTTCAAACGCAAGAATGAAAAAGAAAAGAATGAAAAAAATGAAAAACAATTCAAACGCAAGAAAAAATCCACCGATTGAGAATAGCTGCCTAACTTTAGAACATAGTGTAAATGGATTATAAAACAGAGTATCTCTGCTTTTAATGTTCTAAAGTTAGGCAGCTATTCTCAATCGGGTAGTTTCACAATTAGTGACTTGGTAAAATTAGTTTCACAATTAGAATTAGTGACAGGTAAAAGCTACAGGAGTACAGGATGTTTCACAATCCTTTTAGGTTATGAAAAGGCTCCAATTTTTTTGTTCTAATTTTTTCTTCTTGCCTGTTTCAGATTTTGTAACAAATACTTTGTCATTTGATATTTTACCAATAACATTATCTTAAATTAACCATGGCGTATTCCAAAGAGCAAAAAATCAAAATCGTTGAATGGTGGTTTGAGACAAAATGCTATATAACAGTTCCCCGTCGCTTTGCTCGAGGATTTAATATGCGTTATGTTGAAGCTCCACAGCAAAAATTTATCCAACACACGGTCCAAAAGTTTATGACTAAAAAAACAGCACTAGACTGCCGAAAGGAGAAAGCTGGTGCGCCAATCACAGCAAGATCTCCGGCAAATGTGAATAGAGTCCGTGCTTCTGCACAGTCGAATCCAAAAAAGTCTCTCAGGCGCAGGAGCCAAGAGCTTGGGATATCAGTTACAACTCTTCAGCGAATGGAAGGAAGGACCTGATCAAGTTCCCATACAAAATATCCACATGCCACAAGCACACAAACACAGACAAGCAGAGACGTACTGAAATGTGCAACAGAGTAGCAGAACGAATGGACCGTTTTCAGAATTGGATAGAACAGAGTTTGGTTTACTGATGAGGCCCATTTTCACCTGAATCGTGCTGTAAATCACCACAACAATGTGTACTCGGAAAATGAGAGACCTGAAGAGATCGATGAAATGTGCTTTAAATGCACAAAGATGACTGCTCTTTGTGCATTATGCCAAGAAAGGGATGCTTGGGCCATACTGGTATGAGCAGAGCAGAGGAACAACAGTCACACTGAATGGAAAGCGCTATAGAGAGGTGTTGAATCGAATTGAGGAGGACCTCAACCAACTATACTAGAGATTACTGTGGTTCTAGCAGGAGAGTGCAACTCCCCATACAGCACATGCGACTATGGAGCATTTGCGCACATTGTTTGCAAACAGAACTTGGAGTTTGCTGACAGAGCTCCAATGGTCTCCGCATAGTCCGGATCTTGCACCTCTTGACTTCTTCTTTCGGGGTGCTGCTAAAGCAAAAGTGTACAAAGAGAAGCCTTGCTCTCTTAGACAGCTAAAACAAGCTGTTGAATCATTCACCCTGAGCGTTACAACAGATCATGTCGTCGCGTGATCATGAGAATTTTGCTGTTCGCATCAATGCCTGTGCAAACCAAAATGGGGCCCATATTGAAAACGTAAACTACAAAAAATTTGCGTTGGTTAGTGGCATGCTGATGCATATGCAAAAATAGCATGATGTTTCCTACCAAGCTGCTTTGAAATTTTGATTTTATCGCGTTTACTTTTTGTTTAATAAAATTTTTTAAATCTGAAAGAATTGTGAAACACCCTGTATGAAGAATTCCCAAGCATCCAAGATCATAGAAGAAAAAATTTCACGATAAACGACAATCGTCAAGCGCAAAACAATGCAAAAACAAAGTACAGTTTTAGAAAAGATTACGCAGCAGCAATAAACCATACACGCACCATTACTGTCTTCATTGCTGGCAGCTTTTGCAGGTAAATTCAGTACGAATTTCAGATGGAAATACTTCCTAATACCGCCACTGATATATTAGAAAAATCTACTTCTAGTTCTTTGAACATACTTTATCTTTTCGAATAACAAAAAATAGACAGCCATTTCTGTGCTTTTGTCGAGAGCCCAATAGAGCTCGATGACGTCAATGCAGGTTAAAAAATTAAATCAGTAAAACACCTGTGAAACCTATGAAGAAAAAATAAAAATTATCATGAGGGCATGATTTTAGAGTTATTTTAGGTTTCTTTCTGATCTTTTTTCATCTATATTTGTACATGGTTTACTTTTTTGGGTGCATTGGTCTTTCCTTCATTAACTTTTTGTAATAGAAACTCGAATGTTTAGCCATAATTATTTTCGAAATCAGTCTTTACTCGCAAAATTTCTACATTGCAATTGTTCGTTTGTTCTCCTTTCAAAAAAATCGAATTTTTTGGCAATTGTATCAAGTTTTCTGGTAGAGATGTGTACAAAATTTACGAATTACAGTTTTTATAATCTTTTAAAATTTTATGGATTGAAAAAGGCTATTTTTGGTTTTGTTTTTTCGATGTAATCTCTCTCTACTATATAAGCTACCAGTATTAGATGTGGTAATCCTATTTGTCCATTAATCGTCTGTACGTAAAAAGACTGCGTGGATGATCAAGAAGGTCCCTTCGCAGCCTCCCAGTCCCTATTCGCGTTTTTAAACTGTAAGGCAAATCTTTTTCACTCAGGTGTTTTTTTTCGAGTGTATGCTGACGTAGTGGAGACATATAAACTAAGTTACTACCGTTACAGTTCAAAAAGATTGGCTTTGACCCCACATACAAACAGATTAACAATTTTTTCTATGAAATTTGGATAATAACTTCTCTAAATTGTGTCAAGCACGGAAAGTACTTTCTTCTGAAACTTTGCTGCAGTGTTCAAGTACGTATGCTAGCCTAGGTAACAATTTTTTTTTCAATTACAGATCACAACAAAAACCCGAGGTTTGAGCCAAATTTTCGACTTAATCATTGCAAACAAAGGAACAATTGCCACAAAATTGTGTTCAATGTATTTATTTCATTCTTTGTACTTAGTATGTTTCTATATACCCAAAGTTTAGTCTGTGCTTTAGCATTCATAGCTTCACAAATTAAATTGCCCCTTAGTGTGCAGCATTAAAATTAAAAATTGTAGTTTCGGCAAAATGCGACTATATTTCAAATTAGAGTTCCAAATTAGCCACATAACTTCATCAAATTTTGTAAATCTGGGTTATCTAAGGTACCAAAGTACTACATATATATCCAAAGATTTGCCTAATTTGTTAGGCTAATGCATTGAAAAAGGTCATTAATTATGCAACTGTAAAAATGTAAACACACAAAGCACTGCAAAAGCTTTGCGTTGCTAATTATTATCATCAATACATGACAGCATGACTTTGTGACGTTTTGTTTTGAATGAATAGCATGTACTGAAGATAAGCACGTCGAAAATGTAAAGAAAATTGACAAAGCCAAACCTGCAACACGTTAGTTTTAATAGCTGTTCTATCTCATTGCTTTGCAAAAGTAGTCAAATTCGTGAGACAAAAAAGAGAAAGAACGTCTTAAGTAACACTTTATTTTTTTCTGTCAAAACCAAGAGAACCAGGCAAGAAATTACATCAGCTCAGAAACCTTTTAGGAAGATTTTGTGTACTAAAAACAAGAATGCTGCGGCCAACCTGGTTTATACTTCTAAATTTAATAACTTTTTGTCAAACGATGCAGCGCGTTCTTTTAGTAGCAAAAATCGAAAAGTAAAATCACCACGAAAAATTTACATGACCAAAAAATCATCATCAAATTTCCACAAAAGGTTAGACAAGTGCAACACCAAAAGTCTTACAGCAGTAACCGAAATACCTGTACTTTGCACTAATTGTGATGAAACATTGCCACTTCTTGTTAAGAGAAAAAATCTGAAATGTTCTATCTGAAAAGGTTAGAGGCAATGAGTTACCGATATGCTGAAATGCCTCTTGTACAAAACTTGTATTTTTTATGAACATGTTTATGCTGCTTGCTCATTACGTAGTTTATGAAAAAACAGTTCCATTGCAATATTCGCATCACGAAGTACTTCTGGTTTCATCGTTTTCAATCAATGCAGATAGTTTGGGGAATGCCAATGATATTATAAATTTTAATCCAAAAAAGTACCGAAACAACTAAACTCCAATAGCATTTAAATTAGCTAAAAACAATTGTGAGTTTGAAACAACTTTAAATTAAATGTAATTTTGAAAAAAAAATCGTCTGTAAATAGTGATTTTTCGATTGTTACCAAAAAAATTGGTGCATCAATAACGTAACTAATTAAAGCATGCAGCCAACTTTGTAAACAATAGTCAATTGAGTTTTCAATGTGAAAATCTGCATGAATAAGATTATTGCTGCTGGCAAAATATAAAATCAACCACTTGCTGCATTAATATTAAAAAATACAAAATATTTTGCAGTAAAAGTTAAGAACACCAATGCAAGTAATCATAAAAGAAGGTGAAGCATCCAGCCAATTCCGGTAGTTTAAAACAACTTAAATTGAAACGTAATTTTTGTTCTTATTTCAGGGCTGCAGTTGCTAAAGTATTTAAAGGGGGTGAAGGCGTGAGGCATCCAGATAGTGTTATGCATAAAAGACAAAAGACTAATCTAAAACATATTTTCTCCAACTTTCAGCTGTTTACGACTTAATGTTTTTGAGATATTTATTTCCAAGATAGGAGATCTCGAAAACAGTATTGCCAGTGAAAATATCACTTTTTTTAAATTAATGTTTAAGGTGTCTTACGCATTGGTTTTGAAAGCACCTGAATGCAGCAAGGCTTCAGCATAAATTAGTGTTACAACAGAAATACTTCTACACATCAGATTGAACATGTCAATTCCTAGAAAATTACATTTTAACTGGCAAGGCTGCAGGGGAAATCTCTTAAATTTTGAAATACAATATCTCAGAAACAATAAGTCGTAGAAAGCTAAAAGATATGCTTTAGATCATTTTATTTTTTGCGCATAACCCTAGCTGAATGCCTCATCCCCTTCAACAAAATCTAACAATTAGGCATGCCAACTTTTTACTTACTATGGGCCAATTTTCAATCCTGAATGTCGTTGAGAGCCGCGTTTGCTTCAATAATCGAAAGCAACGTTTCAATAGTTGTTTTTATTTCAATAAAAGTGCACTGACTAAATTTTTTATTATTTCTTAGAAACAAATTTAGGAAAATATAATTTCGGTCCAACTTTCTTTTAAATCACACTCTTTGTCAAAGCTAAAACTTCTGTTGGTACTGTAAATACTGAGGTCATCTTATTACCGAAGTCGTGCAAATTTTTTTTCAAACAAAAATAACAAAACAACGCGTTTTGATCCATTTCAGTTTTGAGTCAAACAACAAAAATGAAAGAACAATGTATTCAGGCGTAATTATACTATAGCGGGAGGTGTTAAGCCATAAACTGAAAAATGGTAGAACCAAAATTTTACTATTAAAAGCGAGCAAAAACCAAAAGCAAAAAAAAAGTTTTTTGTTTGAAAAATGTATTCAGCGGACGACATGTGGAGCAAACTGCTGCATCCCAAGAGTATCACAATCGAGATTCTGAAGAAGCTGCACAAGTCGCAGGTGAAATAACATTTTACAGATCTATACTTAAAACATAGCTGTTTGCTGGTTTTCTTTTTTGCATTACCTACCGATAATCATGTTCTGGTAGCAAAAAAGTTAGAAGAAGAGCCTATTTCACCAGAAATTTTATCAACTTTTTTATCAATTCTGACTCAACTTTAACATAAACTCAAATCCTTATTTCAAAACTAATTTCGAACCTAACCTAAATCCTAATCTTAACTTCCAAAAATGTAAATAAAAATGCGTGGATAAATATTTATTAATACAGTGAAAGTTCGTTACGATGCACCTTAATTCGATGTAAATTAATATCTAGATTATATAACATGAACAATGGATGGATCTCAACATGCAAAAATCTTTATTGCTTCTCTCGCATGGTGCACAATGACCAAGTTATCCGAAAATAAAGAAAAAAAATCATTCTCCTAAAATCATCTAAAGCCATAATTGTGTACCTTATAATCTGATAGAAAGCTACCTACCACCCTAGTGGCGCATATCAGAATGCCAAATTATTTACTAGGCTACTGATAACCAAGCATTACAAAATAAGATAATTAAATTTACTGTTTTGGTTTTATCCGATTTTAAACAGAGGCAAAACGACATTTGAATTTCTTTGTAAAGTAAACAATGTCATTCAAATTCATTCCTTTAAATGTTAATCAATTTGGTATCATCATCTGTAGTAATTTGAAGTAATATTCTGGCGCTTTTGCAACAACCCAAAACACTGAACTTAGAGAAGTTGGTAGTAGCATTAAACATCTAAGTCACATTCCGGGCAAAACAGAGTAATCGCTTGTTTTGGACTTTTTATACTGTGCTAAGTCACTTACGAAAATTTTTTAATTTAAAGATGATTCCAAGCCTGTCTTTCACAAAGTAGCTACTCTCAAAATGGTGTATTTTTGCGCAAAAAGTTCTTAATACTTAAGTCCTTAAAACCAATCAAGTGGTCCAGGTAATATCAAGTGATTTAATATCCAGTACAAGAAAAAAGGAACGTATCTTGCTTTCTGGCTAGTTTTTCAGTACAAGACCTTTGCTGAAATGCTCGGGTTAGCTAAACTGCTTGTCTTTACTCATGGTAAACAGATAGGCTGGGTAAAGGTAGTGGCAAAAGTTGTTTTTGCTATTAGTACATATCTAAGACTATTTGGGCTATTTTGCAGTTAGTTTAGGTTACAAGTTGGCCTTAATAGCTTTGGCATAGATGCATGGCCTACAAACTGAGTTCGTAAGTTTAGAATTTATAGACTTTGAGTCAATTTCTCATTTTTCAATGCAGAGTTACTGCAACAAAAACGTTTGCATTGGAGTTAGGAGCAGCAGCAAAAGCACAACACATACCGCCCGTATTTTGAAATTAGCATTGCATTTGGTGTCAAGCTGAAGCTGGTGAAGCATGAGGTGCACATTCGACTCAATGAAGTTACAGAAGAAGAGAAGGCAATGGGAAGCAAATGTGACACTGCAGTGATGGCAATAGATTATCAGAAGAACCTTCTATTGCCTTTGAAGGCGTTACACAAAAGTTCTATAAATGTCAACTTTGGCTCCATAACCTCTGCATACAGAACAACATCACTGATCATTAAGACAAGTTTTTGTTGCACTAAAAAATTGAAAAAATCACATTTATTTTTAACGAAAGTTGCAAAAAGTTGCACTTATGCACAAACCATTTAAATGACAGAGATTCACTCCAGCAATTTATTTACATATAATGCCAAATATTTGCAAACATTATTTGGGGAGAAATGGCGATCTTTGCCACTAGTTTGCTTAGCATGCTAAAACTTAGCTCAACAGTGCACGAAGTTGTAAGCCAACTGTTGCATCCTATATAACACTGGGACGAAGATAATCCGTCACATAGCTCTTTGTCATGCAAATCAAACACAATCAATAGAACTGTACTGAAATAATTTAATAATAGCATGGCAGTTGGTCGAGGGGTAACGTGTTCGTCTCTGGAGCGGCAGGTCTGAGGTTCAAATCTTGAGCCGGTCAAATCAGACAGTGTTGCCAACGGCTCGCCACCTCTGCGACATTTCTTCGAAAGCTGTGTTGCCAAGGTGCAATGACGAGGAGATGGGCCCCGCCAACTTGTTACTTGCTTCGGCGTAGTACATCGAGTATAATGAAAGATTTGAGATTTGATTTTTTAAATCACACTAACATTTTAGGCCATACTCAATAAAAATTGCAGCAAAAAGTTGGATAAAAAAAGAAAAAAGTTGCAATCTAAACTTCCTAAACACACCTTAAAACATGGTACTACATAAATTCTTAGTATTTAGGAAGCTGTCGAAAGCTGTAAAAAGCTGCAAAAACTTGCCCTACTGATCATCCAACAATGTTCATGTATGAGGAACACTTAGTAGATAAAGGTAGTAATGAAGTGATAAAATGCTTACATTTTTACCTCAAAACTTTGGATCAATCCACAAAGAAGTTACATAGTTTTGTGGAAAACTGCTTTTCATAAAAACAGGTTTTTGATTGCCTTCCAACAAATGTTGGCAAACAAAAAGTTTGAGGAGATGCACGTCCACTACCCTTTGCCTGGACATAACCGAATGTCGCGTGATCATGACTTTGATCGCAACGAAAAGAAGCGCCGAAGACAAGGTTGTTGGCCCTTCTAAATAGGTTGGCTTGATGAAGGGAACAGACCAAGTAAACCCTTTTAATATAGTTTACAAGAAGCACTCGGTAACAGACAACATGATGAGTGATGGAACGCCAGATAGAATGACGGAAGAACTTAAAATCTCTGATTATGGCATCCACGAGCCCTGTGCTGCGCAGCACCTACTTTAATTTTTGATCCTAAACGAGGCCAAGCTTAAAGATGTATGTGCCCTGTTGAACTACGTTGTAGTACCTGCAGAAACGACATTTTATGATAATTTGCATACAGGAGAGAATGTGGACCAACGGAATGACGAACAAGTAGAGTGATACCTGTTGCACCAGCATAAGTCAATAAACATTGCCCATAGAGCATTTTATTCTATTTCAAGCTTTACACCTTTTCATTTCCATCTTCACTGTCACTGAAATCTAATGCTCTTCTTGGCGTCTAAAAAGTGTTGACGATTGTTTGTGATTAAGCTAACCTCATTTATATTTAATTCTTTGAAACCTTATTGTCGGATAATATCTTCTTTGCCTGTATATATGAGGCTCTATATTTTACTCTACAACCAGACTTGGCCACCACAACAAGTAGACAGGGTGGCCACATCGCTTGTTCCGCCTGCCACCAGAAGACAAAGGAAAGGAATTCTTCGAAGTGTTTTTTATTGAAACACAAGGGAACTTAATAGTCGTCTTGGATTTCGCATTATCCCTTTCTTTTCTGAGCATGAACCAGGAAAGCACTAAATCTTTGGTTCGACCCTGGTTTAAACTTAGAAAAGATCCAGGGACTGCATGCTTGATGGCAAAACGGTGCCTTGTAGTAACATCACGTTTATAATCTTCTTTCTCTTTCTCCCTCTCTCTCTTTTGTTTTGTGTATGGGTGATTATTTTGCTTCATTTTTTTCAACACATTCAGTTTAATTATTTTTATTGTATGTACATATTTAAGGCTACAGTGTAATTGTATGTGATGTGGTGGTGGCGATTGCCGTACATGACCGCATGGTCTTTAGCATCGCCCCCAGCTAAATGTAATTCTAACCTGTGATATTTTTATGATTAGCAAACAAAACAACTGAACTGAAGCCAAGGCTTGAACCACGAAACTACTGGGTCTGGGACAGATGCTATATCACAGTTAAATCGAAGTAGTCTGATGTTGTATTTGGTATCGAATAAAATTCAGCTCAAAGCCAATTATCTTGAGCTACTGCAAACGTAGGCTAACTCAAAATATTTCTTAATGAATATGACAAAATACACTTGTTTAATACGCCAAAGCATGCCATGAATTTTTCAGTGTCCATCTGCGCAACTAAGTGCCAAAACAACACAGTTAAAAACCTGAAAATTGCTGCACCAATTGCAAGCCGAAGGAGAAACAACACCAGGATTTTTGACCGACCCTAGAATCGAGTCCAGGTCTACCGTTTCGATCACCAGTGCTTAAGACTGAACTGTTCGCGCAGTGAAAAAAAAACAAAATTTTCAAGCAAAATATAAACCTTTCCTATGCTTAAGTAGATAAAAAGCCGTGATTCTTTCAAAAATTAAGTACCATCAAACTTTTTAGAGAAAAAAGTATCTAAGTCACACGTGAGCAAAAAAAAAATACTCAAGTCCAAAAATATTTTTTTGAATATCTTAAATCTACATGTTAGCCAAGATGTGATACTGGGCTAGCACAATTACAATGACATCACACGCTGAAATATGCAGCACAAAAAAAATTGCTCACAATACAGATTTTAATTAACATAGAAAAACTTCAAACACTGATATCTCGCCACTGTTATTTTGTGATTTAAAAACTTCTGGTAATCAGCTCTCAATTTGTAGCCACTTTTTTTTCATGTGATGATTTTGTACTTAAACGCTAAAAATATTACAGAAGGACTAAAATTATTCCTGGTCTGTATTAAAAAATCAATAAAAACCCACAGAACGAAAATGAAACAATAAAATTAATGGCAATTCTAATTTTCACCACCAATATATTATTCTGGTCTCAGGCCCTTTCCTAGCTTCAGGATGTCAATCCAGAAGATGCTTTTTTCGGCAGTGGAAAAGTCCTGTGGTTATTCTACCAGATGACAGTGAAGGGAAACGAGCAAGTTTGCATAAAGTATTTCCAGAAACTTTTCTTGCTCATAGTGTTTTCCATTTCTTCAAGCTATGTGGTGTAATTTGAGAGATGGAAAAAAAAAATTTCCTAAGATCAACCATATTTGCTTGCTTTAGTCAAAGGACTGGTCTATGCTGCTAGTCAAAACGAACTGGACACTGCCTACGTCCAACTTTGAAAGGATTATGTTGCAGTTAAATATGCAAAGTTTGTTTCTTCCAGTGATCACTTATACAAGCGAAAAGAATGGGTTTTGTGTTTTAGGCAGTTCCATCCTCGTTGCAGGAAAAATATCACCCACAACGCTGAAGTCGCTTAGAGGATATTGAAAGATAAATTTTTTTGAACGAGTACAGGCTTACAATCACATACAAATTGCTGGATTTTTGCTCTCACACTTGCCCAGTTACTGTGAAAGAAACTTGATTGATTTGGCTAATGGAAGAACACATACGGCTTTATCCAAAATATACTTGCTTTATGAATCAACAATCCCTAGGTCAATGGTTTTGCAGGTTATTCAAGTGCCAGAAGCCATTTATTCCCATTTAGTCTCATTTATTCAAGAGTCAGAGGCCAAACAAAGCCCAACACCAAATATTTTGTTGCTATCATCAATATGCTGTAGTGAAACAAATAGGCTTAGCAACAACAAACTTTTAGATGAGAGACAACCAAAAAAAGTGGCAGCACTATCAGTATTTGGATAAAAAAAGCTTGACAACATTGGTCTGCTTTTACAATTACAGCTACCCGGTCAAATAAAATGTACAACAGAGCCGTTAACCAGTAACTGCAGGATCTTACATTGAATATTGGTAACCCCATTGCCCAACATTGATATACACAAAAATATTCCATTAAATGTGGTGGTCAAAATCGAAAACGACAATACAGAAGAGAAAGAAGTTGCTGACGAGAAAACAGAGGAACAAGTTTTTGTGATTGAAGTGAAGTACATTCTTATATTTACTTTGTTGAAAGTGGTGGACTGGCGGTCGAAATCAAAAGCGGCAGTGAAAAAACTGAAAAACAAATCGTTGATGGTGCAAGTGAAACACAATGTGCACTGTGCAGTATTAGACGAGTTGGAGCAAAAGATTTTTGAGGATTGGCAAAATCTAATTCAGAAGCTGCATTTCGACTCACAGCAATTTCTAGAGCCGATCCAAGTTTTCTTAAACCAAGCAAAAATTATCACCACTGATTCCCTTTTGGTTAGTGCACTATGTACTTGTGGCGAGTATTCTGGAGCATGAAATGTCTCAATAAAATCCATTAAACGAAAATTTATTAACAGGAATTATTAAGGAGCAGCCAACTGCTGCTAGTGTGGTGTGAAGGAACTGATCATGTTTATAGCGCGTGCAAATGCTGCAATCACGCAGACCATGTACCAGATGATTTATCCGAGTGAATCAAATTCCGAACGCTTCAACTTGTTTCTGTGTCATGTTTTTGCTATGTATCAGCATTGCTCCATATCTGCCTCGTTTAAGTGATTCAGATTCCCAAACAAATGGTTTCTATCTTTTTTTTATCTGTGGGCGCACGAGCTCAAGTTAGTTTCTTTTTTGCCAAAGTTCGACGTCATTAGGACAAAAGAGGCAGAGATGGAACCTGTATATAAAACTTGTTTCGGGTGTGGCATCACATAGTTATAGTATAATCATATAGTCACACAGTCATGTAGTTATGTAGCCATATAGTTGTATAATCGATATAGTTAATATAAAAAGCGTTTTAGACTTTTACAGTTGTTACCGATTTTTGCTTAACCAATTTTAACAAGAATAACTAACAAAGCAGCATTGGTGTGCAATTTAACAATGAAGACATAGGAGTCAGATAGCGCAACATTATCCATCTTTCCTCCATCATCATCCCCCACAATTTGGCTCAATCAATCATCATCTCGACTTCCATAATTGGACAACTTCCATACTAGTAGACAGAAGAAAAGTTTAGGAGGTTATAGATGTCTGCACACTGGAAGAAAACATGTAAAAAATCCAAAAGATTTCATTTTGGTTCCTCTCCAGGAAAAACGAAAAAGCTTGTCATCACTTAAAGCTTGCATGAAGATTGAAGGCCCCAACATGAAAAAGTTTGCCAAATAGGCAGCTGCAAATTGATCCACGTAATGTGGTAGTGAGTAGCAATTCTTCACAATGATGCAATATAATCTGGGTCTTCTTTGTTGTTGAAGTGGTTGCATTTATTTCTCTTTCAGTCTAGATTCGCAATTTTAACTGTTAAAGTTGCAAAATTAACCTTTATCTTACCAATGTTACCTAACATATGGAAACAGATTTTTAAATTTGCTCTCCTGGAAGCATAATTGATTTTGAGCATGGACCTCTCTATAAATTTATTCTTTTTGTACATAAGTATTACTTCAAATATTGTTTTGGCAACTCTGTCTTTGTTGTGTCACTGGCTTTGGTTAACTCACCTTGTAAAAAATCAATTTTACAAAAGTGGAAGACTTAAGATCTTTGACCTCGATTTTTGCAGCTATTTCGTGGTGACATTTGAAAATTTGAAATTTTTTTGACAGCTAATATCATAGTCAGCCACAAAACGTATATTAAACTTGAGATTAGCAATTAATTTTCATGAATCAAGATTGTCTTTCATAAGTGAACGTAAATGGGAACATTAGCGAGTTCAGTGTAATTGAAGGATGATGTTTGTGTAATATACAGTAATATAATTGATTATTAATTTGATATGCTGCTTAAGAACTGTTACGTTTAGTTACTAACTGTTATGCTTTGAATTTCTTTTCTAAGGTAGGTACCCATTCCACATCCACAGCCTAATTGTTCTTGCTGCATAGAATGGTTCAATTTTTCTTTAGATGCTCAAAGTTTATGCTTGTAGATATATAATCTTCTGGTAGGGGAGATAATTAGCTTTTACTTGTAGCCTTTACTGGTTCCAGTGTATAAATATGGATCCTAAAAAGTTTTATTGCAGAGCAACTAGACGTATTACACATGCCGCTACCATGGCAGAAACAAAAATTTTCACCAAAAGCATGCAAAATCCAAAAAATTGGTGGTGCTCTCCCCAGCAGCTGGAGACCACAGTGGTCAAATAAGTGATGGTGAAGACGCACAACCAGATAAAGAGATGGGGTTTGAACGAGCTGGTGAACTTGAAATAGAAGAATCGAACTATACATTATCGGATGAGGTGACAGAAAAAAGCCCTTTTTCCAAAAAAAAAATATGCTTCGTCAAAAACCTTAACATAATACCAATTGGAATAAATAGAAATCAAATTTTGATGCCCTCTACCTTATAAATGAGTTGCCTTGTAAACTTATTGATAAGCATTCAGAATTGATACAACTTTCACCATTCCAAATTCGGCAAAGAATTTTCAACACAGATATGCCATCTATGTTCACTGTACAAACAAATGTTTATGCTTAACGATTCTAATTGAATCCTAAATTGGAATGTTACAATTCTATTTGAATAAGACTGTCATACAATTTAGTCTATAGGCTACAACTTTTGAGCAAGGATGGTAGCAGAATAAAGCCTTACAGTTGGCCTAAAGGTGGTTTCCGTGACTGCTGCAGTATGGTCAGCAATCTTAGCCGGTGCCAAAGGTTTTCTTATCTGTTATCAGCAAGCAGAGGAGGGCAATGTGCAATTAGAAGCACAAAGCACAACTTCTGCAACCTCCGCAATTGCAAAAGTTGCATTGCACATTAATTTTTTGTTTTGCAACGTTGCAGAAGTTTTTGTTTTCCAACGTTGTGGGCTTAAGTTTTCAAAATTTGTTGCACTTTAATTGTGCTGCGCTTTCAATTTTTTTTTTTTTTTTCGGTTAAAAGCACAATTCTATACATTGAACTTAATTTTTTTCCATTTTTATCGTAATAGTGAAAAATGTCTGCGTTTTTTAACAAATAATTAGCTCTTTTTCTGTCTAAAATCGCAAAAAATGCTGCATGTGCATTGTGTTGTGAAATTTCAATTGCAGAAGTTAGGTTGCGCTTTAACTTGGTACAAAAATGCTGTCCCACAATTGCGGAATTGTGTTGCACTTCAATTGAATCAAAAAGTTCATTGCGGAAGTTGCGCTGCGCTTCAGAAGTTAAAAAAATAAAATTGTGCATTTTGCGCTTTCACTGGTTGAAAAGATTGTTGCGCTTTGTTGCACTGCGCTTTTAGTATAATGTTATTTGTGCCCACCTCTGTCAGCAAGTTACAACATTCGCAAACAAGCAAATAAGCCTGCGACAAACCACCCAGCAATTAAAAATAAGCAATATTAACAAAATCGAAGTTAATGTGAAACTATTTTGTTAATAACCATTTGACTAAAGTGATAATGCGAAATG
Organism: Trididemnum nubilum; assembly: GCA_963965965.1. Classification (NCBI taxonomy): domain Eukaryota; kingdom Metazoa; phylum Chordata; class Ascidiacea; order Aplousobranchia; family Didemnidae; genus Trididemnum; species Trididemnum nubilum. The sequence continues at coordinate 38,170,449 of OZ014473.1, read as the reverse complement.
ACATGTAACTATTTATAAGCCTTTTGTGAATGTTTTGTGGTTTAGTTTTTTGGCACATGGGGTCAGGGCATCAAGAGTACCATACGACAAGCACACCACACTGTGTACTGGCCTGCCATGAATAGTGAAATTCAAAACACCGTTCAGTCTTGCTCTAAATGTCAAGAAAGTCTTCCAAGTCTGCAGAAAGAGCCAATGGAACATGACTCACATCCTTCAACACCATTTGAGGATGTTTCTGCTGATCCCTTTAGTCACGTTGGAAAATCTTATCTGGTGTATGCTGACTGCTAATCGGGCTGGATCAAAATAACTAAATTTCAACATGATCCCTCTTCCCAACAAGTGATAGGAACTATTAGAAAATACTTTGCGGATACTGGTGTTCTTATTCGAATGCGAACAGATGGTAGACCCCAGTTTTCTTCAAGCAGATTTTGCCAGTTTCTCAAAAGATGGGGAGTCAATCAATCTCTCAGTACTCCCAATCTAATGGACACACAGCAGCAGCAGTGAAGGCCATGAAACAATTAGTCGCTAAATCAACTGAAGCAAGAAATATTAAAAGCGATGAATTTTGCAAAGGACTTCTTGAGTGGCTGAACCAACAAAGGCACATGGACTATCCCCACTGAAATTCTTTATGGTTTGCAAACCAGATTGATTATTCCAGCTACTTTCAAGACATACACTGATTCTTGGAAAGGAAAATTTGGGAGATGGGACAAGAACTGTTGAAACTTACAGAGGGGAAGAAAAATATTTCAATAATCAAGCTCAACTGCTATCACCCCTAAAAATCGGCCTAGAGTCTGGCTACAAGATACCATAACAAAAAATGAGATCGTTGTGGTGTGATTGCTGGCATAGGAAAAAATCTAAATTACCATATCCGATTGCCAAGTGGTCGAGTGCTTTGGCAAAAAAAACACTCATAAGACTAGACTTCACTGAGGAACCATCTGACATGGAAAGCACTCCATGACAAAATGTGGCGCAACAAGAATATCCAATTTGATGATGACTTCGAAATTCATACCATACCTCCAAGATATAGCAAAAGACACAGAAGAAGCCCATCACTCTTCCAAAACTTTGCAGAACCTGATATGGAATTTGTCTTGAGTTGTCTACCTCGTTTTCCAACTCCAAATAGGGGGACTGGGGGAGGTTGTGGTATTGTGTACAAAAAGTACTGTACCAGTATTGTGCATTAAACTCTTTGCTGTGTTTTATTATAGCCTGCCACTAGATGGCATTATTGATGTGAACTTAACAGCACGAAACTCTTTTGTCTTGCATTCCAATATCTAGTTAGTTAACTCCGCATGTTAAAATATTCCTGTGTGGTTGCTATTGAACTTGTCTAAGTAAATAAAAATGGAACAACAAAAACCCACCAATGTTCCCATGTGGTAACATGCAGATATTTTAAAAACAATGAAACGAATTTTCTGGCTACTTAAAATAAGCAACATGTCACATAGCAGAAGTGCAGTTAAATAGTAAAAGTTGCATTTCTGCTGCTAGAACATATGTTGGTAAGATAAAGGTTAAGTACTACAACTGGAATATAGCTACTGGATCTTTACGTCTGATTTATTCAACAGAATCATGGTTACAGACTAATGGCAAGCTCAAAAACTTTTACACTACCTACACCGCAGACAGTAAGCGCTGAGATACCCTAATTTCTCGTTTTGAGTACAGCTTTTTATTGCATTTTTTTGGTAAGCTTTATTGCTTAACAGATATTGAAAGAGACATAGTTATTGTTGTTGAGCCATGTTCAAAATATTCACATATGGAACGGTGATGACGGATCGAAAGGAAAATGCACCATTGTTATTGAAATAAATTGAAAATACAAAATGGATGTGTGGCGACTCTGGTGTGCTTTGTGTTTATTGTCATGTCACCAATTTTAGTCTCTCACGCTTTGGCTTCCATCGTTGCTTATCTGATAGCGCATACTAATTTCGGCTCTGCTCAGAATGGCGTGTTTGCGATCAGCCGAATCCGTGAGAGAATTCGTTTCGGCTGTGACGTCAACTGAAGCAGCAGCCAGTATATATATGCTAATCAGAAACTCAATATATATAGATTATTATACTGACCAGTGTAGAAGTCGGTGCGCTTGCTTTGCTTTTGCTCGCAGAGCCTGCTGGCTTTGCCAGCAGGATTCACACAATAAAATAACGAACAACATTGAGACTCATTTACAAACTTACACCAGATGGATGCAGCAACATTTGCTTTCAAATGTCTAATCAAGATTGTCACCAACAATCAGCAATGACATGATGTAAGTTTGCCGCTTGCCAGACACTGTATGAAACCCTGTTTACTATCTAAATAATGATTGTCACTGTAGCAACCTCGGTAATAGTACAATGGCTACTTTCGATTATTTTAATCATTTTTAGTCTAAATACCCATTTTGCTGGCTTGAGCATGACACTTATTGGATTTAATTCATATTAACATATTTTAGACACACTCAAGCGTTCTTTGTAATGTCAACGGCAGCACTGGGCTGGTATATTGTAGTATTAGGCCTTACAGTGACTAGGCCCTACCTAGGCTAGTGTTGGCTAAATGTTCTAAGTTACCATGTTATGAGAATAAAGCTACAAAACGATGATTATGTGTCCTGTTGTTTACAAATAGAATTGGGATCGTCTCATTTGAGTGAGTCGAGTCTACACGTGACTTGTAACGTAATTATGACTTGGTTCAAGCACACACGTGTAACTGGTGTACCGGTATGTTAATTGTTTAATCTTCGTGAATAAATCTCAACATGAAGATACAAGCTACAAGAGGTTAATTTACAGTCAATAATAGTGCTGCAGAATACCCTCTGGTCCAATACCTGCTACTAGTGGTAAATACTCCACTCCACCACCAATAAATTGGTAACTGGTTATTTACTTCAGCTAGATAAGCAAATAAAACAGTGGATTTATCTAATTTGTTTCTTTTAGACAATTAAAAAATGTTGTATTGAGAAAGCAAGATGAAACTACTTTAACAAAACAGATGTTACAGATGTTCACTGAAATCAGTTTTAAACGTTTGTTCACAAACCCACTGCATGCACAAATGCGCATGCATTACAAACAAGTTCCACAGAAAACAGAGGACAAATTGTACAATATCTTACTTAGTGACCTTCAAATATCATTAGTGTAACAAATCAGGAAAAGTAACGAAATACATAAATTCTACAGTCAATTTAACAATAGATAAATACCAGAACACCTTTCACTATATGAAGTACCAAACCCCCAATAATTTTGCCTGCAGTCCTTGTTTAAATGCTATGGAAATGCTCCTAGTTACTGAAGAGGTTGAGTAATTAAAGAAATAGAATTTTTTAGAAACTTGTTCCATGTCAAGCATGACGTGCTTGTTCAAAGCAGTGATAGCAACAATAACAACTCCAAACTGGCATCATTACATTAGTAGGCAATGTACACTGTACAGATTTATGAGATTTTCATAATAAATGTATTTGTATGCACACCACTAGCCTACCTATACCAGTATACTGACAAGCAAAAACTTTGGGAGCAATTTCAGGTTAGTAAAGGAATTGTTGCTGTTGTAGTGCATATTTATTAGTAAGCTATTAGTATCTATGAAATTTTCTGTGCTGTAGATGTCGATGCCAGAATGTTTCAAATGTTGTTTTCTGTTTAAGGTGTTTTTGTAATACAAAGCGAAATTTTAAATATAAAATAGGGCGAAGCCATGCAAATGCTTTACTTGACTGATGGTACAATTTCTGATGAGGGAAGCACTGTGGAAAATAGTATACTTGATCCATATTTTGAAATGATGGTGAATCGAGATGATGAATGATAATGAAAATTATTTCTCAGATTCCAGTATAAATAAAGAGCAGATTGCACAAATAACAAAAATTGCGGATTACAATTTCAAATTGAAGTTCACTAATCAATAGTGCCTCAAGAAGGTAGCAACAATGATACAAATGAAAATGCAACTGACCAACCTGAGCCATTTACTGTACTGGTAGCAACAGGCAACGGTTCACTAGGCAACAATGCAAATCTGCATCTGCTGAACTACACCTTACCTCTGCTGGACTATACTTTACTTTTACTTCAACTGAAATACCTAGTCCAAAGTGGTATTTTGACAAGTTTATACAGAAATCAGTTTTTGAATTGATGGCTGAAGAATTTAACTTATATGCAGTTGAGAAGAATGCACCATTACTAAATTCTACCCTAACTGAGATAGAGCAATTTCTTGGCATGCATATAATTATAATGGTAGTAAGAATGCCTTCTAAATTCCTACCACAAGTACTGAGAAAAATCAACTCCCTATGAACCAATTGCCGGAGTAACGGGAAGAAAACAATTTGATCACCTGAGAATACTACAAGTGCTATTTCGGCAACTGGTTCACCTCCCTAAAACTTGGCAGAGCTAAAAGAAATAGGCATATTACCTGTTGCCTCAATAACTTGAAGCCGTGTATGCAGATATGTCCTCAAAAGAGACAAGAAGTTCGCTAAATCTGGTCACAGATCACATTACGTGAAGTACGATGCCAATACAAGGCTGGCTGTTGTCAAGTGGTATGACGACAAAGCTGTATTGTTGTGCTCAGCTTATGTGGATATCAATTCAGTTGATAAGCGCTGAAGAAGGTTAAAGAAAAAAAAAATCTTATGTGGAAGTTGATCAACCAAATATCATCAAAGTGTACAATAGCCACGTGAGTGCTGGTGTGGAAGTATTGGACATGATTATGTACTCCTGCATCTCCATTTGATCAAAACGCTGATACTTGCAAACTTGCAAACAAACAATGTCACCTGATGTAAAAGGGGTTGAACAGATAAATCCTCTTCTGGAATATCAAATGGAGGTTGCAAATGCACTTAACAAAGCGAGTAAATCTGCAAATCTGAATTGCAGAAAAAGGGAGAAGACCCTCCCTGGAAGATATTAAGCAAGATCAGCTAAGACCTCTGCAAAAAGAGCTATTGCATTGTCAAATGATGTTGGGCAGTATATAATTATTCTGGCTATACACAACTATCCTGCTTCTTGGACAATTACACAAAGATGTAAATTGCAGACTCTTGATCTTGAGAATCGAAAACTGATGCAAAGCTGCTTTTGGTTCTACACTGTTCTGTTGCAAAAAGCCTAAATGGATACTGATGAAGATCAAAATTTTATGCTCACACCTTTGACTTCTGACCAGACTGAACCTTAACATTTGAGCCAAAAAAAGATAGAAAATGAGAAAAAAATCAATATGAAAAAAAACAAATAAAATTCAAAGGTGAGTTTAAACGTTCTGTCGTTAGCATATCTACATCTATAAAGTTTAATCACATTTTGTTAATTTTAATGTCAGTGTTTATTTCACAAAAGAGTTTAAATGGTTTAGAATTGTCCACACTAACAGTAATATTTACAGTCATTTCCAAGATCGAACCAATTGTGAAAACATGCAAAAATAACAACTTTTGCTAATTTTTGCTTCACTTTAATGTTGATGTTGCATGGTATACTTTATGTTATAGATTTATGGTCTTGGAAGTGCTCTGGCTTAGTTTTAAATGTATTTTAACTAGAATTTCATGCATTTTTGGTTACTATTATCAATTTTCAACTGTCAAAAATGGGGAAAAACCGGTATCACACAAATGTGGAAGGTGCTTGAATTGTCGTGCTACACAAAAATGGATTGTCTGAATGCCTAAACTAAGAGCAACTTGGTATTAACAGGTCATCTGTTCAAAGAGCAATGCAAAAATACGCCACAGAGATTTTCGGGATTGAAAATCAAGTGGTAGGCCAAGTAAAACAACGTTACAAGATGACAATGCCATGAAGTTGATAGTAGCATGTTCTCCAACAAGTTCCTGCAAAAAAGTACATGCAAATCTTTTATAAAAGGAACTGAAGTTAGTATTACCACCGCTACTCAAAGATTAAGTAAAAAGTTTGGATTGAAATCATGTAAACCAGCAAAAAAAAAGTTGACCCCCCTTATGAAGAAGAGACTGGAGATTGTCAGAAAGCATCTTCACTAAACTGTTGATAACTGGGGCAAAGTCTTGTTCAGCAATGAGTTTGCTTTCCAGCAAATTTGTTGCTTGTCATGAGCATGTTTGCTGGCCAGTTGGAAAAAGATCTGATCAAAAAAAACACCACCTCTACCATAAAACACCCCCAGCCCCTGAGCTCTGTCTTGTCTTTCTCATTTCTAAATCTGATGTGACAAAGTTTAAAAAGCCTGGTGCATTACACAAGGCTTGTTGGATGGCCAAACTTATTTCCAGCTTAAAAGCTCACATGATGGAAGATCGAATTGGTCTTTTGTGTGATGGAAAATCACCACTTGTGAGCAAGTCCAGAAGACAGGTGAGTTTGCATATTTTGCTGTATCAGTTTATATCCCATGGTGGTTTAGACCATCAGATACCTGCTTTGCACCATCAAGTGATTTTCTTCTTTACCAGTTGCTTGACCAATATGCTGATATCAATCTGATTGTTTCCAGAAGCACCCTTCATGCTTTCACTAGGCATTTGCGGTATTTGACGAGTGAGCTGATTCCTTTGTGCATCTTTTCAAGCAAAGTTGATACCAGTGACAGAAAAACATGGCTAAAAACCTTCTCCAATGCCAGCCTGAAGATTCAGTTTTGCTACCAGCTAAAAGATATGGCAAGCCGCATTTTCCAAATATGGCCAATGTCACTACTCTGAGCGACCTAATAGATGTTGATTCCTGGTTTTTGTTCCGCATCTTCCAGCTAAATTCATCTGCTCTTATGTACCGTGCGTGAAATGGAATGAAAGCAATGCATTTTTAATTAACCTACAAAAAGTTAACTCAATTACAAGTATCAATTAATGATGTCGCTGAACTTGGAGTAAAACTTATTTCAGACTATTTTGAAGCAGCACACTCAGAGGATCTATATCAAGCAGTTCTTCAAGTAGTTACGGACAACAGAAAATTAGTCACCAATTTGCGATGATTCACTAAAAAAAGTTCCAGAATAAAAATAAACTGCAGCAATTTATGTTGCGATTTTGCTTGATGCTTTGTTGACATCACTTCTTTTACAAAAGTGTTGTTTAGTGCTGCCTTCAAATGTTGTTTAGTGCTGCCTTCAAAGTGTTGTTTAGTGCTGCCTTAGACTAAATTTTGGCCCGCACGAAACTTTTGGAACAGCAAATTTGGCCCGCGACTGAAAAAAGTTGGACGCCCCTATTTTACTGTATTTGGATGATGGTAACACAAAAATGCAAGGGCCATTGCAACCTGACAACTTTTTTCAAAAAGTGTCATTTCGTGGACACTCTATTAAAGATTGAAGTTAGAGACCTACCCACACTTACATTGTGTAAGAATTAAAAAACTACACAAATATTTTGGTGAAAAAGCTTTCAAAATAAAATCAAATAGCGTATACAAGAAAAAGTACAATATTTGTTTGTTCACCTGATTGTCCAAGCAAAAATCGTGGTAAATAGTACCAATTTTCAATGTTGAAAAAGTTAGTTGCTTCAACAACTTGTTGAAAAAAGTAGAATACTGAAGTACGATCAATAAGCACATATCTTATTATACAAAAATATGCTCAGTGAATGCATTGCTTTTCAACAATAAATAGTTCCACCAAACAGAGGCTGTATTTGTAATGTTAATTGCACCCTGGTACCATGACCACTATCCTTATCAAGTGCTCAATAACAACAGAACACTATAGTTTGACTACTGGACGAGGCACACAAAAAGCTAGAAGCCTATTGATTGATACCAATAGCCTACCAAGTTAAAAGGCTGATATTGTATGGGTCAAAAGTCTTTATCCTTTTGGCTTGTGATGGCAGACAAAAAATCAGTGAAATCCTAAAAAAAGTTAACCAGCGTTGTTATTTGTTAATGCTAAAAAAATTAAAAAATTTGCTAAAAGCTGTGATCTGTGAACAGCTACCAGGTTACTGTGTGGGCTATCGAAAATTCAAAATTTACCTATACAAGTTTATAGTCTACAATTAGGCTAATGCTAGTAGGCCTAACCGTTACGGTTAGACTAGACTTGTATTTTAAAGGTTACCACTACCTACAGTACCACGTCGTTAATGATAATTCTTTTTTATAGCTTAACTTACTTATAACCAAATTATTCTATGAAATCAGAAATCAGTCACTAAGGCCATGTTAGTTACTGATACCTGTATTGGCTTATTTTACTGTTTGACAATTTCTGTATATGCACCTACTAATACGTAGGAATAACATATTACGCCTACTTTGTGTTCATTGGCCTGCTAGTACTTCATCTTGCAAGAGGCTAAACCCTAACAAGAACTGAGCTAGTCCTCATGCTAAAATTTAATTCTACCAATTTGAGCTTTTTTCATTGTTTTCCAATTAGGTATTCTTCCAGTTACATCCATTAACCAATTGTTGAATGAAATTTCGCGCTGCT